>JADRCH010000180.1:1422943-1543296 GCA_019843965.1 Rhynchomys soricoides | reverse complement strand
TTCTTCTTCTTCTTCTTCTTCTTCTTCTTCTTCTTCTTCTTCTTTTTTTTTACATTGAAGGTAGGATGTAAAAGGAAGGAGGAACAGATTTAGATGAACTTCTACTTAAGCCTAAAAATTTAAAACTGTAAATCCTCTATCTTCTCCTGAGTGAGTGTCTTAGGAGTCTAACCCACACGGAAGAAACAGATGGAATTTCAATTAACCCCAGGCCCCCCTGTAAAATCTATATTGTACCCTCTGGATTTACAACATATTGTAATATATGGCTGTAGGCTCTGGAGATTCCATTGCAAATCAACCCTCTTTATTCCAGGGATTCAGAAAAAAAGGGCTACAAAAGCCCACTTTATAATCAAATGTGGCACTCTCTACCACTTCGTCCTTGGAGTAGACATCCAATCTTAATCCTACAACAGATCTTACTCACTGGACAGTCTCAAGTTTCTCCATTTATTTTTTTTCCTCTTCTATTAATGATGATGTTTATGGAATGAAGCTGCTCACGCCAAACAGGAAATTGAGAAAACCTACACCATTATCCCACTTTACTGGTGATTCACCACACACTTAGAGTGAATTATCTTCCAAAGGCTTTTGGTACTTTAAATATCCATAGCTCCAGAGACTAATGAGTCAATCCTACCTCGGCCATGACGGCACGTGGAACTGCAAATGGTGGAAACATCTGAAGAATTTCAAGTTATTTCTCAAAACAGTTATTTTTCAAAATAACAGAATTCTTTCTGAGGTGCCCCTAAGCTCATGGCATTGGTTTTCATTCCTATTATTTGTTATTGGCCCCAACTGTCTGCATCCATTCCTTGTTCCAAAAATAATAATATCCATACAAATATTAAACATCTCAAATACAAAAGTAAATAAATAAATTGGGCTTTTTAAAAACTAGAGGAATAATTTTATGCCCACTTTTCCTAAAATTGCATTTCTTTTTTCTTTTTCTTTTTCTTTTTTTTTTTTTTTTGGCCAAGATGAAGTTTTCTCATGTGAAATTTGGTACATTACTCGCCAGACTGTAACTCTTATTCCCCAACATCCACTGCAAGGTTTGCCTCTGGACCTTTAGAGAATAACTCTTGGAAATTAGATAAGCAAGATTCCTGTAGGAAAACAAGCAAAACAAACTCATAGAACTAAAACATATCTTTTGGAAAGATTACTGATGAAAATGTGATGTGGGTTTTCTGTCTAGATCCAAGACAACCATGAGGAACTGTGGACAACGTCTGCCATCAGCGCTGGTTTTTACTAGACTCATAGATGTTGTGAGCGGAAGGAACATGAAGTTCCACCCATGAGGCAGCCAAGATCCTGAAGTACTGTGCACACAAGGCGCTCACTGGACAGTTCCTCTACACCATGTCAGAACCCAGGACCTCTCCAGTCAGTTCTTTTGTTCTGCCCAGTCCACAGCCTACCAGGAGCTTTACCATTCACTGTTCTCCTCACCTCTCTCCTCTGTCTATCACTGATCATCAGGAGGCCCAGTACCTGCTGAGGGCCTCTCTAGAGCACAGACTGATACCACAAAAGGGGCCACCAGGAGAAGTCACAGACTCAGGAGACTCATTCTTTTGAGTAGGTCTGGAACGTCCATTCAAGGTCGGAAGAGAATTTTTGATGAAGCAAGTCTTCCTATTTCTACTGAGATTGGTCTATTTATTCCCATAAGCTAGTTTTTAATCAGAAATGAATGTGATGTTTTTAAGTCCTCTTGTTTTGCACATATTCTCTTGTTTTGTATCTATTAATATCACGCCATCAAACACCATCTTGAACTAATTATTAAGTTTATTTTTTCTTCTGACCAAAAAACACTGATTTGTTATTAAACCCATACCAACATTCTTTCAGCCTGTGTCATTCCTACTTTAGACAGCATTTACTCTGGAACAGCAAATATGTGGTTACTGACAAATGACACACCAACCAAATCAGCAAATATGTGGTTACCGACAAATGACACACCAACCAAATGTTACAAGTCCCTGGGTTTTAACTTCTTTTCCCTTGCCTGATAGGCATCTTCCCACAGTGCTTATGCACCAGGTATTGCTCTCCATGTTTCCTGTACATGCGTTTCCTACCCATCACACCAATCTGCAGCATTATCTTCCTTGACCAACAAGAGACTATTAATGTCATAAGCAGCTCTGAGGACCCGCTTGTTCCTCACCCATCAGTGGATACTACTAGGTGACAGGTTTTCTGGTGTCCTGTTCATCTGTAGAATTGAAACTTATCTTCTGGAACACAGTCAGTCTTTTTCCAGACAGCCCTAAGACTGTACTGTTTGCAACCTCTTGTCTGAGACTTCCTGGTTTTGGTTGGCAACTTTAACTCCAGTCATCTGTTTTTCTTATTCTATTAATCTCAGATCCCATCACCACCCAAATAAAAAGAAAGAAAAATTACAAGCGATCTTCTGAAGGCACCTGGAAAATATCTTAACTGGAGAAAACGGAACAAATATACTGGATAATTCAACTGAAAAGTTTTAGTATTTTTGTTGTTGTTCTTTTGGTTTTTTGTTTGTTTGTTTGTTTGTCCCTATCTTTCCCCAAGACTTCAAGCCATGATTGCTTGAATGCATTTGGTTAGGCCAAGGAAGCAGCTGCATGCATTAAACTGACAAGTTTTCTACTAGATCTTTCTCAAGAATCCATTTACTCTTCGGTTTTATTTTCCCTGAAAGTCCTCTCTGTTGGCCTTTCCCACAGGTATCTATTCATTTCTTTGAATGTTCTTGGCATTCACATACACAGACAGGGTCTTGCTGCCAAGGCCTTGTTTATTATCTTTACTGGGATTTGTTCTCTGTTCATTTACCTTATGGTTATATTAGCTTTGGAGCCAGGTTCCAAGGAAAGGGGCTATTGTGTTACTTTGCAGAATCTGCAGAACCTTGTTGGAGGTGGGACAACATTTTTGAGCTGAGTTAGGAAGAATGTTATGTGTAAATGACAAGTCTGTGGGTATAGCTCAGTGGCAGGATGCTTGCCTTGCATGTGTGAAATCCTGGGTTTGATCCTTAGCATTGCAAGCAATAATCAATCAATCAATAACATATTTCCCTTTTGCTGAGTACAAGAACAGGGAGCTAAAATCAGAAATGGCAACACACAGCTAAAAATCCAGGACTTAAGAGGCCAAGACAGAAAGATTTTCAGAAGTTCAGAGATGGTATGGGATACATGGTGAGTTCTGGGCCAGCCTGGGCTATGGAGTGAGACTGTCTCAAAACAAGAAACAAGAACACTGAATTTGTTGGGGGAACTGGGCCAGGAAAGGGGGGAAAGTTAGCTAGGACCAGACAAGGCTTATAGAAAGACAATCCTAGGTATGACAGGAGTCCAGACAGCAGCAGAATTGAGAAACTGAAACTGAAGGCCCCCTGCGGTAGAGGAACCATAGAAGACTTACTAGGATTTTGGAAGATAGTAATTTCAATTCAGAGTTCCCTCCACACCAAAGCAGAGACTATTCCTGTAGCAACTGTAGAGAAAAGCCCAGGAGAAACATCCACACTGAGAACAGCATGAAATCCCCTGGGATGCCAAAGGGGAAGATGTTTCTAGAAAAGCACCTACATCACTACATGCTTTGCCAAGAATGTTTGAATGGGTCATTATGACAAAACCAGTCCTAGAACCTCAGATGCGTGTTTCAACAATTCTTTAGTCATTCTCTGCAGCCTGCCTCTTACTGTTAACATGAGTTTTTTGACTTTGTTCTCATTGGCTCTGACATCTTTAAGGAAGCCACTGCTTAAGGAAGATTGGATTCTTTGACAGCATCTATGTGAAGCTGTGCTATGCTTTTAACAGATATGGTTCCAATGACAACCATTCAGCCCAACAATGTTGCTATTCGTGTTGGCTCTTTCCCTAGAAATTAGGAAATTACTTCTTGTCTTCAAAAATCATTTCTATCCTCTTGTTTAGACGCATAAAAGAAAACATCATTTATGTAACACATTTCCAACAAGAAGCTCAAAGGCCAATAATATAGATAACAGTTCAGTTGGAAAGGAAAGAACTAGTAAGAAAAGAAACAAAGTAGAAGAGCAATGCAGGGGGTTGGGATAGAAACTACCTAGAGTTCCTGCCTAGCATTCATGAAGCCCAGGGTTTGATCCTCAATGTTGAATAAATTAGGCATAGTGGTGCATACCTATAATCCCAGGACTCAGGAGGAGAAGGCAGGAAAATGTAAGTACAAGGTCATTCTCAGCTTCATTATGAACATGAAAAGTTGCCTCCAAAAGGCTGACAACATCAAAAGGACTCTCACAGCCTCAATTTGTTGGACTTTTCATCACTGTGCTTAGGACTGAACCCAGGGTCTCACACATGTTAGACATGCACTATGTCGCTGATAAGCCAAACCCACTAGAGACCGTGGAATTTGTAGTTCTTGAACATGACATTTCCAGATATATCTTGCAGACAGCTTTTGCCTTCCAGAGGCATCTTAATGTTGTGTTGTTCCAGCTCATATTGCCCCAACAGCATACCCAGAATGACTTCAACAACAACTGTTTACTTCTTATGGATATAGAGGTTGGGGAGATCAAGGTCAAAGTGTTATCAAGTTTCTGGGTCTGAGCTGCTTCCTGGATTCCAAATAGCTATCTTCTGGTTACACCTTCCATGACCAGTAGAGATGGTTAGTTTTCATAAGACAATAATTCATCATGGCAGACCAGCCTTATCACCTAATCACCTACGACTCTTCCTCTGAATTTAGGGGAAGGAACAGCAACAACAGCCCATACCATCAGAAATCTAGGACGTACCTTTACAGCCTACCATCAATATCTTGAACACCTGTGTTTTGAAACACTGCTCAACCTTAGGGTGACAACCAAGAAGTTCTTTCCTTTGAAAAGGAAGGTTCTTAGAAATTAGAGCAATCCATTTTATGTTTCTTCTACTAGTTCCTTCTCCATTAATTTCATGTTCTTGACCTCTATAAACACAAAACATTTGTGAGTGTGTGGTGTGTGTGTGTCTTGTCTATGAATGTGGGGTTTTCTACTAGCAAAGACATGGGGGTGGATTTCCCTCTCAGCTTGCTACGGTCTTATGTTTCTGCTCTCAGTTCAGTACTCAGTACCCCAATACCCAGTACCTCAATACTGTAGCATCTAGTACCTCAGTACACAGTACCTCAGTACATGGATATTCTCCCAGATTGCTCTTGTGTTTTTTATTTTCACCAATGATCCCAAACAGCAAAGGCAAAGGTTGACATTTCCTTTGTCTTTACATTTCCACAAAGATCTTGCATGGGTGAACTAGGCTGTGTGAATTTTCATGCTGCCTAACCTTACTTCAAGTAGGCAGCACTTCAGTTCTGCTGAGATGGGTAGAGGACTCCAAACCACTGAGACGCCTCTTCCACAGGCTAGCCCTCTGCCAGTGCTGCCTCAACGCCTACTAAGAATTTTCTCAGCACACACTCTGTTCTTGAACCTTCCTCTGAAGAGATTTCCAATTTTTACAGTTCTCACAGGATTGCCTCTTCACGTGCCTGCTCAGGGATCTCTTCTCAGAAGAGCTTCTTGTTGAGGAGGTAGACTTCATGCCAGGTATCAACAAAGAGGCCTTTCTCCAGCCAGGTCTGAGCAACAGCCTCCAGCTTTGTTGAGCTTTCCGTGAAATGTGGCTAACAGCACTTAGTATGTGATCTCCCACAAACTTGCTCATCAGACTTTAGAGGAACAGAGTCAATATTGTGCCCACCCATGACAGTAAAGGGTATAGAAGGAAAGACCATCGCAGGGAAATGAGTACCAGAAACTAGGAGTAACATCTCAGAGGTGGGAGAGAGAAAGATGAAAGAGCATTGTGGGTAAATGGGTGAACCCATTCTAAATACCAGGACCTCTGAGAAGACTGAGGCAAAGAAGACAGTGTGCTCTCCAAAGCTAGCTTCCCATGACAGCCAGCTCCCCATGCATTGCTCAAATAGCAATATTGAGTTTGGGGTAGGAGACACCCTACTTTATTGCCAGCACCCTCTGGAGTCAGAACTGCCATGTTTTCAAAGTAGAATAAGGAAGGAAGTTAGTGAGTTGTACTTGAAGGAGATTCATATATGTCACCTCTGGTTTAACAGTCGCCTCTGTCTTAAACAGCCATGGAAAGAAAAAGAAAGTGACACGCTGGGGACACAGAGGTGGTAACCTTCAGATCCCTGGTTTCAAAGCCTGCTCTTCTGTTCACTACATGGTCTGAACTGGACTCTTCCTCTCCCTTGCTTAACACCCCCTCTTATTAAGAAAACACTCCTCCTTTGGCTCGAAGCACCTTTTTTGAGATTTTATAAGTAGCCGTCTATCCTTGATGCAAACACTATCCTTTTCTATCCTTGATGCAAACACTTGATTTCCTGTGGAAAAATTCTGCAGTAAGGAGTTAGCCATTAAAATGTTTATCATCGATGTGATTCTTGCTAAGAATACATAGTAGAACTTGCTACAAGGGAATTCTGATGATGCCCAGTGAGAGTGGAAAGCAGTCAAAAGCGAAAGGAAGGAGCCACTAAAGCAAGGGACAAAGTGAAAGACCAACCAACGCAGAGCGGGAAGCAGAGAGTGAAGACGCCTTTGCTCACCTCTCACATTCTTTCTAGGTGCAATTCTACCAGGGAGACGCCTTGCTCTATCCCAAACGTTCAGAGAGAAGGAAACTGGGATGCTAACCATGGTAGAGCCAGGCCGGGGGCCGGGCGGGGCGGGGGGATAGAAATAAAGATGGAAGTAACTCTTTAAATAAAAAACTGATAAGTGGAGACTAGACTTGCTAGTCGCAGGGAGCCTTGAGAAGGCTGGCCTGCCGAGCAAGGGCCTTTCTCTTTTATTTTTCCACTTCTCCCTTTCTTTTCTTTTTAATTTTCTTTTATTTAATTTCGCTGCAGCACGTATAATCAATTACAGACTGAATCGGGGATAAAGGGAGGGGAAGCACTTTAATTCATAAATCAATTTTATACGGTCATCAGTCAGGTTGCGAATGCAAATACCTCTGTCGTTTTAGGTTATTCAGAATTAATTGACTCCCACCGGGCTGGGCTGCAGATGGAGAGGGGCTTTCTCACAGACTCCTTGGTCCCAGCATGGGAGCCCAGGACTTTCCCCCTCCCCCTCTCTGGCCCTCTGACCAAGCCCTTCTCCTTTACTCGTGGGCTCCAAGTATGGAGACCATGGGGCGCGCGGGGGTGGGGAAGAGCATCAAGCAAGAAGGGGAGTGGATAAGAGTCCAGAGAGAAGGCTTGAGGAAGGAAAAGGAGACACGGAAAGATGAAAGGTTCCAGACAAACTACAACTCAGGCCCTGCAGAGACACCCTTATACGATTAGAAATGCCTAATGTTCAAGGATGGCCTTTAAGTTCCCTTGAAGCTTCTTAAAGAAAAAAAGAAAAATGAAAGCAAAGAGAAAAGCCAGAGGGCCTGAAAGGAAAACAGAGCCGAAGGGAAACAGCTAGGAATCCACCGCGCTGCAGGGGTTAGTGAGGTTGCTCGGTTCTAGCAGCCAAAGAGCAGCCTGGGACAGAAGGCCAGCTACCCTGCCTGGAAGAGCCCAGGGGGAGTGAATGGGACTCCCTTGTCTGGGGTTTCTTAGGCCAACAGCCAAAGAGATGGCCTGGCAGTGACCCTCCGCACAAGGTGGAGAGACGGTGAAGCCAGGCCATTATAGGCTGGCCTGGGCTGTGCTAGCTGCTAACACTTGTTCTCTATGTCCTAGGGGTGTCTACAACAGTTCTCTCTAATTAGGAAGGGACATACGCCCACGCATTTGATGTGTTCTTACCTCTGTGTTTTTTCCTTTTTCTTTTCTTTTTCCTTTTTTCTTTTTTTCCCCTTAGCTAAATATACCCTTTACTGGGTTGGTCGTCAAAGCCATCATCTTAGTGGTTTTCCACACCACCCTGCCACAGGAAAAGCACCCCGGGAGCCGGTTTTGTTTGTCTCTGTTTTTGCATGCTGATGTCCGGGATCTTAAGTGGTCTTTAAAAGAACCTGGGAAATTGGTGTTTTGGACTAGAGTACAAGCAAGTCTGGCATTGAACTAGTGTGGGTACCATTGAAGTGTATAAGGACTCTAGTGGGCAAATTCTCAAAAACCAGCCTTGCTTCCAAAAGCCCCATTCCCTCCCTACAGCCGTCAGAGCTTCCTAAAGCCTAAAACATAGAATTAATGTCAGAAACAAAACATTGGTCTAAGAAAGAGAGAGGAGACTCAGTTTAAGAACAAGAACGTTTTTATGTTTGAGATTTCCTGGATTCTACAAGTCAACTCTTCTAAAGTTTCTGGAGAGAAAAAAATAAAATAAAATAAAACAAAGCAACAACAGCAACAGTAACAACTACAAAAAAGCTATCTTACGCAAACTTCCAGTGAGAAGTTTGCAGAGTTTCCAGTGAAACTTGCAGAGAGAAATCACCTGATAAATATGCTGATTTTATTGAAAATCAAACCCTAGCCAGTCAGTGGAAGCACACGCCTTTAATCCTAGAATTCAGGAGCCAAAGGCAGGAGAATTTCTGAGGTTGAGACCAGCCTGGTCTACAGATTGAGTTCCAGGGCATCCAGGGCTACACAGAGAAACCTTGTCTTAAAAACAAGCAGAAACAAAGAAAAGAAAAGCAAACCTTAGGTTGCCTGCTATGCACTGAATTTTGTTCCCACCTATCACTTTGGGTTTTGGCTTCCAAATCTCTCCTGAGAGACCAAAGTCTGTGTCTAGAAGCCAAGCACTGTGAGTCAGGGAGGCAAGATGACTGACCCCTTGTATAATCCAAACGCAGAATTGTAGCCCTTACCAGACCCCTAAGAATCAGCTGCAACATTCTTATGCATGATCAGCCTCTAATCTGAGACATGGTTGCTTGAAGAGAGAGAGAGACCACCTGGAGTTGGTTGGGGCTGGTGGGATTGTTCAGTGGTTAGAGAAGGTACTGCTCTTCCAGAGGACCCATGTTCTATTCCCAGCATGCACACCAGGAGGCTCATGGCTGCTTGTAACTCCAGCCCCAGGGGATTGGATGCTGTCTTCTTTCCTCCATGGGCACCTGAACACATATAGCACCCATACACACAGACACACAGACATATAAACAAAAATAAAGCTTAAAAAAGGCTGAGAATCTTGTGTGTAAAAGTAATTTAAAGAGAGTCTGAAGGTATAGTTACTGCCCTGCTTTGCTTTTATGGATTCAATACCCAACATGATGGAAGGAAGGAAGGAAGGAAGGAAGGAAGGAAGGAAACGAGGGAGGGAGGTGAAGTAAGGCCATGGCTGATATCATATAACAAAAAGCAGACTGAAAAGAAAAAAGTCCAACAAATTGAACTTGGGCCTTACGTGGTGCAGGGACTTTCAGAAATAAAGACCCAACACTCCTGGAAAACCATCTGAATATTTGTATTTGATGAGGAATGTGCAATCCTGTAGGAATGTGCCTGGATTAGGATCTAATGAGTCAAGCTGAGTGACACCAGCCAGGCCTGCTTGCTCAGGTTCTTCTGGTGGCTTCTGGTTTGAATTCCTTTCTCCAGGCACAGAGTAGGTACCTCTCCCATGTAAGTCTTATGAATACTTTCAGGAGGGGTAACTGAGAGAAGCCTTTCATGACTCCCTCTCTTGCAGCAAGACAGAAGGCCAGAGAGAGACACCCCTGGTCTTTGTAATTGTCTGTGCATGTTAGCAAACCCCAAAGCACAGTGTCACTTTCAACAAACATCCTGGGTGCTAGGCACTCAACTAAACTCTGAAGAGGGAAAAGTGGAGAGGTAGAGAGAAAGAGAAAGGGAAGGAGAGCAGGAAAAAGAGAGACAGAAAGACAGAGAGACCCCAGTCTCAATTGATATGTGTAAGAAGGAAGTGTGATCCCCCTTTTCAACTCTTCACTCAAATTTGAGATTTGGGGTTCAGCAAACCATTGGGGTATAAATTGTTCACTTCCTCTCCTTTATACACATATATACAGAACTTGTACACACACACACACACACACACACACACACACACACACACACACACTCCAGCAAGCATATCCTGGTCCAACCAGTTGGTGAAGCCTAGGCCTAGTTGCTACCATCCCTGCTGGTACTTCAGTTTTGATCACACATGTATTAGAAGTTAATTAAAGAAACGAATCTTTGCAATTTCTGGAGTCTAAGCCAACTCCACTCTAGCCTCCTTTTGGTGAGATAAGGGGCAAGAAATCTGACTCAGATCCCTTTTCCTGTGAAATGCACAAAGGTGTAGGAGCTGGGAGGGAGGTGAGATTGGACAAAGACACTTGGCGTATCTCACAGGACACAGAAAACCCCTTTGTTCTGCCTATCAAAGCCCCAGTTTCACTTGGACCCACCTACCCTAGGCCTGTTCCGCCATTCTCCATCTGAGTCTCCACCCTATAGCCTTCCACCCTGGGGAAATAAGTCACAGCATCTTTGCTGTGGTGTGATGGTTACAGCTTAGTTCACAAGGCTTCCTCCTGTCCATCCCAATGGTCATCTCCCCCAGTTGGACATTCGCATTCCTTCTAAATGTCATCTGCTCATTGCTACAGCAGGAGATTCTAGAGGGGGCCATCTGTCACCCTGTCATGTGTCCAGAGACATGCTTACCTGCCCTCTGAGGTGACCTATTGTCTTATCATACCTCTGCTACTAGTCTTTTCCTAGCTCAGTTCCAAACAACCAAATGAATTTTTCAAAAGAACCACTGCTGGCTCATCAGGACCTAGGTAACAATATGAACATTTGAGAAAAAGGAAAAAGAATCCCTGAACCCCCATGAGTATTATTTTTGCAAACATTTCCCTGTTATTCTTTAGTTCTGTGCTTAGACATTTTCCTAAGCCTCTTCTCTCACCCCCAGCCTCCCCCACACCCGAAGAATAAGCCTTGTGTCTACATTCCTGAACGAAGTTGATTTCTCTCTTTTTAAAGTATGAAACATAAACCTGGCTACAGCTGGAGGCTGCTAGGACATGAGGTCCTGTGTTAATGCATGGCCCCTTTCATGAAATCTGGGGGCAGTTAATGGAGTTGGGAGTGGAGGAAAAAGAGGGGGAGGCGTGAACCTTTACACCCCAAGCGGGCTTCACAAGAATTTACAGCTCTCCTTTCTGGGGACTGTTCAGGTTTTATTGCCTCGTACCAGCAATTACAATGCTCCATGGAGATCTGCGCTGAGGCAGGCCAAGGATCCCCATTTGCTAAACCTGGAAAAAAGCCAGCCAGGCTGCAGGCTGACTCTGGGTAGAGAAACACTAGCTAAAGAGGGACATACACACACACACACACACACACACACACACACACACACACACACAAAACAAAGTAAAGCCTTATAAAGTTACCACTCATGTGCTGCCATCAAACAGGGTCGGCTTGGGTTGACTTACCATCATTCATTAGCTTATGACTTTCAACGAGCTATTTAGTCACTCCAAGGCTCCAATTTGCAATTTGTAATTTAAAGATCACGATAGCATTCACCTTGTTGGACAGTTGTGAAAAACAATCCAGCTCAGTGTGTGGTTCACAATAAAAGCCTAAAAGATGCAAGTTTATTCTAACGTGATGAAAAGAATTGCGGATAGAGGCTCTGAACTTTAGTGTGTGTGCA
The DNA here is from genome assembly GCA_019843965.1 of Rhynchomys soricoides. Taxonomy (NCBI): domain Eukaryota; kingdom Metazoa; phylum Chordata; class Mammalia; order Rodentia; family Muridae; genus Rhynchomys; species Rhynchomys soricoides. The sequence goes on along the minus strand of JADRCH010000180.1, from coordinate 1,531,625 downwards.
CAGGAGGAACGCTTTGTTTCTTGACCCTAAAAGGTCCCTTCTCTCTCCCATCCCAATCTAGCCTTGGGCATGAGGAATGAGAAGAGAAAAGGAAAGAAAAAGAAAAGGTGATGAGAGAGAGAGAGAGAGAGAGAGAGAGAGAGAGAGAGAGAGAGCATATCTAAGTATCCAAGTGGAGAAAGAATTGGAAAAAGACCAAAAAAAAAAAAAAAAAAAAGTGACGAAAATGGGTGAGAAGGGCAGGAACCAGTGTAGTTAGGCACAGCCTGAGCAGGAAGCATGGGAGAGGAGTTAAAAAAAATGTCCAGGGTTTAGTTTGCTGGCAAACACCTCCTATAGAGAGGTAACAACTCCTAAACAGAAAAAAAAAAAAAAAAAGGTTCCCAAAGAACATACAACCACACTGTATACTTTCTGTCAGCCCCAATCCTCCTTCCTCTCACTGGGCCATTGATAAATGGCCCACCCCTGCCTCCCACCAACTCACACCTGCAGACTTTATGTAACCTTTCAGATGATCCTCAACACTTGGTGCTGTGCATGCCTCTGTCTAAAGGGGAGAGGCAAATTATGCCAAGCCTGCAGCCTTGGCAAGTGAGCAGTAAATGTTTGCTGAATGAATGGATGAATAACGAGGTCTCTTTGAGGCAAGTTTACATCCAAGCCAACTAGACTGCTAATGAGTATAGTGTTCCTTCTGGAGGAATGAAACCTTCTAGAATTAGACAGTAATGGTGAGTGTCTGGACTTTGTGAATGTACTAGAATTTATTGACTTGTACATTGTAAAATGATGGATTTTTATGAGTTATATTTCAAAAAAACAAATGTGAAAGCCCAAACTGTAGCCATGGAGAAACACTTTTGCTCAGCACCTCTGTTTCTATTCTATTTGTAGTGGCTATTACTGATCGTCAGCTTGACTATATGAGGAGTGCACTACAATCCAGAATTAGAAGGCTCACCTTTGATCCAGATCTTGAGGTTGGAAGGCACAAGTTTCTGACCTGGATCTTGGCATGGAGATCTTGAGGCATAGTGGCCATGAAAGGTTTAAGCCCAGGCAAAGTAGTACACCCCCTTAATCCCAGGAGACTGAGGCAAGGAGATCTCTGAGTTCAAGGTCAGCCTGGGACAAAGCAAGTCCCAGATCCAGGCATGGTGGCACATACCTTTAATCTGGGCCACACCTTCTGTTGGAGACCTGCATAAGGACATTGGAAGAAGGAAGATTCACTCTTCTTGGCCTGTGTGCCTTGTGGGACTGAGCAACTGCTAGATCTTTGGACTTTCATTCACAGCTGCTGCTGACCATTGTTGGGGAGTTGGACTACAGACTGTAAGTGACCAACAAATTCCCTTACTACATAGAGACTACCCATAAGTTCCGTGACTGTAGAGAACCCTGACTAATACACTAGTCTTGACCCTAAGTCCTCTTATTTCTTTCTGAGGTTGCTTTGCAAGTTCTTGGGTTTTCCAGAGCTCCAAAAATCTTAGTAAAGGCAAGGATGGTTAGATCGCCTAGAAATAAGGTGTCTTTGTAAGAGTGGCTCGGATCTTTTTGAGCATTTCTCTGAGAACTCTATAAAACTTCAGTGTGCAAAGTGCTCTTTAAAAGTCCTTTTGAAAGGTGTGGCCCCAGCTACCTGAAGCTCAGGATCAAGGAAAAACTGGGACATCAACTTGCTTCATTTTCATGTCTGTTAATCTTGCCATACCACTGTGGGACACTTTCTCTTCCCTAAAAGCCCAGGGCATCTAAATGGACAGAAATAGCTTTCCAGATGAATGAAAATGGACAAAGTCTACCAATGTGTTCACTCTTCTTCTCTGCTGACTGCTCTTCTCTCTCTGAACCTGCTTCCCCACACAGATCTGCTAGCACAGGCAATGTCCAGGGACTGGAAATGATCGTTCTTGGAAATGATACATATTTCCGTTTTGTGAGAATATATGATTAACTTATACACGGCACAATTCCCACAGAATTTTGTAACAAGTTTATAAAGTCCTAAACTGTGAGCTACATTTATGACCTCAGAAACAGGCTGTCAAGAAAAACGGGGTTTGGACCTGGAGGAATGGTGGCTCATTGGTTAAGAGCAAATACTACCCTTACAGAGGACAAGTTTGGTTCCCAGCACCATGTCAGTCATCTCACAACTATCTGTACCTCTAGCTACAGCGGATCTGACACCTTCTGATCTCCACGGCCACCTACGCTCTGGCTCACGAGCACGTGCCATTTTAAAACTTTAAAAAAGTCAGACAGGATCTCAGTTTTGAGGTGGGGAATGACATCAGCTACAAAACAAAGAAGAAGTGAGTTTATAGATAACACCTGCATCTCTTTCTGAGATTTTACCAATGCTGTCTCCATGACAAGCTGGGCAAAACAGACTATCTTTTGTTCTGTCCTCCTTTCCCAGGAGCCTGTTTGAGAGAATCAAACTGTGAAAAAATGAAATGATACTTAGCCAGATCCAATCTTGAGTTTTAAAACATATTGAGGCTTCAACAGCTGGTGTTATTTGTAGGCTTTCTTTAAAGTAGAGGACAGATAGTTGGCAGCCACTGAAATGATCACCAGCTCAAGATAACTCAGTGAGGATGGCAGCAGCCTACAAGATGAGGATAAATCTAGGTCTTGGGCCCTGGGCTTTACCACCCTAAGACCCTCAACCATTAGTGGTAGGGAAGTCACAGTCTTATGTAAGCCAGGCTGATCTCAACTTCATTAAAGAGTTGAGGAAGACCTTGAACTTACGAACCTTTTGCCTCCACCTCCAGAGTACTGGGAGTCTGAGTGTACACCATCATGCCTTGTTTATTCAGCTTTGGGAATCAAACCCAGGGTTTCATGCATGCTAGGTAAGCAACCCACCAACTCAGCTGCATCCATAGCCTGGTGTTCAAATTTTTCTACAAAAACACTAATCAATTGAATCTCTGGTATCAGAAATGCAACAGAAGGTTGCCTGCTATTTTCTTCTTGTTTTGAAAGTGTTCAGCAACCTGAATAGAAAGCAAACTTAAGTTTGTGGAAAGTGAATCATGATGGTTGGAATGTTGAGGTTTTCCCTCAACCCCAATCCTATGCACCATCTTATAAAACAAACAAGCCAGAGAGTAGAAGCATCTTCTAATCTTGACTTCATGCAGAGAATGGTACCTGGGTTATGTTGCCTAAATTTCATCAGAAACCACTGAGGGCAATGTTACTATGTGCCCTCTACTCTTTAACCCACAGTTTCTCAAAGGCGAGCCTTTGTCATCATTGGTTCATGAGAAACTCTTTGAATTGTTTGTTTACTTTCTGATATCAGCAAACGCCACTTCCATTTCAGACATATATCATGGGTAATATATTTAATCTGCCTTTAAATATATTCATGAAGTTATATTATTCTATGTGCATTTATGTTTATGCAAATGGATTCTTCGAGAACATTTTAATTTCTGAGATCAGGTATCATCAATGGTCTGCCACCGTTTAATCAGCAGAGTTGCTCTTTTGCTTGATAGTTCATAAAATGACTATTTGTCCCATCAATAGTATTTAGATCTGATGGACTTGGGGGTATATTGAAACCTATTTTTCTGTTGTTCGTCCTGAAGGACCAGTTTAAGACCATCAATTCTGCTGTATATTCATTTAATTTTTTTGTTTCCAATCACTGCTCCAAAGTGAGCCTTTATCAAACTATCAACTTCCAAAGACTGCCAAGATGGACTCTGCTCCCAAGCACCACAAGCCATGCTGGAATAAGAATCGCTGTGCTACAGAGCATTGTAAGATGTCTTGGAGAAGAGTTGGTGAGCCATAGCCATATAACAGTACTTTACCTAAGTACGTCTAGATGGCTCTTTTGGAGAGTGTACTGGCTGGTGTTGTGTGTCAACTTGACACAAGCTGGAGCTATCACAGAGAAAGGAGTCTCAGTTGAGAAAATGCCTCCATGAGATCCAATGGTAAGGCATTTTCTCAATTAGTGATCAAGGGGGAAGGGCCCCTTGTGAGTGGTACCATCTGTGGGCTGGTAGTCTTGGGCACTATAAGAAATCCAGCTGAGCAAGCCAGGAGAGGCAAGCAAGCCCGTAAGCAGCATTCCTCCCTGGCCTCTGCATCAGCTCCTGCTTCCTGACCTGCCTGAGTTCCAGTCCTGACTTCCTTTCGTGATGAACAGTAGCATGGAAGTGTAAGCTCAATAAACCCTTTCCTCCCCAACTTGCATCTTGGTCTTGATGTTTGTGCAGGAATAGAAACCCTGACTAAGACAGATAGTTACACTACCTATGCTCCCACCAGCAGCAGGTCCTATACATCCCCAACTCAGCCAGCATTTAGTATTATCCAACTTCTCCATTTTACATATATGAAATGAGAAGCTTCTGTGGGTACAGTCCACGCCATTTTTATCAAGAGTAGATGTGCTTAGTGGTACCAAAGCCTGGCTTATACCTAGTTGCCTCTATGACCATGTAGACAAGCTCTCTGATCTCTTACTTTACATATCTTTAGTCATTTAGAATGTTTTTAGTATCTCTGGGTATTAGTATTCTTATCTCTTAACTAAAGAAGTAGCTTTTGCTGATATCCAGCATCTTTCCAATGTCTAATTCTCTAGCTCAGTGGTTCTTAATCCATAGGTCACAACCCCTTTGGGGGTCAAATGATTCTTTTACAGCAGTCACCTAAGACCATCTTTATATCAGATATTTATTATTCATAACAGAGCAAAAAATTAAAGTTATGAAAATAATTTCATGGTTGGAGGTCACCACATGAGGAACTGTATTAAAGGGTCACAGCATTTGGAAGGTTGAGAACCATTGCTCTAGTGAATGAGTTGAAGGACTGCACTCAGCCCAACAGGCTTGCTGGCACGTGCCTTTATCTGAGCTATCTTGCAAGCCTTCTTTAGCTTGCTTCCTGTGAACCAGAGCTCTAGCTTTTATTACTCTTTTATCAATCAATAACAGTTGCTTTAGATGCATCCAAATACTCCATGGACTTCAAGATGGTGAAAATGAAGCTGGAAGGATGGCTCAGCAATTAGGAGCACTGGCTTCTCTTTCAGAGGACCTGGGTTCAATTCTTAGCCCCCACATGGCAGCTCAAACTGTCTGCTACTCCAGTCGCAGGGAATCTGAAGCACTCTTTTGGACTCCCCAGGAACCAAGCATGAACACTGAGTACAAATTTACATGTAGGCATTACACCCATACACAAAATCAATCAATCAATCAATCACTTACTTAAAGTTGGTAAAAATAAGAGGCTATTATGTGTATCTTTTTTTAACCTAAGTGACAAGAGAGCCCAATGAATAGCCAAGGCTCATGTGAATATGAGCCTCCCCTTCAGTCTTAAACCTCCACACTGAGAAAATGCCTCAAAATTAAAGACAAGATATTATGTGCTGTGTAGTTCAACAAAGCAGAAAGCATGCTACCTTGGCTCTGTTCCAGTCTGAGGAGTGTTCTGGTTAGAGATGAACCGTGCCATTTCACCGAGGCAAAGTCAAGATGGAAGTGACCCAGTTCAAGCAAGAACCTGAAGATCTATTCATGAAGATCAGAAAGAAGCAGAGAATCGCTCTAGAAGAAATGTTCAGGTTCACTTGTCCTTCTCTCTACTGGATGAAGGTTCCTTGCTCCCTTGGCTTATAGCCAGCTGTCAGGACCAGCTATGTGTGTTCATGTCTACTGACCTCATGGAGATTCATTCATTCCTGACAGTCTTCAGCTTCTTGGGCCTCCCATACATACATACATCAGCCCCTCCCTCTGCAACCTTCTTGTCAGATTTTCAAACCTCAGAGACCTGGGAAGGCTGTATTTTTGGCTGAGTTTCATCTTTGTTTTATCATGAATGAAAAGATGAAGATACCAGTGTCTCAGATTCTGGGTTCGTGTTCATGGAGACGATGTCTCTTAGGCCTCTGTTCCCTGGTTTCATACAGTTCTATTTTGAGCACCCAGTATGCCTCTGTCTATATCAGTATTGTATGGAATCAGAGGAGTTGTCCCTGAGGGCACCCAGGCAGATGTTTGTATAACTCCAACTTCTCAATATTATAAGCAAAGGGCACTTTGCTCTCTTGGCCTGCACAAGTTGTCCTAATCTGGCCCCTATCTAGCAGCAGAATTCACTCTTCTCCCTCAACTGCCAAGTTGGGAGATTTATTTTTCTCCTCTATAGGTCAACTTTGATTACTAAGAATTACTGCATAGCTAGCTCATATCAACCCTGCTAGCAGCTAGGAGGGACATTTAACATTAGCCTGAATGGGAAACTACAGTAACAGCATGCATGGAATCTTTGCACCTGAGGTGCGAGACAGTGGCTCACTTCTCTGACATGCAGTTATTTTCAGTTAACTTGCAAGGTGACTTCTAGAATGCATGAGGCCCTGCACCATTCAGCTGGTAGGGGAGTGAACTGGTCTGAGACTTGCTGATTCTCTTTTCAAGCTTTCCAGTTAAAACTTTCAATAGAAGGAAAAACAGGGTCCTCAGGAGTCCTAACTTTATTGATTAGTGTATAATGAAATGAATGGGCATTATAGCCAGCCTCCTATCAGTACAGTCTAAACACTTTATCAAACGTGTTTTGAGTGGAGGGGAAAGGTGATGTTTGGGTAAATTGCAAAGATTATGAAGTTAGTTAATCAAAAGTCATTTGCACAAGAAAAGATAGAAATTCAAACCCATTTGGTCTGATCAAAGTCTCTGATGTTCAGTGTCTCACCATTGTCAATTCTGGTTTATAGTATTGTTTAGGAGGCTGAGACACTGCACTGCAGCCCCTGGCAAAGGGTAAGTAAAGGGGAAACTTTAATGGTTTGGATGTGGAATGGTTAGTGCAAATGTATTTGATGTCTGCATGTGCCAGTGTGTGTTCAGGTGCATGTGTGTGGGTGGGTGCTGGTGCACATATACATGTGTATGCACACTCATGTAGATGCCAGAGGACAATGTCAGATGTTGTTCTTTAGGCACCAGCTGCTCTTCTATTTTAAAGATAATGTTTTTCCCGGCTGGAGGGATACCTCTGTATTTAAGAGTACCTGGTGCTCGTGCAGGTTGGATTTCTAGTATCCACATGGTGGATTACAACATTCCAAAACTCCAGTTTCAGGGCATATGGCACCATCTCCGGACGTCCATGGGAATCAGACATGCACACAATGTACTTACTTACATGTAGGCAAAACATCCATACACTTAAATAAATCTTAAAAACAATCAAGTAGTCATAGGGCTTCTCATTGGCCCAGTGCTTGCCAAGTAGGCTAAGCTGATTGGCCTGCAAGTCATAGGAATCCACCTGTCTCTACCTCCCCATAGCTGCCATTATAAACATACAACATTGTACTCAACTTATCTTCTTTCTTTTAATGGGAATCCGAGGATTGAACTGAAGTCCTTCTGCTTTCGAGGCGAACCCTTAACAGACAGAGCTATTTCCCCAGCCCTTGTGTTTTGTTTTTGCTTTGTTTTATGGTATTGGGAATTGAATGTGGGGCCTTGTGAGAGGCCGTCAAGTGTTCTACCACTCAACTGCCCCCACAGACCATGGCCTGTATATTTGAACACTGGGTATCCTGTTTGGTGGTTCCATTTGGAGGAGAAGTGGGGCCTTCAAGACAAGGAACTGAGCTGGAAGATTTAGGGCTATAAGGCTTGCGAGTTACAGAATGGCTCCCCTTGCTCTCTGCCTCTCATCCTCAGTGATGTAAGAAAGTTGTGTCACATGTTCCAGTACCTGGAGACCAAGGTGGTCCCAAGTGCCACCCCCTTGCTATCATGAACTCTACCCCTTAAACCATGAACCCAAATAGATGAATCCTCCCTAAAGCTGTATCTGAGGAGTATTTTGTTCAAATTACAAGAGAAGTCACAAATACAAAACACATCTATTACTTGGAGGGCATAATATGGAGCGAAGCAAGGCCGAGCTGGGAAAAGGAGATGAGAGAATGGAGAAATTTAAGACAGTGGAGGAGTGAAGGCTAAAGGAAAGTCCTAACTCATAGGTGACAAGGAGCAACATCCACAGACTGAGAGGATGAGGAGCTGGCTGAAGTGGGATCCAGGGAAGGGGGAGGCTGTAATAAATGAGGAGTGCTGAGCTATCACAAGAACAGGGTACATTACAGCTAAGAGGGACAGGAAGCTCGGGCAGTAAAGGCTGAGAGCCAGCATAGGGCCTGCCTGTTAAGTTTGTAAGGAGCCAATCAGCGTGTCTCACAGCAGCGAGTGAGTTTTTCTGGAAGAACTATCCCCCTCTTCCTCTCTTGTGTCATGTACATCCTACTCCCAAGATTTATACTCTGAATTGGTTATGAAATTCATATTACACCAAAGTGTCCACAGAAAATCAAAAGCCCAGCTAAATGGTAGTTATTTGGTGTATGCTTTCTTGATGTGGCAAGCACTGGGCTAATGCCTTTGATATCCATTACCACCTTGAAGTCTAACTCTATGAAGCATATACTACTATCCCTGTGTACATGAGGAATCTGAGGCTCATAGACAAGCAAAGACCAGGGTCATATGTGTCAGAGCTGGAACCCATCTCCAAGACCTGGCTGCAGAAATTGTGCTCCTAACCACTGCAATAGATTTTCTTCCTTCTGCTAACCAAGAAATGGCAGCCATGGATTTATATGAAAAACTCCTACTCTCTTGGCTAATGGAAGTGGAAGCAGCAGCTGTGGAGCATGCGTGGGAAGGATATTAGAGCATCTTCACCACTGTCTCTATATTTAACCACATCCCAACTCCAGGTCCCAAGATACTAGGCAGGAGCCCACAATCCTGAAGACCTATGGGCATTTGAATTCATCCTGCCTAATTTTTTTACAGGAATATCATGTATATCAATCAATTGCAAATGGTAATGTTTGATGCTTGGGGGGGGGGCGGATAGAGCACAGAGGAAAAACTAATATCCTTGAAAGTTCTAATGTGAGTTTAAATGTCTGCTTAAATAGTCTGGACCCTGTAAGGGTGTAATTGCAATCCCTGCACAGGGTAGCCACTTCTTCCATTCATATGCAGAGCAATAAATAGCACTCTAGAAACCCTTAGGACTGAAACACAAGCCTCTCTTGGAAGGCTGTTCTCCTTAGCTAACACAAAAGCAGCTATAATGTATCTAAATACTTACAGACATACTAAAATGAATAGACATTCAAAACACAGTAGCTGTACCCCAAGCATTGTGTGGGTAAACTTGTTTATGGGCATGAATTGCAAAGTATCAAGGACAGCCCAAAGAACCTCACTCCCTGTGTGTAAAACACATCACACACACACACACACACACACACACACACACACACACCTTTGTCAACAATACAACCAAATAGATAAAGAGCCAGGGTCAACGTACCATCCCGTGAGCAGTTAATAAGAAAAAAAAAATAAAACCAAATTTGGAGCCCAGTCTGCAGTAGGTGAGTCAGGGGGGGAAGGGAGAGAGGAGCGGGCCTGAATATAAGGCCTCGAAAATGGAGTCAATACATTCATTTTTCAAGGTCCCAGATCAGAACACTTGCTAATGATGGCTCAGACTTGCTCCAATTAGGCCCTGTTTCCCCCATCCTTGTTTAAGGGGCTCCAGACCTGCACCACTTGATAGCATCATATCTGATCTTTTGTGGCCCGGAGTATTGAGTCAGGACTTGAAAGAGAGAAAGGAAGCAGGTAAAAATCGCTGTTGGCTCCACAGTTAAAGAGAAGTTCAGAAACAACTCAAAAGCCAGAGGGAAGAAAAAATGCTCTCATTAATCGGACCCTCTTTCGGTCCTCACTCTCCCCTCCACCCACAGTTCTCCTCCCTCCACAGAATGGACCCAGACAGAACAGTTGAAAGAAGGGGATTAGCCACCCTATTCTTCAAAGCCAAGTAATTTTTGGCTAATTGGGGAAGAAGAGTTGAAGCAACCCCTAGGCGAAAGGACTTTTCAGGAAGGGTTCGTTTAGAATCGGATCCAAAACCCATACGGAGAGAAAATGTGAACTTGTAACTGGGCCTTGAAGTGTAATGTTTCCTATTGAAATTTTAGCAGGTAGCCACGGTGTCCCTGGGCTCTCTAGGCAATGATCTTTAATCTTCGCAGCCTAAGGAAGTGGGTGCTCTTTTGAAAGAAATAGAATTTTACAGAAAAAGAAACTGAAAATTGGGGTTACAATTTGGACCGATGTCCCCACAGCCAGTAGCTGTTCCTCGGCCAGATATTTGTTCGTACCTCATGCTGGCTTTTCTTAAGGCTTTTATTCCCAAAAGTGAAATGCTAAAAACAATATTTTGACACATTTCTTTTGCTTAAATCTTTCTTAGAATAAATTTTATAATAGCAAAATGTTTGAATTTAAAAGTTGAAATGCTCTTCAGTCTCCATGTACCATTAAATAGCATTTCAAAGTGCATTGCTAATTTAAATGGTTAAAGTCAACCTAAGCATGAGCATTGGAAAAAGTCAACCTAAGCATTAGACTTCTTTTCTATCTTTATTCTTTTTAACATTCTTTATTATTGCTTTATTGCTGTTGCTTCTGGCTGTTTTCTGTTCATTATTCCAGACTTAAGGTCAAAGTTTCCCAGGAATTCCATTTTTGAGAAGCATGGTATTCTCAGGCTATGGGCTTTCGAGGTTATAATGAACCTGTTGTGAGAAAGAAAGGAAAGCAGGGATTGGGATTTTAGGGAGTCACAGGGAAGAGAACTTATCAGAAAAAAAAAAAAAACAAAACAAGAATCCAGAAGGTACAGCAATAATTTAGATGGGCTGGGGATCCTTTGCTTCTCATGGTAGCTAAAGTATACTTTTTCTCTCTCTCTCTCTTTCAGTGGCGACACACCAGAAGGTAGTTTTTATTTATCCACTCTTTGTATTATTTGAGTGTTTAGCATGATGTGGACGGCATCAGAGAGGGATAGATCAATGAACCAATACTCTCTGTCCTAAGGAATGAGAGGCAACAAACACATGTATGACATCAAGAAGTAATGAATGCTACAAATGGTCTCTAAGAAGTAGTACCAAGTAGTTCACGGATCTAAGGGCTTGGGGTAGAGGTTGGAGGTTGGAGGATGTGGGACCAACAGCTTCCTGACTCTTACTAGAAAATATTCCAAATCTCATTGATGATCCTTGAAGAAGACCCATGATTTCTATCTTCAGGTTTTGCATTTTGTTTTTATAATATGAAAAATGTGCCTAGATGCAGTGTTACTACTGCATTGAGGTCAGGCATTACCCCCTAGCATAGAGACACAGCCTCTTATTGCTCTGTGCTGATATGTTGCCCTGTGGTTAGAGCCCAGGCAACTGCTCAATGTCTAGATGCAGTGTTATTGTTCTGTACCAGAGCCATCAGAGCTCTTGCAGCCCTCCCTCTAAGAAGACTAGAAAGTCCAGTCAAGGCTCACTCTAACCCCCTCCAAGATGTAGGCCAGGCCTTTTAACTGTTCTGCCCTGGGCCCCAATTAAGCCCAATTAAGTAAAATGAAGAGATTAGACTATGGGAAAGAAGGTCTCCACAGTCCTTTCCAGCCCTAGCCTTCTTTCTCTAGCCCCAGCTTGTTCTTGTGCCTATAAGACTTCCAAGTACACAACAGGATTAACCCATCAGCTCAGCCGCACTGGGAGAGGGAGGCAGGGGAGGAAGTATCAATGATACTGCACTCCAGTGAGCAATGAAGAGGCTCCATTCACCAGCCAACAAAACCTAGGCCAAGCCTCTGACTTAATCAGCCAGGGAGGCTCCAGCAGGAAGAACAAAGAAAATCAAAGCTTCTCTTGGCAATGCAGGCAAGCTGCTGTGGAGCCCGGAGCCTACTAGACCCCAACAGAGGGGGGAGGCTGTACACACACACACACACACACACACACACACACACACACACATTAGATTGTGAAGTCACAGATTTCAGAAGAAAAAGGAGAAAGAAGACACATGACAAAGCACCTAAGAGTTAGAGATAATGTGATCAAAGAAGTTCTTCATTTAACAATGCTTTATAGGCCAGGTTCTACATATGTTATTTTTATTTTCAAGTAGGTCTTTTTCACACTTCTTGTTGAGACAAAATGCCTGGCGATACGTGGTTTAAGAGAGGAAGAGTTTATATGCTCTCTGTTTGAGTATAATTCACCCGGGTGGGAAAGGCATGGTGGCAGCAGCAGTGTGGGGAGCTGGTCACATTGAATCCATTGTCAAGAAGCAGAGAGAGGAATGCTGCTGCTCAGCTCACTTTTTCTGTTTTTTTCTGCCCAGGATCCCAACCTAGGGGATGGTACCGCCCACCTTAAGGATGGGTCTTCTCAGTTCAGTTTTACCCTTTTGGAAACTTCACAGACAAACCCAGAGGTATTTGTCCATGATGATTCTAAATCCAGTCGAGCTGACATGGAAGATTAATCATCACAATAACCAGAATACTTTGAAGAAAATCAAAATGAAACTCTTGCATGGGCTTCTGCATAAAACCTTTTCCAGCTCTGAAGAAACTTATGTATCTCAGTACAGCATAGTCATAGCAATGTTTGGTACCATATACTAATACAGCATGTCTAGCCAGGTAGAGTTTATTTTAAATTTTCATATTCTGATATTAATCTTGATGAACTGAGATGACAAGTAACCCTATTTTATAAGGGTGAAAACCAAGACTGTGTTTTCTGTGGATGTTTTTATCTTTATAGCATACCACCCGAATAACAGGGTCAGTCAGCTTCTGCAGCAGCATGGTCAATGTCCTTGAGGTGGTAGTGATGGAAGTAAGCTCCAAGGAGAGGTCAAAAGAACAACATGGAATGACAGAAGCCATGTAATTCATAAGTGACAATAAAACACAAGTCAGAAGATCAACACAGAAAAGAACTATGGCTGAACTTAAGGAAAAGACACATCTCCATGGGTTTCATGGGTTGTAGCCAGAGATTTTATATTTTAAAAGAAGAAACAGTGTCTCCCATCTATTGGTCATGACAACTCAACAGTAATCTATTGATTGATTGTTTGATTGATTGATTGATTGATTGATTAAGACAGGTTTTTTCTATGTAGTCCAGGCTGTCCTAGAACTCATTTCACAGACTAGCCTCAAACTCAGAGATCTGCCTGCCTACGCCTCTGCCTCTGGAGTGCTAGGACTAAAGGTGTAGACCACCACTGCCCAGCTCTGCAAGCTTTTTCTTTTTTCTTTTCTATTTTCTTCCTTCATTTTTTTCAAGACCCACAAGGGTTTCTTTGTGTCTGTGCCCCATTTGTTCTAGAACTCGATTTGTAGACCAGGGTGGCATTGAACTCAGAGATCTGCCTGCCTCTGCCTCCTGAGTGCTGGTCTAAAAGGCATGCACCAGCACACCCAGGTTTCAATAGTGGTTTTACCTCTTATTTTAACTACTTCTTGGGAAGACATTAACAGAACACAACAAACTCCTTGCATTATTTACCGCTCGCATCTTGTTTTTATACTAGACTTTTCACCTGGGAAGTCAGGCACGGGACTTCCTTCTGTGAGTTGAGACAGACTCCACACTTGTGTGTTTGTCAGATACTGACGATATCTGGAAACGTGGATGAATGACTCACAAAATTAGATAATGACTTGTTTTTGCTTTCTTTTGTACTCACATGTTTTGCTTTGTGTGACCTTGTGCTGCCCTGTGCTAATCATAAACTGCATCTTCCCAAAGGCGAGCCTGTGTGAGTTCACACAGAGGAGCATGATATCAGCAGCATTTCAACTAATGAGCCCAGTCATAAAAGAAGAGGCTGGAGCTGTCGGCTGTCTTTTGTGAAGCCTTCAAATAAGACATTTCTAAGTAGCTCTGGGGCAAATAGTTTTGGCTGCGAAGTCTTGTATAAAAACAAGATGAGGTCTGTAAATAAAGCACGCAGTTATTTATGTTGGAGTAATTTCTCCCCAAGGAATAAGTAAGAGATGGAGCATTTAAAGTCGTTATTGACCAGTTATTGCCATGACCAGTAGATGGGACACATGGTATTTTCTTTTAAAATACAATACCCATGACCACAACACAAAGATGCCGTGGAGATGTGACTTTGTCATTCCATTCTGCTGTTCCTGACTTCTAACCCTGAGCTGCACCACCACTGACTTGGGAGCTTGGGAGTGGAAAACCTCTGATATGTTCAGGGCCCTGACTTTCCAGTCTAGGTACAAACTTCTTAATGTTAAGTAGCTTCAGCCACCAAAACACAGAGTTCTGCCTTCAGAGGAGCTTTAAATAGCATTCCCCTCATCATCTTCATGAAAGGTTTGTGCATGAGTCTAGCCTTCAACAACCCTCCTTCTTGCCATAACAGAGAGAGTAAAGACACTTGGTTAAGCTTGAGAACCAAGCAAAAGATGTAACCACAGCTATGCTATTGATGGAAAATGCTTGGTGAAGAATAGGCTCCTAGAGGCTCTGCTGTGTCCAGATCGTTTCCTCCCATTCTGTTTCGAGGGTAAATTATCTAGAAAACTCCAGCCCCTTCCTCAGATCCATCTTCCCTTCCTGTGTGAGCTACTTTACAAGTGAAAACTGAGGTTCTGTAGACTTCAGCGACCGCAGGCTGACCCCCTATGTCTCTAAAACCATCCCTCTCTTCAGGACATCTTTTTAGCAAAAGGGACCAGAGATACACACAGTGGGCACAGTGCACATGTTGGCAGAGTGGACTGCCAAGAAGGGATAGCACCCTTCTACTAAAAACTCCAACAGAATGTTGTGGATAGCCTGGGGCTATTTGCATTTGAATGCTAAATCTGCTCTCTTGGGAGGGGCTACAAACAAGGAGTGAGTTACATACTCATGTGAACCAATCCCCTAATGAATAAAGGAGCCAATCACTGGGCACATAGGAATGACTTCCAAGTTGGAGGGAGGAAGAGAGGAAGCAGGGGAAAGAGAGAGACAGAGAGAGAGAGGGTTCTTTTGGAATGGGGACAGCATGTAGGTAAGATGTAGCAACTAGAGTCTCCTGGTATGGCAGATTCACCACCAGATGAATCTGATTTTGATAAGGTTTACAAGATTAGGTTTTAGTTGTTGTGCCCAGAGATTGAGTTACTATTGTTTCTGAGCTAAGTTTGTGCTGCGTTTTCCTTCACACAGAGGCTTGTCTGGGTTCAAGAGAGAAAGGTACAGCCGCAAAATGTGGGTTTGCCTGATGTGCACTACAGAGGCCATGGGGGTTACTGAAGCTTGGGGCTGACATGGTAGTGACCTGCCAGTGGGAACCTACTGAGCTAGGTGGAGAGATCATGGAGCTCTGAGTCAGAGCTCCACCAGATGAAAGCAGCTCGGCCACTGCTCGCCAGGGATGAGAGAACCAGGGGGTAGTGTGGGAACATGCTGCTATATAACTTCTTTTTTGATGTTTCCCGAAACAACAGAAGATGTCCATTGGCTAGGATGGCAATGCTCACAGGGTGGTCTAAGGTTTAAAGCAGTCTATCAGGTCTGTCTCGTGAGCCTTAAAGGACTGACACTAGTCTCATATATGGGATGGTATAGGGGAATTTCATACGTGGAAAAGAGAGTATATCTATCATGGATCTCTCCCATAGTCAAAAATATTTGAAAACGTGGATAAAATCATAGATTTTTTAAAAAACAAAAGCAAAGGAATAACCATTGTCTTCAAAGTTGTTGCACCTGAGTGAGGACAGCCATCTTAGTTGTTTTCTATAGCTGTGATAAAACACCATGATCAAAGGCAATTTGGGGAGGAAAGAGTTTATTTTATCTTATAATTTTAAGTCCAGGGAAGTCAGGTCAAGAGCTCAAGGCAGGTACCTAAAAGCAGGAACAGATAGAGAAGTCATAAGGAAGTGCTGCTACTGACTTGCTCTTCATGGCTTGCTTCATAGAGCTCTCTTATAGAACCTCAGATCATCAGCCCAGAGGTGGCATCCACAATGGGCTGGATCCTCCCATATCAATCATCAATCAAGAAAATGCACCACACACTTGCCCATAGGCTAATCTGGTGGGGAATGTGGTTGTTTGACTAGGAATGGTCCCCATGAGCTCATCCATCCGAATGCTGGTCATTAGGGAATGGTGCTTCTTCATAGGGATTAGGGGGTGTGGCCTTGTTGGAGTAGGTGTGATCTTGTTGCATGACAGCTATCACTGAGGGTGGGCTTTGGGGTTTCAAATATTCAAACCAGGCTCAATGTTTCTCTCTTCCTGCTATCTTTGGATCCTAATGTAGAGCTCTCAGCTCCTTCCCCAGCACTGTGTTTGCTTGTATGCCATCCTGCTCCCCACCATGAGGATAATGGACAAAACCCCTATAACTGTAAACAAGTCCTACTTAAATGCTTTCTTTTAGAGTTGCTGTGGTCACTGTATCCCTTCAGAGCAAGAGAACACTGACTAAGACTGGGTATTTTCTCAGTTAAGGTTCCTTCTCCTAAGGTGACTCTACTTTGGATCAAGTTGGCGTAAAACTGACTAGCACAACAGCTTATTCACTGAACGGCACAGAAACTTATTCAATGTTCAAGGACTCAAATAAGAGGTGAAATCAGGAGCTGAGAAGTTAGCCGTCTCTGCCTGTAGATGGACAACAGTCATGAGGATAATGTGTTCCTCTCTGGATCAGCTTATTAGTTGCAGTGTGCGAGAGGAACACAGGTCCTGAAGCATCACATGTTTATCAAACCCCTATTGGTAGTAGCCACTGTGCCCAGGCTCTGGCACCCAGCAGTAAGTGTGAATAAGATATGGTGATCGTACACCAACAGCGGAAATGGAGGCTTGCTGGCAAGCAGTACCTGGAGTGATGGAGTAACGGCTGGCAAGACGGAGAGGGGCACTTGGGGGTTAGGTGGAAAGGCATTCAACCTTGCAGTCCTTTCTGCAAACATCCGCTGTTTCTCGGGGAGAAAAACTGGTCTCTTCTAACCTCCTCCTCATCTCCCTCCTACTCCTTCCTCTGGGCTAATGGAGTCTGGCAGGAAGCCCCGTCTAAGACCCCTGGCCACTGATCTGCAGGAGGAGTCACTGCCAGCTATCCCCACACGCAGCAACACACTTCACTCTGCCATAGAAACACGTCTTCAGATTAAGCTCAAGTTTGGGCTGAAATACTTACTTGTTTTAAGAGGGGGATAAAAGGGGAACCCCATATTTGAATATGAATGTGCTTAGACATTCTATTTTAAGTCATAAGGATTTCATTAATTTTTTGAAATGCATGTATGGTACTCTCCCAAGACACCCTTCTCAATCCCTTAGAAACTGACTGGTGAAAAAAGCAAAGAATTAATCCAGTGATGTTTAAAAAGCTAACTAGAAAAATCATATTTATTTTGACTAAACTAAATACCAAAACTAAATAAAATGCCCCCAGTGTTATGTATCTCTAAGGATTTTATTGTTCAGAAAATAATAGACCAACATATTTTACAGTCAACAATATTTAGTGATAGTTGCCTTACTAAGTACTAGTGATACTAAATAACATATTCCTTATTTTCTTTTAAATTTTAATTGATTTTTATTTTATGTGTATGAGTGTTTTGCCTGTGTGCAGGTATATGCACCATGAGCTTGCAGGGGCTCACAGGAGCCAGAAGAAGGTATTGGATCCCTAGGAACTGGTGTTACAGATGCCAGTGAATCAGTCTATGAGTGGTAGGATCTCTCTGTGTTCAGCAAGTGCTCCTAACCTCTGAGCGGTCTCTCCAGCCCCCAAGCAAGACACTGTTAGGCTGCGTACCTAGAAGTGGAATGTCTTTTACTTAGCATGTTTCTTTGATGCTACTTCAAAGTAGAACAGTTTCCTGCAGGGTTTTTACAAAACCAAAACTCAGCAGTCCCTCCTTCCTCTCTCAGTCCCCTCTTCCTCCTCCCTTTCTTCTTTCCTTTCCTTCACACTAACCGCCCACCAACCACACATTGGAAATCTGTGCAGCGTTGGCCCATGAAACACTGCATGAGGGTGTCAGTCAGAATAGTCTAGGCAATGAGTCTAGGCAATGCTACGATAACACGTGGCCCCAAACTGAGTGACTTAAAGAACAAAGATTTGAGCTAGGCCTAGTAGCACATGCCTTTAATCCCAGCACTCAGGAGGCAGAAGTAGACAGATCTCTGTGAGTTCAAAGCCAACATGGTCTTCATAATGAGTTCCAGGCCATCCAAGGCTACATAGAGACCCTGTCTTAACAAAACAACAAAACAAAACAAACAACAACAAAACCCAAAGATTTACTTTTCATTGAAGCCACCCACATATTCACAAGAAGTCAGCAGAATTTTTATTTGTTGCAGGGAAAATAAGGCCTTGGAAATTCTCAGGCTCCAAGATACAACCTGGAAGTATCACGTGTCACTTCTTTCTTTCTTTCTTTCTTTCTTTCTTTCTTTCAGATTTATTTATTTATTTTATGTATGTGAGTACACTGTAGCTGTCTTCAGACACATCAGAAGAGGGCATCAAATCCCCATTACAGATGGTTGTGAGCCAACATGTAGTTGGTGGGAACTGAACTCAGGACCTCTGGAAGAGCAGTCACTGTTCTTAACTGCTAAGTCATCTTTCTAGCCCCTATCACATGTCATTTCTAAAAACAATCAAATGTCAGGGGAGGTTTGGCTCAGTGGTAGGGAACTTGCATAATATGAGCAGCACCAAGAATAAGCTAATTAATTACATTTTTAAAAAAAAAAATCAGAGACTTTAACTAGCCACAAGAGTCCATTCCACCTAATCGTAGGACTCTAAGACAGTCTATAAACCTTGTGCTCAAAGTAAGGAAACAGAAATAGTTGGCAAACAGATCCAGTGACTACTGAGGTAGATGGTAGGTAGTAGATTTCAGAGTGTGGTCTCCTTTCTAAGGTGCTCCTGGATGACTCCAACCTCTTCAATGTGAATTCTGCCTCCTTAGCTGAAAGAAAGATAGAAATGAAGACAGACAGACTCCATTATCAGCTATCTTTCCAGAACAGTCTGCCTCCAGAGTTTCCTAATCTGCTGTCTATGATCGCTGAGACAATCACCATGACCAAAAGCAACTTACTGAGGAAAGGATTTGATTGGAAAGAGTCCCCATCTATCACTGGCGAAAGCCAAAGCAGGAGCCTGAAGGCAGGAACCAAAGTAGACACCATGGAAGAATACTGTCTACTGGCTTCCCTCCCACAGTTTGCTCAGCTTGTTTTTGTTTGTTCCTTTTTAAAGAATTATTTGTGTATTTATTTATGTGTTTATTTATTTAATGTATGTGAGTACACTGTAGCTGTCTTCAGACACACCAGAAGAGGGCATTGGATCCCATTACAGAAGATTGTGAGTCACCATGTGAGTGCTGGGAATTAATACAGGACCTCTGGAAGAGCAGTCGGTACTTTCAACCACTGAGCCATATCTCCAGCCCCTCAGCTTTTTAAAATTACAACTCAGGACCTCCTACCCAGAGGTGGAACTGCCCACAGTGAGTGGACCTGAGCTCTCCTGTATCAACCATTAATCAAGAAAGAGTCCCCATAGAATTACCAACAGGCCAATCTGACAAAGTCAATTCCTCAACTGAGGTTCCCGCTTCCCAGATGACCCTGGCTTGGGTCAGGGTGACCAAAATAAAAATACTACTAAGTAGCACACCAAATAACCCTTTATGTCACTCTGTGGGCACAGTCAGCACACAGACAAAGAGAGAGTAGGAACCAAGTATAAAGTGGTGACTGCAGACTTCAGTAACAGGCCACCTGGGGTTGCCACCCATGGGAAATCCAGCTAGCTCTCACTGTATCCGGGTCTCAGTCTCCTTGTTTGCAAAAGGAGACTAATAAGGAAAAATTCTTTAATTTGTTGTTGAGCTGTACTGAAATTTTTACGTGTAAATTTCTTAGTCCACTATCTACTGACTAGGACTCTGTAGACTGTAACCATTACAGAAGGCAGTTTGGAATAAGAAATGTCAGTGCAATTATCCAAAAGACATCATGCAACAGATTAAAGGATTTTTGGTTTTACAACTTATTGCAGTTTCTCAAAGGTAAAAGAATGGAGGGAAGACATGACCCCAGGTGTCTTAGTTAGACTGCTGTGAACAGACACCATGACCAAGGCAACTCTTATAAATGAAAACATTTAACTGGGGCTGGCTTACAGATTCAGAGGTTTCAGTCCATTATCATCAAGGTGGGAGCACGGCAGCATCCAGGCAGGCATGGTGCATGCAGAGCTGAGGGTTCTACATCTTCATCTGAAGGCAGCTAGTGAAAGACTGATCTCCAGGCAGCTAGGATGAGGGTCTTAAGCCCATGCCCATAGTGACACACCTACTTCAACAAGGCCACACCTCCTAATAGTGCCACTCCCTGGACCAAGCATATACAAACCATGACACCAGGTAATGTGCATAGGAGACATTAAATGCAAGTGCAGCTGAAACACACTTTCCCACATAAGCCTTTAGGGGCACTTAAATTATGCATGTAAATTAATTAATATTACTGTGATTTATTTATTGGACCCTGAACAACAACTGGGAGATTACCCCTAATCTAATTCTCTAACACCAGACTGGCTATTTCTCCAACTGTGCTCCCTGAATCCTTGCTGTTTGAATCTTCCCAGGTTAGTTCTGCTCCAGGAATCTGATGTCCTGGAGAAGCATTTCACTCTGGCATGTGCTGCTGGACCATCATGACTAATGGAAACCTCCTGTTCTCTCTGAGTTGCTTCCCTTTCTCTCTTCTCTCCTTCCCTTTTCTCCTCTACCTGCAACCCCCAGCCAAGTAACTGAAAGCCTGCCTCTATTCCCTCCAGTAATTGGCGGTAGCCATTTTTATTTAACCAATAGTTTTAAATTGAAGAGCAAGGTTTGCTCAAAAAAGCTGGTATATGTGTAGATTCTCTCATCTTGGGGCAACCAGATCTTGGGGCATAGAATTTAGCATTTGAATACATAGCAGCACTAGACCAACCACCAGCATATGTGTACGGCTATCCCATAATACTCTCCTAGTGCTTGGATATGACAGTACCTGCTTGTAATTCCAGCACTCGGGAGGCTGAGTCAGAATAACTGTGGGCCTAAGGTCAGCCTGAGCTACATAACAAAACCATGTGTCATCATAAAGCAAGACAAAACAAAACAAAACAAAAAAGCCCTCTGAGCTGAAAAGCTAGGAGTGGCTATCTGACAGCAGAATGAAGAAAAGGGCACACTGTGGGTCTGGACTGGCTAGGTGAATCTTTACTAGTACATGGCTGCAGCTTTCATCACTCCTTCCTCACCTGTAAAGTGGCAATAATTACACAATTACACGGCATGGAATTACTATGCTGTTGAAATAAACAACACACATAAAATCCTGAGCCTGGGTTTGGCATGTCATAAGGGCTCCACAGATGTTAGAATTATCAAACATGAGGAAATCAAGACTCTAGAAACCTAAGTCACTTGCCTCAGGTCACACGGTTAGTAATTAGCAAAACTTAAACTCTGGGCTTTCCAAATCCAAAGCACATGTGTTTGTGTTTTACCTCACCATTCCATTATTTACACTCGTTTATTGCCCTTAGGACTGCATTAATCTCAAATTTGGGTCACACAGTTCTCAGGCACAATTGAAGAATAGCAAGAAATCATGCTGTGGCTCACTATGACAGTGGCCCCCAGTAAATGGAGCTACTCCCTTCTCTAGACCAGTCCCTCCAGGATCCTTAAGCTATTTCTCCTGTGAGGAGTGAGAGATGTTGGGGTATGATCTGGGAGGCTCTTCAGGGAGGAGCCGTCACTACTTTTTGTCACTTTACATTTATACAATCCTCGAGGGAGGGAAATATTAATTACTTCCATTTTGATAAGGAGGAAACAAAGATCTGAAGAGTGAGATCACAGCAGTTCTCATAAAGAAGGAAAGAGTGTAATTGGGGTTGGCTTACATTTCAGGGGTTTAGTCCATTGTCATCACAGTAGGAGCCATGGCAGCAGTGTGCAGGCAGACATGGTGCTGGAGAGGGCCTAAGAGTTCTACATCTAGATCAGCAGGCTGAGCAGGAAGAGAGACTGACACAGAGCCTGGCTTGAGCTTCTGAAGCCTCAAAGCCCATCTCCAGTGACACATTTCCTACAACAAGGTCACACATTCAATAATGTCACTCCCTATGAGACGATGAGGGCCATTTTCATTCAA
This sequence comes from Rhynchomys soricoides, assembly GCA_019843965.1. NCBI lineage: Eukaryota > Metazoa > Chordata > Mammalia > Rodentia > Muridae > Rhynchomys > Rhynchomys soricoides. Next base: position 1,509,427 of record JADRCH010000180.1, on the reverse strand, counting down.
ACCATCACAGTGAGTTACTCAAGATCACACAGATGGAAGATGGTAGGTCTTTTGAGAGATAAGTGGGAAAGAACCCCTACACTGAATAGCACAATATCTAAAATATATTTATACATATCTACATGGGTACATGTGAATACACACATGTGTATATATACATATGTCACTATAAAAAGATAAGCATACATACTTTTGTACAAATTATGAAAAAAATAGATGCATAATATTAAAAATAAAAGCTCAAAACAAAGTGTAAAAGAAAAGGGAGAAGTTACCCCCAGCTCTCAGAAGCCAGAGGGGTAAGGAGCCCTAGGATTAGAGTTATAAGTTGTTGTGAGCTGCTTAGTGTGGGTGCTGGGAACCAAACTCAGGTCTACTGCAAGAGCAGTACATGCTGTTAAGCTCTGAGCTATCTCTTCGATGAGCTTCTAGCTTATCGAGTAGCCCCGATAGATACTACTTTCATATATTATTTCTTACAAAAAAAAAAGGCAAACAACAGCAAATAAGTTGAGAGATAAAGTTTTTAATTAAAAAATTATTGTAGGTATATAAATGTTTTGCCTGCATGTATGTCTGTGAACCCTGTGTGTGCAGTGCCCTTGAGAGGCCTGAAGAGAACACCAGCTACCCTGGGACTGGAGTTACAGATGGTTGTGAGTCTACTTGTGAATGCTAAAAACCAACAGAACCCGGGTCTTCTGGAAGAGCACTTGGTGCTCTTAATGACCAGAATCCAATCTGTGTTTACCACAAATTCTGTTTTCATCTGCAGCAAAGTGAAGATGGGTGTCCATGATAAACTAAAGGATACTGAGTGATACTTCCCTCCTTGGCTTGGACGTGGCCAGTCTTGGACACTAGAGCATCCTGTGTTATATGGGGCCATACTGTGGACACAAGAAACAGGAAAGGAAACAAATCCCCCTAAAGCAGCCTGAGTCATATTCCACCTCCCTCTTTTGGACATTTTAGCTGGCTCCACAGGATCTATGAACCTGGGCAGCAGGCCTAGTTTCTCTATGGCTCTCAGAAACTTATTTGATTAGCCATTGACTTAGTAGAAAACGATAGCTGAATTGTCTTTTCGGGAAGAGCTCATGCTGGAAAGTAGGAAGGGAGAGAGGGGAGCCTTTCTGAGGAGTCAAGTAAACTCTAAACATAACATATGGGTATTAAGAACTCCTGGTCCCCATGGGTCCTAAAGAGATGCCAGAGATGGCTCCAGCTACAGAGACACTAATGGTCAGGAGTTGGCTTTAGGCTTTCCTATTTTATATGTTTAAAGGGCAGGTCTGTGTTTTGACAACTGAACTTGCTAATAGCCAGCCACTGGAGTTGCAGCTTCCAGCTCTGTTTGTTTTAAATAAGGAGATTCCACCAGCAAGTGTGGGAGGAGCTGCAAATGACTTCCTCTGACTGGGAGCGCCTGCTTATTTTTCCTACAGCCTGGCCAAGCTGATGTACAGGCTATGCTCAAAGCTTGCGTCTGAGAAGGCAGCCCGAGGGACTCCTTGATCTGTGTATTTATGTAGGATGTGTGGCTAAGTGGGTGTCAAGTATCAAAATACATAGGTAACCATGGGCAAAAGCTTAAATATACCATCTTATACTTTTCATTCTTTATTAAATTATCTGGCAAGCCTTTGCTGAGAAATATGCTATTTTCTGAGACCTGTTAAGATTCCTGAAAGAGGTCCCCCTTCCTTCATTTCACATGTGTATACATAAATATATATAAACATACTCATTACAGAGAAATAGACATAAAGAAACTCCTAATTATTCAAATTACCCACAGTTCTAGATAGTGGATATGTTTAGCGGCTTGTATTACACCTGCAAAACCACCAAGAACCAAGGAGAATCAAATAGACCTGTATTTAAAAGCCCTTAGAGCTGTGGTTCTCAACTTTCCTAATGCTGCAACCATTTTAATACAGTTTCTCATGTTGTGGTGACCCTCAACCATAAAATTATCTCTTTCAAAACTGTAATTTTGCTACTGCTATGAATCGTAATGTAAATAGCTTGTGTTTTTCCAACAGTCTTAGGTGACCCCTGTGAAAGGGTCAGTCAACCCTAAAGGGGTCATGACTCGCAGGTTGAAAACCACCGATGTAAAGACTACCAGGAAGGGAACGATGCTCTCATTAGCACTACTGCCTGTGAGAGTTGCATCAGTATGAAAAAAAAAAAAAAAAATGGAGGAAGAAGCAAGAAAAGAATTATGTGAGGGGGGAAGCAAGCAAGAGAAGCCACTGGTGAAATAACGGGGGGGGGGGGGGGGAGGGGGGGAGAGAGAGAGAGAGAGAGAGAGAGAACGATGTTCATTTAGCGACCCCAAACACTTCACTTTGATTATATTTTTAAAAATCAACACTCAAGATTGCTCAGTGTTTTTAAAAACTAATCTTTTGCTGTATTGGGGGTGGGGTGGGACATCCCATATATCAATGAATTCCAGGAGATAATCTCTTACCCAGGCCCGGCCCCTCAGAGTTTACCCTCCTGACTAGTTGCCACATGTGGAAACTAAGTGGTCACTGCCACATCTGCGAAATCTCTTTGGCTGCTCATTTCTCTTTTTTGGTGAAGTTTTGTTTCATTTGAGGCAAGAAAACCATTAGCTGAATTCAATGAGACATGGATAAGTTTACCAGTAGGTGGCAATAGAGGTAATTAGGTCTCCGGAAACATCAAACTTGCATTAGTTCCTAAGGCAGACTGTAGAGATGGCAACCTCCCAGTCAAGTCTCAAGGTAAAGTTTACTTTGTCCTGTTCTCGTTCTGCAGATAGCAGTTTTTAAACCAGGATGCTATCTACAAGCAGAAACAAACTCCCTCCCGCCCCGCCCCCAGTTCTATAGTGGAGCTCTGTATGCACAACACTCCCTTATTCTGAGAAAGGGTCTCACTAAGGTTACCCAGAACAACCTTGACTTTATAAAGTAGTTGAAGCTGGACTTGAACTTGTGATCCCTCTGCCTTAGTGTCCCATGTAGCAGGGATACAGGTCTGAATCACCAAGGCCCAGCTATACTTTTTATTTTTTTAAAAACTAAGCTGCCTATTGTGTTTTGTTCTCTAAAATTGGAAGCTCTTAAGTTTGACATTTTGGGTTGAAAAAAATTGTATGTATAGTCCTACATTACATGTAGTTCTATGTTTTATATGTATATTTATATGTATATATGCGTAGGAAAATTATGTATAGTTCCACAAATTAGGTATGTGGTGAAAGGAAGGCCAGCTAGGTGAAATAAACCATGCTTACAATATAAGCTCTTGGCATTGCTTAATGACTGGAACCCAACCTCTCATTTTAACAAAGATGGAGCAATCTGAACACTCCAAAGTTGAAGGGACACTGTTTCTAAAGGAATTCATCAGACCTTTGTTAATTCCTTCCATTGACAAGAAAAGCCATAGATTGCAATTAAAAAAATTCAAAGTTTTAGTTTTCACAGAATAATCTGGAAGTCTGGTGTAACAGGACAGTTTGATCTGAAGCTCATGTGCCAAGGAAATCAGTTTCCAAAGCCATGATATGCAGACCGCCTCACCCTACAACCTACAGATGGCCCACACTTCTTTCTATTCGTCAGCTCTCTCTGGGGCTAAACAAGAAAGTGTTTACTGTTTTGAATCTAATGAATATGTATAGTTATCTAAACATGAAGTTAGATAATTGAAAAAGTAGTTTATACCTGATCTTTAGAACTACCGAAATGACTCAGTCTTTCATGTCATGAAATAACAGTAATGAGTAGTTTTGTTTTTTAAATTGCATATCTAAACTTCTGTTCAATATTGAGAGATTTAGGGAAAGGAGTAATGAACCCTAGAAGAACAGACCCGTGAAAAATGAGACCTGGTTAGTCACCATGTGACTCAATAATAATGATTTTTTTAATTTGAATTTAAATTTACTCCCAGATGTGTTTCTTATTCTGATTAGTAATGCTACTAAAATGTTGTGATGCTCTGACTTTACACTTCATACAAATTTAATGATATTCATTGCATTTCATTCTCATTTTATTTTGATACCTTTCAATCTGTCATTAGTTCTCATATAAATTTAAATATCCTAATAAGAGTTTTTTTAAGTATAGTTTTCATTCCATTTTGTATATCTGTTATTGACTGAATGTTTGAACCCCACTGAAATTCATGTTGAATCCCTAAACCCTACTGTCACTGTGTCTAAGAAAGTAATTAAGGTTAAATGAGTCCAAAAGGGCAGAGCCCTGATCCAATAAGATTAGCGTCCTTATAAGAAGAGATTCATACATCATGAGAAGGCAACATCTACAAACCAATAAGAAGACTTATCAACCCTACTAGACCTAAGGTTCCAAGACTATAAGACTGTGAGATAATATACAGCTGTTGATGAAAGCACTTTGTCTGGGATTTTTTTTATTTTATGCAGCCTGCACTTATATAATTATTGATGAAGTCGCTCGCTCTGATTAGGGCTTTTTTTTTTTTTTAACTTAGCCTTCATTGATTAATGTGGCCCATAATTTCTTTCTTTCATTAAATATGTTGGCCAGAATCAAAGCAATAGAAAGAAATGTGGTGATTGCAGATAGCCCCTTGGTTTTCAATGAGTTTGTCAGTTGTTTGTAGTATTTGTTGAATAATTAGGGATTACTTTTTTAATGTCTATGATGGTGCTCACCTGCGTTTTCTCCTTAGGTCTATTGACAGAGCAAAACAGTGTAATTTTTTAAAGTATGGGTCTGCCACCCAACCAACATTCTATCAGCAGCTGCATCTATCTGTATGGTCTTTCTGGTTCCCCAGCATTACTTCTCCTAGTGCCCTTCCCATGACCAATAACAAAGATAAGCATTAGGCTGACTTTTTGTCTGTTTGTTTCTTTTAATTCTCTTGAATTCCTTTTAATATAACTTTATATAGTATCTATCTTCAAAAATATTTTAAAAGATGTGTTGATTTATTATTTTCTGTGTGTAGGTGTTTTGCCTGCATGTATGTAATGTGTACCATGTGCAAACAGTGTCTTCAAGGACCAGAAGATGAAGTCAGATCTTCTGGAACAGGAGTTACAAACAGTGGTGAGCTTCCATGTAGGTGCTGGGAATCTAACCTAGGTCCCCTGGAAGTACAACCAGTGCTCTTAACTGCTAAGACATCTCTCCAGCCCCCAAATATGTTTTTTAAACTTTAAAAAAAATCAATTCTTTGTGAATTTCACGTCATGCACCCCAATCCTGTTCATCTCCCCTTCTCTCCATATCTACCCTCTGCCCTTGCAACCTCACCCCCAAAGGAAGAAGAAAGCAAAAACAAAAAGCAAAACAAAACCAAAAAACAACCATTTCATAGTGGAAGCTTCAGTATGTCATGGTGTGTCACGAAGTACACCCTTTTGTCTAGACAGCTCCACTTGCAAATGTTCATTGCAATGATTCATTGGTCTGGTTCAAGGCCTCTGGCTTCTGCCACACTATCACTGCTAGATCCTCACCAGGACTTCTCTCAGTTTTCCTGTTGTTGCTCTGTGTCATGGAGAGCCTGCAGCTTTAGTTCTGCAGGACTGGCCCCTTCACATCACACGCTCCAGACGTTCATAAATGGGAACATGTTGGGGTGGGCCAACTCAAAGCCCTGGATCTGGGCCAAGGTGCTAGCTGAGTTGTTCAGTCTGCCAGCTCTCCTGTACCCACATCACCAGGGCCAACTCTCCCACTTTGCCCAGGTGAGGGGCAGGACAGGACTGGCTCTCCTACATGCACCACCCCCACACCTCCCCACTCTTTACCCTCTCCACCAGGGCCTCCAAGAAACAGGACCAGGTCTGCTCTGGAGGGCTACATCTACCTGGCCCCAGGCAGCAACCCAAACCCCAAATCTACTTTTTTTTTTAATTTTGTTTTATTTATATGAGTACACTGTAACTGTCTTCAGACACACACCAGAAGAGTACACTGGATCCCATTACAGATGGTTGTGAGCCACCATGTGGTTTCTGGGAATTGAACTCAGGACCGTCTTGAAGAGCAGTCAATGCTCTTAACCTCTGAGCCGTCTCTCCAGCCCTCCCCCCCCAAATATACTTTTATTTAAAAACTTTAAATTGCTTATTCTTTTCTGTATGTTCTATAGTGTTGATTTTTATGTCCTCTATGACTTGAGAGAGGGAGAGAGAGAAAGAGAAGGAGGGAGAGAGAGAGCTTGTGGAGACAAGAGGTGAATGTCAGATTTCTTCCCCAATAACATTCCACCTCACTGAACTTGAGTTCACTAAATGGCTAGACTAGCAGGCCAACAAGCACCAGGAACCCTCTGAATATTTTAAATACATTTATTTATTTGTTCGTTCATTTGTTTGTATATATATTTGGAGAGAGGTGTGTGTGTGTACACATGTACATGCCAAGGTGTGAATGTGGAGGTCAGAGACTATTTGATAGAGTTGATTTTCTCTCTCTTTTCGCCATGTTGGTCTGAGTCGTCAGGCTTGATGGCAAACGCCTGGACCCACTGAGCTCTCTTGCCAGACCCCAAGAGTATCCTGCCCCATTGAAATTACTCACTTAATCATTGTTACAACATCTGTGGATTCTTTCTAGGTATTCTTTACCAAGCCAAGGACCACTCTACTCCTGGTTTGCCCAGGCTAGCCTTCAACCACCTCTGTAGTCCTATCAGGCCTTGCAGGTGTGATCTTCCTGCCTCAGCCTCCCAAGTCCATTTGCACTTACAAACTTGTGCCTCGAGCCCTAGCTGAATGTTTTATTTTGCACCTAACTCATCAGGGTTGTTTTACTTTTATTTTATATATTTTTTTAATATTTATTTTATATTTATATTATTTTATATTTATACTTTTGTCTTATATTTATTCTCTTTGGCATTCTCTGAGCCTCTTGACTCTGTAGCCATTGCCACTTAGAATAGTTCTTCTTTTCTCTTTCTTCTCTTTATTCACTGCACATATTTATACCTTCTGCAGTTGTTCCTGGTTCTTGGAGAGTCAACCTTTTGTTTGGTTGGGTTTTGGGGGGCTTCTTCTTGCTTTTCAGTTTTCTAAAGATCTGCTGAGTATCCCCAGGCTGACTTCCTTCTCTGTCCTGATCCCATGCCCTTCATTTCATCTTTATTCTCTCTCACAATTCCCTCCTTTCTGCTTATACTGAATACTGCTCATTGCTTTGCCTATTATCTTTTTCTCTAGTGTTTTTCCACTGGAACCCTCAGGGTAGATATTGCTTTAAACTCCTGGTCTACTAACTCTAACATTCTTGTCTTATCTTCATATCTTTCTTCTGTCTAGTTGAGCTGTGCATGCCCTTTGCTTTTTAGCATGTCTTGTAATTTTTGGTTGAGAGATAAGGTGTACTGAGTAAAAGCAACTGCAGTCACAGGCCTTTGGTAATGTGATGGTATGCTGTGGAAGGGATTCCTTCCTAGGTTTGTGCTGAGACTGCCTTCCCAAGTTGGCCTGCTGACTTCAGCAGAGCTCCTTGACGCTCTGCAGGAGTCATGGAGAAGGTAGAGGGTCTGGAGTTAGGTATATCCTTTCTTCCAGGCTGATAGAGTTCTGAGAACATTTCTGGAGATTAAACACTGAACAGCAAGTGTTTTCTGAGGGAGGGGGCACTTGTTAAGAACAGAATGTTCTAACTTATTTCAAAATCATTTTTCCCATCCCAAACTTGGCTGTGAAGAATTTGATATTGCTTCTAAAAGTGAAATTCACACACACACACACACACCCAAAATACAAAAAAACCCAAACAAACAAACAAACAAACAAAAAAACAATAACAGAAAAACCAGTACAAGCACTTCCTTCCACCCCTCCTGACTGGGAGTCTACTGAAGTTTGCAGGGTCAACTAGTCCATGCTAAGTCTCCAGTAACTCATATGTATAGCTCAGGCTTTGCTACCCTGGTATTGGGTCCCACATACATAGTCTTTTTTCTGCTAGGTTGAGATTCCTCATATCCACTCCTCTTTGTCTTTCATTCAGAGAGCAGTGGTCACCCCAACCATCTTGATTCTCTGCCAGAGCGGAGAAGAGTTGCTGATTTTCCAATTTGATACAGTTCAATATGCGTGAATTTAATTGGGGCTGGCTGACAGGTTCAGAGGTTTGTCCATTATCATCAAGGTGGGAGCATGGTAGCCTCTCGGCAGGCATGGTACAGGAGGAGCTGAGAGTTCTACGTATTCACCTGAAGTCTGCTAGCAGAATACTGGCTTCTAAGCAGCTAGGACTAGGGCATTAAAGCCCACACCCACAGTGACACACCTACTCCAACAAGGCCACACCTCCAAATGGTACCACTCCCTGAGCCACTCTTCTACAAACCATCACACAGGGGAAGAGACAGCAGCTACTACAAAGATAAGCAAAGTAAAGATGGCCTTCTCATCAGGTTATATAAATATAATAGAAGCTTTAACCAGAATACCTACTAAAAGAATGGATCAAATTGATTACTGCTATAATTTCAACACGGGTTATTCCCCCTAAAAGGTTGGTATCTCATGCTTTTGGTCTGTATCATAGTTATTTTGAGATGAGCTGGACCTTGAAGAGATGGGATCTAATGCAAAATAGCTAGGTCAGCCCTTAGAAAACATTAAGATTTATGGGACATAGTGCTCTAACAAGAACAGGTCCTTCTAAAAGAGGAAGACTGGCCCTGTCTTATTTTCTGTCTCTGTCTCACCATATGATCTCCCTCTCTGTCACTGTGACATCTTTTGCCATGAAGAATAAGATTGTCCAATCTTGAGCTTTCAGCCTCTCAAAAGCTATGCAATAAATAAGCTTCTTTTCCTTATGAAATACCCTGCCTCAATTATTTTGTTACAGCAATGAAAAACAGATTAATACAATTGCCTACAACATAATGATTTAAAAGATCAGTATCTTGTAAGAAGGAAGAAAGGGTTTAATCATATGGATTGTCTATGAAGATTGGACTCAATTAGGCGGGAGGGAAGAAATGCTCAAAGAAGGTAGTGTCAGGGCTGGGGTGGCTAGGATGCTGCAGAAGCTGAGGGTGAAAAATGGAGTAAGGAAGAGCTTGCCTACTTTACAGTTTAGCCTGAAGCCTTGGGGTGATGCTCAGGACTTTCTCTGAGCTAGAAGACTTTTTTTTGCCAACATCCAAACTGGGATGTCAGGACTTGTTTATAAACTGAAAATAGTTTACTGCATCTTAACCCAGGCTTCCCAGTCTAGGCTAGTCTAGACTCTTTGGGTTCAAGTCAAGTCTGGGTCTCCTTATCCCTCTCTCCAGAAGTGGGAAGGCAATAAAAAACTCTGTCTGTACTAAATGTCTTCTCCTGAAGGTCTTCTTATGTCAGCTGGTCATTGCCAACATATAGACTCATGAGAGTCCAGTCACCTACACACAATTAACTCTTTTCTGTTCAATTTAATTTAATAATATAATTCCAGTATGATTCTATAATTTCTCTGTCAGAAGATTCCTGGAATAATTCTGCAAATAATGGCAGCTGGCTATCTCCTCAATATCTAGTTCAGTGGTTCTCAACTTTCCTAATGCTGCGACCCTTAACACAGTTCCTCATGCTGTGGTAACCCCCCAATCATAAAATTATTTTTGTTGCTACTTCATAAACTGAAATTTTTCATAATGTAAATATGCATGTTTTCTGACCCTCCAAGGGTTCTGAGAACCACTGACCTAGAGCCTTAACAAACAATATCCTAACCAGGAAGTCAGGATGGGCACTGCATGCTGTCAGGTGAGCTAGAGGATTGTGATGACATCACAGAGGGGGGTGGCAAAGCTTGAAGAAAGACTAGGACCCAATTATCCAATGAGACAGCATGGGACCTTTAAGCTTGATAAAGAAATATCCAAGAGCATGAGAAGCCGATGTGTGGAAGAGCCAGTCTGGATGAATTTGTTGAGGGAAGCAACCTTCCACCCCCCTCTATCTGCATGCCCCATTCCAGCCCTACCCATGACTGTGAGTCTCCAGACAGGGGTGACTATCCCATGGTTAGGCTAGTACGTTGAGAGATGTGTGCATTGATAAGGCTCAACTGCCAAGCATGTGACACAGCCTCTCATGAATGTTCAGACCCAATGGAGAGAGGCTGCCTGGATTAACTAAATACTGAACTGGTTCAAACACTGTACCAAAATTATACTTATCTCTAGCCCCCAAATCTACCACTGTTCATGGTTTTCCACATCCATGAGGGGTAGTGAGATCATGGCTTCTTAAATCATCCTACGTGCAGATCAGAGTAGCCCTGGAGTTCCCTGTGCTGTGGTGGGTTGTCTCGGCAACCAAGCTTCTTCAGGGTCTATGTGCAGTACCAGAAAACAAACAAACAAAAAAGCAAAACAAAACCACAACAGATAAACAACAAAAGCAGGCCACATAAATGCAAGGTACAGTCCTTTATGTTCCATATAAGTATTTTGGATCTTCAAATTTTCTAATTCCAGTATTATGACAACTTTTGCTCAGATTGATAGAGTCTGTGAACCTTTCTCCATTTGCTACACATCTGTAGGGAGTAGCTCTGATGCTTTGATCAGGAGTCTGCACGGGAACCCTGAAGGCCCTGTTCTCCAATTGGTTTTTAATCAATCAATAAAAATGCTAGTGGCCAATGGCTGGGTGGAAGAGGCAGGACTTTCAGGTTCCCCACAGGCAGACTAGTAGATACAGGAGGAGGAAAGAGATTCACCATGCTTTGGAGGGAGAAAGAGAGACACCAGCCATGTGAGATCTCAGGTGGAGTGGTCATTGGCTGAGGAAACTAACTAAACTGAGGGAAGATTTAGAGGTGTTGAGTTAGGACTAAAGGTACTAAGCAACTAAACTGAGGGCAAAATGAGAGGTATTGAACTGGGAGTGAAGGTAAGGGAACATTAGCCATGGGAGGCTTAGAAGAGCCCGGCCATGAGCTAAAAAGCATATTAAAAATAAGCGTGTATGTGTGTGTGTGTGTGTGTGTGTGTTTCTTTCATTCTCAGATCCAAGGAAACCAGGATGGAGGCTGGTAGCATGGTCTGCCAAGCAGGGTAGTAGAAACTACACGATACACACATTAGTGGATATTCCCTGGGCAATTAGGAGAAAAACAACTAATAACCCAAGTCTACGTTCAAGTCCCCAATGTTTCTTATGCACACCAGTCTTAATGCACAGTGAAGATTCCAGACAATAGTTAAGGCAAAATATATACATAACATTCCTTTTTAATCTAACAAATATTTTTTTTTAAAAAAACCTATGAAGGCTGAAGAAAATTATTTTTCTTCTGCTATACCCTCTTTCAACAAAAGTGGCATTGTTTATTGGGTGTTTTCCTTTAGCTTGGTAAGAGACAGGGTTACAGATTTTTACTAGAAGAATCGTGCTCTAAAGTAAATGATGATTTATTTAAACAGAAATCGTCTCAACAATGAGATGTTTCTGGAAACCAAAGCCAAAGGGGACAAACGACAGAGTCACATCCTTAACTCAGCTTAGCTAATACAACTTCTCACTGAGCAGAAAAGATGGGCAAGCCACTGGGGTATGGGCTCTTCTCCCCCCCCCCCCAGTCCCTCTCCCCTCCCCCCCACCCCCCCACCCGCTCTCCCTCCCTCCTCCCAAACAGATAACATGGCTTTCATGCCAATTAGTCCTATAAGGGTCATGATTCCATGTTTCACGGGTGTGCTTCCCCCAACCCACCCAAGTTCCTAGGCTGAGAAGTAGAAATGCCAGCTGGGACCCAACACCGGAGGGCTTCAACCCCAGGACAATTCTGCCTCCAGAAATCGCCTGGTTTTTGCCTTTTGGCTTTCTAAATGTCTGCTCCTCCTTCTAGTCCTAATCGCCATCCTTTTTCCACTTTTGAACCTCACCCTGACTTCAGTGTTCTTTACACAATTCTTGGATGAAGCTTTTGGTCTGGAGACCTTGAAAAAGAAGAAAGCAGAGATTTATGGGAAAGGGTCCTGGAAAATCTCGCACATACACATCTTCACTGCAGCCAGTGGACCTGTGGGAGAGAAAGCACCCCGCCCGCCCCACCCCCAAGGATCAGCCCTGAATTTGTTCCAGCTCCAGGCTCTCAGCCACTCGCTGCTCTCCACTTGGCTAACATTTTCATCTTTCCATCTCCCGCCCTCCCCCTCTCCCTCATCATCCCTTGTTTATTCACCTTTTCCATTCCCTTGTCTCATTTTCTCGTTCCTTGTGATTGCCCCACTCCCTCACACTCATATCCCCTCACAGATCGGCTTTCTGTTGGAGCCTGTTCTGATGGCCTCTTTCCAAGAGCAGCAGGTTTGAATCAGCTCCAGTTTGAAATGAAGGCAGGAGGAGGGGGTGGAGCAAGGCGGCAGAGAGAGCAGAAATCTCATACCCAATGTACAGGGAGCACAGCGCTCCCCCAGCCTCCAGCAGGGCTCCAGGATGCACTTTTTTTCCCTTCTCCCTATCTTTTCCTCCCAGACATATACACTAAAAGTCCTTTTAAAAAATCTCCTGCAAACAAACAAACAAACAAAAATCTCCCACCCCCAGCTAGGCAGCTGGTTCCCATTAGATGTTACAATCCCCTATAAATATTCTTTTTTTCTCACTTATCTCTTATTATTTTTCCTTTCCCTTTCTCATGTTCCTGCCTCAGGATCCCCTCCTGGGAGGAAGCCTAAATTAAGAAGGAAAAGATTGCCAAGGTTTGAATGTAGCATCCTGTCATGGCCCCAGGCTTCTGGCAGAGCAGAACCTAGGAATGATGGTGTTGGGCTTGTCCAGTTGTAGCACTGCATACCGAAGGCTGAACCCTACCCCACCCCACACCCCTTCCTGCTAGGACAACTTCAGAGCTGAGCCTGGCCCGAGGTCTCTTCTAAGCCTGCCTGGTCTTAGTGTTTCGCCAAGCTTTGGATGTTGTGTGGCGTGTTGAGGCTGAGAGTCATCCTTCTAGGTTTGGGTCACAGACCCTTTGGTACAATGTCAACCTGACATCAGACAAGTTACACAACCCTCCCTCGTTAGTACAACTGTGCTGATAACACTCACCTCAAAGGACTGTTAGGCCTGTGAAAATGAGGCAAGTGATAAAAACTAAAAACACTTGGCCTAAAAAAAAGTGGCATGTGGCCACCTCACCTCTCACCACTACCTGTAGGATTTACCATAAAAGAACCCAGCCCTCTTGCTGCAGTTCCTTAGATACCATCTAAGCCGTTAACTGAGCAATCTGGGGTAGTACCTAAAGTCTGAGTCAAGAAGTGATGCTTCTTACTTTTTCCTCTAACCTGCTTTAGGATGGAGACCAGGGAAGAATGAATATAAAATCCCTGAATTAGAGCACTGTTTGCAATGGTTAGACGCTCTTATAAACCCAGCAGCAAGAAGCTATGTCATTCGAGTGACCCCAAAGCTATAGAGTTCTGAGCGTATCGGGCTAAGTCCTGGTGGCAGAGAATGCCGCAGATGTGCTCAGACTGCCTGAGGCTCCACAGTTTTGCTCCTCCTTGACCTAGCCAGAGGGAAGAGCTGACTTCATGAGCTTCCTCACCATTCCTCTGAGGATCCCATTAGGGCTGACTGCAGAAGGTTGTTGTAAGGCCTGATTGAACTGAGGTAGCTTGCTTGAACAATCCCTGGCAGAGGAAGTGTGCAGTACAGTACAGATAGGTGTTAGCTGCCCTCATTTCTCCACTTGGGCCCTGTCCAAACTGGGTACAGACAACAATCCAGCCACAACTGGCTCCTCACTAGAAGTCTGACCACTTTGGTGGCTCATTAAAGAACCGCAGGAAAATACCTTGACTGGTCTTCCCATAGGGACGACGGTTTAGGAGACAGTACCCTAAGAGTGGCTTCCTGAGGCTCAGCCATCTACAGACTCTGACACCTTCACTTTGCTGTGACTGGAGTCTTCCTTTTGAAGTACTGCCTACAACAAGCAACATCAGTGATCACCACAAATACAGCCAGTCTCCTGGGTTCCTGGAGAGGACTGTGCCCACTCAACCTATCTTTTGGGCTGAGAGCTTGAGTGGTCCTTGCCCCCCTGCACAAAGCAGCATATAGTGCCCAATCCCAAAAATCTAAGCTCCACATGACTAAACTCCCTGAATTCTACAACCAGGAGCACTGTATAGAGTGACTCCCCATCCCCAGTATTTGCTGTTCATTTCTTTGTCCCGTGAGTCAGCTTTACATTACTGTAGAGTCAGCCAGAACTGGTTCAGTCACGCCCCAGATGTGTGACGGCAAGCAAGTTTCCTAACTTCTCTGAATTGCTGTTCATTGCTCTATAAAATGGGGCTAACAGCTTTACAGCCTTGTATACACGTCACATCTCTCTCAATAGAGTTTAGCCGTGGCAACTCACTTTTATGACTACTTATTCTCTCTTTTGCCCGCAATCTAATTTCACTCCCTTTTGTTCTGTCCTTAGGGCCGTCAGAAAGCAGCTGGTCACCATTATCGCTGTGTGGAACTGCCTTCCCACAACCTGAAACCAGTTAATAACTCAGTCTTCAGCCTAAACTGAAGTAACAGCAGTTTTCATCTTCCTCCCAAGGTTCTCTCTGAGAATCTTGATGCTTTCTACTCTCTCTGAAGCCTGACAGGTTTCAGTACCCAAGCATAATGGTAAAGGTTTTATGCATACCAGGGCAGCAAATTTTGCCATTTAATTCATCTAATGCATGCTTGACTCACATGCCCACTAGCGTCTGCCTTGATTTTTTTTTTAAATTAACTTAATTTTACTAGCTTTTGCATATCTTGTTAGATAATTAAAATGTAAAATAGTGAAGAAAGTCCTGTGTTAGTTGCCTTGAAATTTAGTTGGCAAGCTTCGGCCCATTTGCCAGAGCAGGAGAATGAAGATCAAACTAACAGAAAGGAAATTTCTGGAGAAAATTATAAAGAGAAAAACTTTGAAGGGATGTTTTCTGCCTCCTGCACCTTCCTTGCTCAGTTCCAGTCTCTGGTGGTGACAGTGCCCTTAATGTCTGTGCTTTGTGAGGCTCCTGCTGAGTGGAGGTGGGGTAGGACAGGAAATCGCCACTCAGAAAATAAATGACCTGTCTCAGAGTCTTTTGTTAATGAGTCCTGAGCTTAATAAATCAAGGTGACCCAGTCTCAAGAAACACACGCCTGCTTTAAAAAAAAAAAAAAGTCTGAAACCCCAAAGCTCAGTGGTGAAGAAGGGAGAGAGGAGTTAAGGGAGATCTTATAAATCACACCCAGGCGAAGCCGGGGCAGATGTGCTCCAGTTTCAAGAGGCAGAGGACATACATCTGGAGTTGTGAACAGAAAGGGTGTCTAAGCCAGAGGAGAGGCAGGAGATGGGGGCTGGAGGCTCACTGGACACAGCCTGCCTTCTCATCCAGTGTGCTGGCTGCAGGCTCTATGTCCCACCAGTATCACGATGTCTCTCTGGGTCTCCCTCTGTTAATTTAGCCAGTGTCACAAATACCATATCTCTGGGGACTACCCAGCCAGAAGGTGAAACACTCTTACCATAGAGAAGAAAAAGCTGAAAACCCTTCTCCAGGCCCCACAAACAACCTGCTCTGAGTCTGAGAAGATTCCTCCTCCTCCTCCTCCTCCTCCTCCTCCTCCTCCTTCTTCCTTTAGGGCACCACACTGCCAGTGTGGGGGACACCAAGCACCCCCACGAATGTTAGGGCTGCTGGAGCAGATCAAGTCAACAACAGAGCTGCCAAGGCAGGGCTCAGCTTTTTCCATTTCCTCTCCTTGCTTTTGGCTTTTTTGGATTTTGGTCCAGCTCTATTCATCCAAATCTTTCACACTCAGATACTAACTTTTAGCTGGGTGCCAGAAGCAAGCCCTCCCAAGGATGTAGGCTTTCCAATGAATTCTGACATATTAATCTTCTATTAAAAAGCCATCCATCCTTTTAATAAACACCCATGGGTTTCTCCTAAGCACTAGTGTCTGTGTTAAGTATGAAGAAGGTTGAGACTAGACTATCTTTGCATGAACTGACCAGAAGACCTTAGGCAAGACCCTCCCCCTTAGACAATTCCTGACAGTCAGGTGAAATTGTAGCTTGGTTAGCGTCTAGAACTTTCCTACCCTGCTACTGTGCAGAGCACCAGCAACTGTGTTGATGAAACATCCTGGGGACAGCATCTGAGGATTGGCAGTGTCCTCTTCATTTACTAGAGCAGTGAACTGGAATCACTGGGAAAAGAGGTAGTAGTACAAACGTTCTTTTTCAACATCATCAGTCAGATTCTATGATATAAGAGCAAGAGTTGGTACAGAATCGTCAACCTCCATTGTGTAGGTCATGCTAGGGAGGTAGCTCAGTAGGTAAAGCACTTGCTTCACTAGCTAAAGACCTGAGTTAAGATTCCCAACACCCATGTTGAAAAAAAAAAAGCAAAACCAAAAACTGGGCATAGTGATATACACATAATCACAGTACTTGGAGGTAGACAAGAAGATCTCAGAGCCTTGCTAGCCAGCCAGTCTAGTCAATTCATGAGACAGTGAAAAACCCTGTCTCAACAATACATACATACATACATACATACATACATACATACATACATACATACTACATTGTAAAAAAGCAATAGAGAAGCCGGGTGGTGGTGCACGTCTTTACTCCCAGCACTCAGGAGGCAGAGGCAGGTGGATTTCTGAGTTCAAGGCCATCCTGGTTTACAGAAAGACTTCCAGAACAGCCAGGGCTATACAGAGAACCTCTGTCTTGAAAAAGAAAAGAAAAAAAAATTACAGGAAGATATCTGGCATTTACCTCCCGCCTTCATTCTCATACTTATGGGCATACATATGCATATGCCACACATTCAAGAAATAGAAAACAATCTATTATATGTGTCTTAAGACAATTCTCAAATGTATGCATTGCTTCATGTTCTTTTTCATCACATGTTCTATATAATATGATCAACTCTTGTACCTTCCATTCTTCATACATTCTGTGTAACTCAATGTACAATCTCTATCTCTATCTCTCTCCCCCTCTCCCTCTTCCCCTCCTCCTTCCCCTCCCCCTCTCCCTCCCCCCTCATGGATAAAAGCATTCCACACTCTCATCCCACAGCTTACTTACCTACTCCCCAAATAATAGGCCATAGGCTTCAATGTTTTATATGTAATTAATAGTACTGGCGTAACCTTTCCCCTAGATCGTTCCCTTTGATCTCTCATGGATCAGCGATGTGAGTGGGCAACTCAGATGACTCCCACCGGGTAATCAAGTTGCAATTCCAGAAGAACCAACAAATTGAGAACTATGGACGCCAGCACTTCATGAGCGTCTCTGTTTCCTTCAATCCCTTCCCTTGTGCAACATAATTTTTATTTTGCTTTGGTAAGTTAAAAATAGTATAGTTTTGATCATATCAAATCTTTCTACTACCGTCAAGTTTTTATATTTTTATTTATTTCATCAGTATTGGGCTGTTTTCTACATGTTGAGTAATCTGTATTTTCTCCCTTGTAAACAACTTACTCATGCCTCTTGATCTAATATTTAATGATTTTCCCAAAATACATGAAAGCTTTTGTATTCTAAATTCCTATGCACTGCTGACAGATAGGACTCAGTAACTTCTTAATCTGCCTGTTTCATCTTTTGATGCATGTTTAAAGTTCTGGAGAAGCTGGAGAAGCTGGAGAAGCTGGTCCCTACCCACTGCTGGTTGACTTTTCCTTCTAACAACATGTCTGGGCAGCTCATAAGTATTAGAAATAGCTTATAATATTTAACCTTTCTACAATCATGTATTAAGCATGTACTATTGGTTTCTCATCTTATATTCTTAGAGCATTTAATAAAAGAGTCCTCAGCTGGGCAGTGGTGGCACACGCCTTTAATCCCAGCACTTGGGAGGCAGAGGCAGGTGGATTTCTGAGTTCGATGCCAGCCTGGTCTACAGAGTGAGTTCCAGGACAGCCAGGGCTACACAGAGAAACCCTGTCTCGAAAAAAAAAAAAGAAAAAATGAGTCCTCACCTTCCTGGTAGTAAATACTTTACCTTCAGACCCTAACTGTCAGCAGTGTTGATTTTTAACCGCATGTTCTCACACCTCTCCAGTACTGTGTGAATTGCCAAGCTAACTCCAGTATTAGCACAATGTGCTTTTTGCTTTAAATCTTTATATATAATTTTGTGTATGTGTTTTGCCTGCATGTATATCTTATATCACCCTCATGCCTGGTGCCCGTAGAGTCCAGAAATCAGATCACCTAGAACTGGAGTTATAGATAGTTGTGAACCACCACGTGGGTGCTTAGAATAGAACCCAGGTCCTCGAGAAAAGAAGTCAATGCTCTTAACCACTGAGCCATTTCTCCTGCCCTAGCACAGTGTGAGTATAACTCAAGCAATGCTCATTTATTTGCTCAGCTCTTACTGGTTTCTGCGGGCACTGTAGCAGCTGCCATGTTCACGGACAGATAGAGGGTGCAGTCAGCATGTGTCCTTATAACGAAACACTGTTCCTACAACAACAGAATGGCCAGCTGGTGTGCACAATACCACAGGCGAATCTCAGGAAAACTCGTGGCAAGTAAAAAAAGTACAATGGAAAGAAACATAGACGATGAGCTTCCACGTGTGTGAAATGCACAGGCAAGTCTGAAGAGACATGTCTAGATTCATGTGAAATGCCTGGACAGACGCATGGAGAGAAAGAGATCAGTAGCTGCCTGGGGCATCGGGAGAATTGGGGTGACAGTGTGCAGGCATGGGGATCTCTTGGGGCAGAATCAAACTACACTGTGATGAGAGGTGTGCAATTGTACAAATTTAAAGGAAAAACATTAACTCACCCTCTTAAAATAAGTTGATTTTATGTAGTGTAAATCAGACTTCTATAAAGTTAGTTTTTTTAAAAAAAAATTTTTTTTTAAAGTGGCTACTGAGGTCCATGGTCTCTTAAACAGAGTAGGCATTTGGAACATGGGTGATAGTGTCCATAGGATGAGTCCAGGATCTTATGAGAACACCCTGCACCTAACCCAAACCTCAGGATAAGGGGACATTTCCCAGAGAAGGTGAATTTTAGGCTGAGAAAGCGGAAGGCGAAAGCACGTGAGAGGCGGTGCTCCACTGACGGCCATCTTGGCTGGGCCGAGTGAGTGTCAGAGGAAGTTAAGCACTGGGAAGCACTTTACAGTTACTCACTGTAGTCTGCTGAGCACTTTGCTTTGCAGTTAGGACAACAGCAATCCTGCAGAACAGAATTACAGACGGAACAACGAAGGCCAAGAAAAGCTTTGGTACTTTGGGTCACACTCCTAGCAGAGCCAAGTTCGTACATGCTCCTAATCTGAGGCCCATGTTATTTCCACCACATTCTGCTTCTCCCACTCAACAGGCGTGCACCCATTACAGGGGTGGGACTAATTAATCAATTAATATTGGGAAGGATGTAGGTTTTGTTGCTCTTCTCTAAAAAAAAATTAATAAAAATCTAATTACGAAGAGTTTTCCAAACGCTCTTTGACAAGGCCTCAGAGCTACAGCCGTTGTAATCTATCACTGTCTTGGCACCCTGCTCTACACAAGCAAGCAGGCTTTTGAGATGTGCTGTTTTGTTTAGCTTTGGATGTACGAGTAAAGACTATTCTGGGCTCAAGAGAAATGAAAGGTTTTGTTTTGTTTTAAGTGTTAGAAATTTTTGAAAGGCCGAAGAAATCCTTTCTGTAACACAGAACTATAATCCACAAATCCTCATTAACTGTTCTCCAATAGAGATTTTAAACATTTAAGATGACACGACCCCACCAGAATCACGATGTCCTTAACTCTTTCTCTTGGCTTTCTTGAGACTGGTACCTTCCCCTCCTTTGGGCCAAGTCTATCTGCCCTTTATGGGAAATTGTGAGTTGGCTTGGGTGAGGCAAAAGTACACATTCTTCCCTTGGAAGAACAGACTTCTATTCCTGGGAGTAAAATAAATTAAACCTAGTTTCTCTGTCCATTAATTATGTGCAATAAACAATCTTCTTCTTGTCTCTGAGAAGCACAGGAGACCAGGGAAAATTTCCTTCCAGATCCTGGGGTGGGTGTGGGGAGGGGATCACTTACCTATCCAAGAGAACGCCTGTGGTCTGGGCAGACTCAGACAACTGAGAGGAGGCAAGCTCCACTGCTAGACAATTGTAAGAAATCCACTAATGGAGACAATTCTATGATAGATCCACAAAGGTCTGTACACTGGGAGCGGGAGACCGGCTTTGCAGAAAAGCAGCCATGCAAAGGAAGCCTCCATGTTAGCGGGAGTCTTAGGTTATGCCAGCACTGTCTCTTTAGTGGACAATGGAGGAGCAGTAGGAGAAAAGCAATGCCTGCCTGGTTCTGATGGTCTCAGTTGAACCAAACTTTCTGGGCTGTGCTCTGTTACCTCTCTGAGACCCGAAGAACAGAAGTATAAAGCAGAAAACTTTCAGCATGGGAAATGCTCCTCTGAAGGTCTTATATGCTTGATTCTCACGAGATGTTTGTTATTTCATTATGCTCTTCTACCTCACTGAGACAACGTATATATTTTTATGATCTACAGTAGAGGACCCATTTAAACAGTTTCCCAGAAGCCATTGCACCTTACAGCCAGTGAGAATCAATGAGGACTCTGCCTTGGGGGTTGTTAAATCATGCTGTGCTGCCCCTGCCCACAACTTCTCTTAGCCCCCACCTTTAGCCTTAGAGAACAAAAGGCTACATTATTCTAAAGAGCAGAAATACAGCATCAACCCAGATCCTAGATGGATCCCAGTAATCTTTACCGTGCACTAACTCTGGCTGCTGCTGTAATTCATTTATTTCTTTGTTTGTTTTTCTCTCTAGCGTTGGGGAATTAAAACAAGGGCCTAGTGCTAGGCAAACATTATCACTGAGCTGTACCACCCTTACATCTTGTTTAAGCCATGCCTTGTTGAGTCTTTGCTAGCCCTTTACTGATTACAGTCTGAGTTCAGTTCAGTTCGGCAGTGATCACTTAGGATGTGCCAGGAGTATGCTGCTGGGCTTGGAACACAAAGATGAGAGTTATGACCCTTTGCCTTCATTTATTGGGGGGGGGGGGGGGGGCATGTGTGCATGTGTGGTACTGCATGCAGATAACTTTAGGGGGAGCTGTTCTAGGAATCAAACTCAGGTCATCAAGATTGGCAATACTTGCCTTTATCCAGTTCATATTTTCATGTGAAGATTTTTGTTTTAAGGTATTTTAGGAGCACCAGATATGCTGGTTTCTACCTGGAATTCCAGCCCTCAGGAGGATTGGTAGCTCAAAGTGGAGGCTATAGTGAAATCCTATCTCCAAAAAGCAAAATCAGGGCTTGGGATGTAGCTCAGTTGCTAGACTGCTTCTTGCCTAGCATGCAATCCCCAGCAGGGCCTAAACCAGGTGTGTGGCAGTGCATGCCTGTAATCCCAGGGCTCAAATGGTGGAGGCAGGAGAATCAGCAATTCTGGTCATTCTCAACTACATACAGAGTTCAAGGTCAGCCTCCGACACATGAGATTGTTTAACAGAAAGGGTGTACTGGGAACAAATACTCACAAGGAAGCAAATATAAAGCTTACATGGAATTTATCTCTACGAGACTATCAACCTCCCAACACATGTGCTGAACCTATGTGGGCAGCTTCTATGAACTCAATATCCTGTGTACACATTATTGATAAAATATGCCAAGCCATGAAAATCACAGTTATTTTACCCTTCCCTAAGTGCTACTTTATGCTTGTTTATTTTCTCTGGTGAGGTCAAAAGACCTCCATGTTCCCTAAGTAAATCTCTCAAACTTTTGTCAATGTCTAATACACAGGAGAAACCCCAAGAAGTCCATGGAAAAATAAACTCCCATCTTGGAGAGCTGTAGTAGCAAAGGACAGTTCAGTAAAGCATACCCAGATAGATGCTCAAGTGCGAAATGGCTTTTTATTCTACTGCAGTGCTGCCTCTGCCCAGCATCCTCTTTTTTGGGTCTCCTTCTCTGTCTCTGTGTCTCTGTGTCTGTCTCTGTCTCTCCCTCTTCCTCTTTCTCTCCCTCCCCCCCCTCTCCCTTTCTCCTCCCTCTCTCCCTCTCTTCCTCTTTGTCTCTCTCCCTCTCCACCCCTGTCTCTTTATCACTGGTCTCCTGGATACTTACTGGTGCTCCAGTTTTTTCACCCTCTATCTCCTTTTCCCGTAACCAATATGAATGAATAATATGGAATTTGGGCTGGGAAGATGGCTTAGTGGGTAGATTATTTGTGGTGCTACCAAGAGGATCTAAGTGCAGAGCCCCAAGCACCCACAGAAAAGCCTTGTCTAGCACCCCTCATTGCAAATGCTGTTTTAAAGCTCTCCCACGTTTGCAGCTATTAGTGTATTCCTTTCAGTTAAATGTCCCTTATTCTTTCTGTGGAATTGATAGGTCTTTTAATTGCTATTCCATGTTCCTTATTTATTAAGGAAATGAATGGTTTGCCTCTGGTTTAAGATTATAAGGACTGGAGAGATGAATCTGTGGGTGAGAGCACTTGCTGCTCTTCCATAAGACCTAACCAAGTTCAGTTCCGAGCATCCATATCAGTGGCTCAGCTCACAACCTCCTGCAACTCCAGCTCCAGGAGAACTCATACCCTTTTCTGGTTTCCACGAGTGCCTGTACTCACATAAGCATATACACAGATACCTACATGCAGACATAGCCATAGACACATAACTCAAAATAAATCATTAAAAAGAAGCACTTTCTCACACGTCATATATCCTTCACTCTGTGTAGTGAGAGCTTTACCTTGCAAGGATACTCATTTCTGAATATCAAATCTATTCCTCTTTTCACTACTGGTTCTTAGGTTCAGCTTCCTACTTGGAAAGAACACCTGATAGAACAAAAAAATGCATGTACCTTCTTAACCATAGATTGTATTGAATTTCACTTAATACATTTTTTTTTCTTACATGAGTGGTAAAGTTTAGGAACTAAGAGGATTAAAAATCAGTGAAAAACTGGGCATAATGGCCCATCCCAATAATCCCATCACTTGGAAGGTAGAGGCAGTAGAATCAGAAGGGAATCTTGGCTAAATTGCCAGTTCTAGGCCAGCCTGAGCTCAAAAGAGGAAAAAGAATCAGCACTACTGATGAGTAGGTGTGGGGAGCAGTAAGACTCTAAATTTAAGCACTTTCCACGTCAGGTTAGCTTGCTGAACAGGAGCCTTCGGATTTTTTTTTCTACCATTTGTCCATAGGAATCCAATGGCTTACGAGCATGCCCAAAGTACTACAAGTAGGAGACTTTGAAATGCAAGGGCTACAGTGCTTTAATGGCATGTACATGAATGCTTACACTTCTCTACCTGGGCATACCACCATACATTCATCTACATAATGACTTAATGCCATTGCTATGGACATAACATGATACCATTCATCTACATAATGTCACTGCTATTGTTTGTTCTCAGAAGTAAAGATTCTGCCATAAGTTTGAAAAAAAGGCAGGGGAAAAATCAAAGATGGCCCAACATGTAACAGTAGAAGGAAAGCTATCAGTCACTAGACAAATTCCTAAGCCAGGCATGGTGGAGCTCAACTTTGATCCCAGTGCTTAGGAGGCAGAGGCAGGTGGATCTCTGATTTCAAGACCAGCCTGGTCTACAGACTGAGTTTCAAGGGGCTACACAGAGAAACCCTGTCTCAAAAAGCAACAACCAAAGAAAACATGTAATTCCTTGACTAAGTGGGCTTGAGAGTGAGAGAATGAGCCAGTTTAGACATATAGAAGGAGGCAGCTGAACTAGCTAGCGAACTAGAGTCACTTGCCTCTCCTGTCCTCCCTCTTACTCATTGTAGACTTTGGGTATCATGAAGCCCAGCCCCCTCCAAATGAGAAAATGTTTCAGAGAGGCATCTCCAGTAGGATGAGCTGCCATCCTATGTGATCATAAAGCTTCTACCAAGCAGAAAGGGAAGACCCCCAAGATGGCAGCATCAGGATGTTCAGAAACATCAGTACCCCATGCAGAGCCCTCACATCTATGCAAAAGCAGGAAATTTGACTAGCCCAAACTCTTTCAGAGTTGCTTGGCTTTCTTCCAAGAAGCCCTATTCAGGCTAATCTAATGCTTTGTTCTTTGATTTTTTTTTCTCCTTCTTAAAACATGTTGAGGCAATTCTGGAGTAGGAGTTAGAATCTTCGGGTAAAGGTAGAAGAGGAGACTGAAATCGAGGCATTGTTTGTTTGTTATGGTAACAGGTAAGATGTTAGGTGTCTGTCTGTGTTCCTTTACTGGCTCCCTACACAGTCATTTAACATTTCATTCATTGGTTGCTCATACAGGTGAGAGGCAACTAACCTTGCTTGTTTTAAGAGAGTACTGTCTACTTCTAATTTGGGTAGATAAAAGAAGAGGCTCATATGAATCAAAAGACTCAGAAGAGTTTATCGGTAACCTGAATAAAGATGAATTTATACATAGGAAAAGTCTATAGTTACATGTCTCTGACACCCCCAAGTCGGGATTCAAGTATTTGAGGCCATTTTCTACCTGCAACTATGGTTATACGGACAAATTATTAAAGCCTGCAACTTTAGGATTTTCTTTTGGTCAAAAGAAGATATTCCAGCCATGAAAGAAATGGCTGATAATCACAGATGGAAAGACTATGGCGATTCCCAGCAGGAACAGAATGACCACTCATTTTCTTGACTAGTGTCCACCCATCCCCTGCATGTCAGAGACCTGTGAAAGGTGCCAGAAATATAGCAGGAAACAAAACAAAGTCTCTGCTCTCAGGATAGCTACATTTGACTGTCAGAGAGAGCTGATAAATAAATAAGATTAATTATCAAATGTCTTACCTTTATAACGAAATGACAAACTAGTTAGGTGTAGCGGGGATATGGTAAGTATAATGGAGATAGAGGGGAGAAAGAAAGGAAGAAAGAAAGAAAAGAAAAGAGGAATGAAGGAAGCAAGGAAGGAAAGAAGGAGGAAGAAGAACGCTTACTAAGTACAGAAGACTGCAAGGACCATCTCAGTATTAGTGATGAGATATTTGAGCAGAGCTTAGATATAATCAGAGGATATTGTGCGACTATCAAGGGAAAAACATCTAAGGTAAAGAGAACAGTAAGGCCAGAGGAAGGAGTGGGCTGTTTGTGTGAGGTGCCTCAAGGAAGCCTCTGTGGCTGGAAACTAGCCAGTGAAGGGGTGTGGTAGGAGAGAGCTAACAGAGGTTGGAGGTATGGGACATGGGACCTTTCAGAAGACAGAAAGTTGTTAGGTCTCAAACCCAGGACAGGTCTCACTCAGTACCTGTGGCTTCTCCTAGCACTTCTCATTCCTCCCTGTCACCTAAACCTCTCCCTCCCGGGGGCTAATCCCTATTAACTCTGCCATTTTGGCTACCAAGGTCTCTTGGCCTGGCTGCCTTTCACAGTCAGCAGCTCCTCTCTGGCTCTCCCTCCCCTTCACTCCATTCACGGTCCAGTTTAGTCTATCAGCCATGTGCAGCCTGGACGCTTCCCCCTGCTTGCTTTCTCCCTTAGATCTACCATAAAAATCTTCTCCATACTTTAGGAGTCTGTACATTCTCCTTTTATTTCCTTTTTGGGGCAGATGGAAAGGCCACCGAAGAATCATGTACTCATCAGGTTACTGAGGGCCTGGAAGATGCCCTCTAACTGTATCAATGTGTGTCTTTCCAGGGTGGTAATTACTTTCTGCCTCACAAAAAGACCTTATGACCCCAACCTCCATTCCAGGTAAACCAGTTGTCCTGTTTCAACCACAAGCTATGGAATTCTAGGAGAGGAATTGAACCAGGTTGTAAATTTCAAACCAGTTGAGAAAAACTCTCCTCAAGTAGATAGTGGGAACCACAGCTGTAGGTTGTAGGTGGGAGGTGTTTTGGCCCCTTTCTTGAATTGTATCATATGTACCAGTTCATGACTGTTGCCTGAACATTCAGAAACAGCTGCTGTATGCTTCCTTTCCCCCAAATTCTTCATTCCAACATCTCAACAAGAAGCCTAAAGGGAGATATCTGCTATGCCCATTTTCTTCCATATGTGACAAAGTACAGGCAGGCCTTCATGAGTTTCTTCCTTATGTAGGAAGTGAGACCCCCTCCCTTTACCTTGGTCCCCACACAGCTAAAGAAAAGTTAAAGGTTCAGTCTGCAGAAACCTTCTCACAAGACTCAAATGCATTAGCGGATGCACACAGAAGGAAGCCAGCCATCAGGGGCTGATCTCTTTCACAGGTGTTCTTTCTTGAAGCCTTAGGAAGTACAGATAGTTTTGTTGCTGTTTGTGTATTATCATAATGTTCTTAAACCTGCACATAGCAAAGCTGTAATGCTGTCAGAGACTAGTTCCCTAGGAAATCATGAAATCACATGCTCATATGAGTGTGTGTGTGTGTTCAAAATATATCAACGTATGTGTAAATATTTGGAGATAAATCCGTCAAAGCGGTAGGATTATGGGTGAATTTTATTCTTAGTTTTTTATGTATCTTAAACTTTAAGTATATTTAAAAAATCTTTACATACCAACTAGTCAGACATGTCAGAAAGTCTCAGTCGGTACATAACTACTCTACAAGATGGGGCCTCATGTGAGCTTCCAGCAAATGTCTTTTTGAAATAGAGCATGTAAGCAGGGTAGTGGTGGTACATGCCTTTAATCCCAGTACTCAGAGACATGTCAGTCTTTGAGTTCAAAACCCACTTGGTCTACAGAACAAGTTCCAGAAAAACCCTGTCTTAAAAACCCCAATCATTCAATCAATCAATCAGTCAGTCAGTCAATCAATCAATATTTAGGGCACTTGTGCATTGTGAATATTCATCTACTAACCCCCAGACCTACTGACCCATTTTCTTCTTTTAAGTACCTGCACGTGGCTTAGAATGGTTTATATACAAGAACCCTTGGAAGAGATTTTAGAAATACCTTGTCCAGATGCTGGCTCCATGCCCTAGCTCTCCTCATTTCTGGCTGGGGACCATCTAGAATATATCTGCTTATGTCCCCAAGATGGGGAACCTATAGAGACCAGCCGTTTGCAAACTATGGCTTTCAAAAGAAGGATTGCCTCATAGAATAGAAGTGTCTGTCTCCACGCTAACTCCAGCAGCAGATATTACCCCTAAGATCTGTGGTGCATCATTAACTTTAAAACATCTCGGAGGTGGGGGAAGGTTGGCTCAGTGGTTAGAAGCATTTCTTCCTTTTCCAACAGATCCATGTTCAGTTCTCAGTGTCCACATCTGGTGGCTCACAACCATGTGTAACTCTAGCTCCACGGGAATCTATTCAAGCTTCTCAGAATACACACACACGAGAGAGAGAGAGAGAGAGAGAGAGAGAGAGAGAGAGAGAGAGGCCTACTCATTTTTTTTTAGCATATCACTTTTTAAAAGAATCCTTGGGCCAGTGAGATGGCTCAGTAGGGGTCTACTGCCAAGTCGAAGAACATGAATTCAACCCTTAGAATACACATAGCAGAAGGAAAACAATCACCTGATCCTTGCAACTTGTCCTCTGACCTTAACAAGCATGTGTGTACATGTTCTGCTCCACCCCACTTAAGCTGATAAATGTAATCAAAAAAAAAAAAACCAAGACAAAACAGAAACCCACTCATCTCAGTAGGCATTGTGACACATCACTGTATTTGGGGCTAGAGGCAGGAAGATCAGGCGTTCACAGCTATCTGTGGCTACATAGCAAGTTTGAGGCCATCCTGAGCTACATGAGCTCCTGTCTCAAAAACAAACAAACAAACAAAGAGTCCCTCATGTAAAAGGAAATAAAGGGGAGGGGAGCTGAGGCAGAGAGTTCCGAGTACTTTTCATTTTGTTTTAAGTGTCTCTAGAGTTTCTCTTCGGCCTTATTTTACCTCCTTACTGTGGCTGAGGCTTCCGCCTCTCCTAGGCAGAAAGCATCATGAATTTGTTCTCCCCACTTCTTGGCCACTTTTACCAGGCTGTCCCTGGCTTTTAATGTCCTACCGTACCGATGGCTTTCCCATTTCTCTTTCCGCCACTCTTTCCTTTATTATTCAGAATTTCTCACCCACTCTCTTTCCCTTTTAGGACACTTTAACATCATCAACCCTCAGAATATGAGTCAAAACGATTTCAGCATCACCTGCCATATGTGTACACATAAAAGTAATTCCTAACTGTAGACCAGTTTTCCCAGATATTCAGAGTGTTTATTCCAATGATTTTCCTTACTGTAGAAAAATATGTAGATCACGAAATCTACCATTTGAAAGGGTATGATTCAGTGGCATTCCATATGCTCATAACATGATGCCACCAATGCCTATCCCTAGGTCCGAGAGCTTCCCCATCATCTCAAAAGGAAGCCACATACTCATTAAGCATTTTCTTCCCTATCTCTCTCCCCAGGCTCCTGGCAACAACCAAACTGTTCTGTCACTATAGATTAGCTACTTCTGGGTATTTCTGATAAACCAAAATCACAGAGAATGTGACATCTGGGACCTGGCCTATTTCACACAGCACACCATTTTCAAGGCTGGTCTCTGTCATGTGTGTCATTATTTCACTCCTTCCTGTGGGTGAATGATATTTCACCGTATGGACTTAGCACGATTTATTTATTCATCACTTGGTGGACTTTGGGGTTGCTTCCATCTTTGGCTATGTGAGTAGTGCTGCTAGGAATAGTTGTGTACAAATTTTGGTTTGAACATGAATGCTGCTTTTGAAGTATTAATTTTTCTTTCAAAACACAGGCTTGTTTACTTGTGTCTTGCTGGGGGCAGGAGTGGATCTGTCACTACTTTGCTGATGTCCTAAGCATGGCTTAGCCTACCCATGGCAGACTTCCATCCTTTGGTCAGTCTACCCTCTCTTTCTCTGCATAAGAATCCACAGGCATGGGTTTTCTCACCTTGAAAAATTTGGAACTGGTATCAGCAAGCAGACTTCTTCCCTCTTAGCAGAGGTGACTTTTCCCCTTCTTTCTTTTACATAATAAGTACAGTGAAATGTGTCCAATTCAAAAAACCCTTGGGCTTCAGTTCTCAGCTTCCCCTAATAAGGCCCCTTTCCAGCCCAGTTCCAGGAAAGCCGGCAGCAGCTCAAGCCAGAAGAGGCCGCCTCAGGCCTCAGCTCATAAAGGCAAGGTGTGTCTGAGCCCCTCAACCCTGTCAGACTTGGAGCCTGAGCCCTCACTCCCTGGCTGCTGTCAGAGTTCTGTGCTTCCTGCCAAAAAGCCTAGGCTGGAGAGGGAGAGGTGTCAGATTTCTGTCTGCAGAAGGGACAGGGGCTCCTAGGCTCCCACATCTTCCCTATAGAAAGCACCCGCATTGTTGGCAGTCACCGTTACATCCAGAATACTCCTTGGTCCCCTCTCTTTGCCTCATGTTATAGCTCAGACACCAAGCGTCCTTTCTCTGCAGCTTCTTCCCTTTTATCCCAGTCGCCACTGTCCCCACTTGTATACCCCTGCTTTCCAGGCTGGTCTTCTCTGCTCCCACCCCCTTCCTGAACCCCTAACTCCTCCCCACTCCACCCCATCCCACCCAGGGCTCTCAGTTCTCTCATGTCCCCCGATTCCCTGCCCCCTCCTTTCATCCCCCCAATTTTTTCTATGGACTCCCTGTCTCCCTCTGCCTCTCCTCTGAGTTCCTTTCGGGTCGGTTTCCTTTGACACTGCTCCCAGGCCTGATGCCAAGTTTCAGACCCATTAGTGAGGTGCCTTGCTGACTGAAACACAAATCAAGACTGATCCGGGTACAATTAGCAGCTGCTCACACCTCATCTGGAAAGCATTAGGCAGCCCTGGGAGTGGAAGGGGGAGATGGGGAAATATTGATGCCAAACAGAGTAGATCTCTTATTTGGAAAGAAACCTGACCCTGCAGATATAGAACTGACAAGAAGATATGAATAGAAAAGGCGGAGTGGAAAGGTCCGGTATCTAACTTGGGTATCCTTTAACATATATGCACACGACAGAGGTTTCTTTGTGCTTCCTGCGAGGTTATAACTGTCATGCAAGAAAAGGGGGGGGGGTTGCACTTAAAGAAGGATTCAGGAATCCTGTGCTTTCTTGCAGGGCACTTTTGTCTTGGCTCTGCTTCTAGAAATGAAAAAAAAAAAGCTTAAGAATCACCTGGAGCTGAGTTTTAAGTGTGAATTTTAATTCACCAGGAGTGGGGAGAATCTCAGACTTGCATTTAATCAAGCTGATAGGTGCAACACATTGTAGCAAAGAGCCTAATGTAGTCTAATTTGCTCTAGTTCTCCACTAAAGCCTTCTCCAGCAGTCTGTTCTTTCCCCTTTTAGCGCTGACAGTTGCAAGTAATCTCTATTGTTCCCCCTCAAAAACCTGCCAGGGGAGGGGACAGGTTGAGGGAAGTAAAGAGTAGAAGCATCTGATTCTTTTCTGAATTATCAGTACTAGTGTCACACATAGTAGATGTTCAGTAAACACCTCACAAATGTGTCCAGCCCCCGCCAGCAATACTGAGGATTGAACCCAGGGCTTCAAGCTTGCTAGGCAAATGCTCAACCACTCAACTACAGCCCCAGCCATACAGATGCATTTTTCATATCCTAATGGATTAGCTCAGTCCTCAAGGCCCATCAGAAGTTGCTCTCTCATGGCCAACTTTTTGCCAAGTCTAATGACCTGAGTTCAAACCCCAGAGCCCAGTTGGTGGAAGGAGAAAACAGAAGCCCACATGTTGTCCTATGACATCCACAAGAATTGTAGTGTGCATGCCGCCACAACCCACACACATACATACAAAATAAATATTAAAAATATATTTTAAAAAAACCACTCATTTCCCCATGAGCCTCACTAGTCTAATGCTCTTTATCTGATGTCAGTGCCATTGGGTAATTTTCTTTGTGACTAAGCCTCACCACATTATGAGTTGCTTGAAGCTTGGATTATTGGATCTCTCCATTTTCTGAGTTTCAGAACATTTTTGATGCCCATCTTCCCTTTTCAGCCTCATCTTCATGTTTTCTCTTGTTCCAACCGGCATTTAATGTTAGTTGATTGATTGTGAGACCTTAGGATGGGCAAGCACTATTTAGACCTCAACTATAATGCTCAAGGGATGGCTGTCTTTGGGCTTGGATAAAAGCCAAGGTTTCATATGTCCCAGAGGTAAACCTTTTGTAGCACCTAACACATTTGGGAGAGGGGAGGCAGAGATACCATATGGGTATAAACTCAAGAGATATGCTATTGTGAGGCTTCCAAAGCAGGTGTGAATCACATCGCTCTAGAGTGCTCACTCTGGGTGGTGGCCAATACCTCATTCCTTTTTCTCAACTGAGTAGCATGGTCCACAGTGCCAGGCTTTCTCCACCATGGGGAGGCAGCTGTTGCTTCCCAAAATGAGGTGGATCAATCCTCTTGAAAATGCAGATAACTAGCTCACAATATTCTGCCGAAGACAGAAGAGCTTGGTCTTGTATAAAAGCTACCCAATACCTCCTTTGTTTCTCCAACACTTAGAGCTGAAACCCAACACAGCCTCTTCAAGTCCTTTTCTTTCTGTCATCTTAAACACATCAATATTTTAAGGAATGCTTAATCCATATGCTTTTCATTTATTTGCTCTTAAATCATCAAAATATCGTTACGAAAGTCTCATTTGATGTCTAGGAAACTTTGAGTATTATTTGGAAATTTTTTTTTTAAAAAACCTTGCATTCAAGAAAGGGGGAAAACCAGGAGGTTGGATTTTTCTAAACATTTGTTGCCTTTAACACAAAAAGATTTGACAGTTTTTCCAAATCTTAGTGTCACAGGGCTTGAGGAGTTTAGTGCCAGTGGCCTAAGACTCCTTGTCTCTTCTGTAAGTTGTAAATAGAGGTCTCAAGCATGTGTGAGGCTGGGATTAATCTAATCAGAATCTGTGACACTTAATATAGAACAATGAGAGCGCTTCATATCTGCAATACCCCGAGTGTATGTTACAACCCATAGCCCAGAATTGGATTTCATGTGTATTCCATGTGCAAATGTCCAGCTGGAGCCTCATTATCTTCTCAAGTACATAAGAAAAGCAGTCCAATAGAGTTGGAGAAAACATTAATTAGAAGTTTGGGAGAACTTAGCAAAGAAAATCCACATGACTAGAATGTGAAGACTGAGTTCTCTGGAACAGACATGTGATGATTTGATTGATCTCAGGAAGGGTCAAAAGGCAGGAAATATAGGCTGTCCTATACCGCCTATTAAAGCCCTGCCCCCAAGTGAGAATTCTGATTTATACACAAGTAAACTCAGGAGATAGGTGCAGTTTCAATGACGCATGTACTCACATATGCATGATGTTTGTATACAGATGCCCATATTCAAACAATGAGTCCAAAGTGGGTGAGCAATAAGGGTGAAAGAAAGTTTGGTAGGACATCCATGTAAGAGGACAAGAAATCAGCCTTTCTAGAAAGAAAAAAAAATGGCTGCTTAGAAAGTTCATACATTAGTTCCCCCCCCCCCCCCCAAGGGACTGAGGTTCGTATTTTACATGTCAAAGCAAACCTGGTCTGCAGGTTCTTCCAGCACCACTCAGTCCCTACAGGGTATACCCTGCCCCAACCCTGAACTTTGCAGCCAAGGGGCTGGACTGCCCTTCCACCAGAAGCTCCTCCTTATATAATCCAGACATTTTGCGCTCTCTCCCCTCTCCCCCTCCCCTTTCCCCCCCTCTCCCCTCT
Source organism: Rhynchomys soricoides (assembly GCA_019843965.1). Lineage (NCBI taxonomy): Eukaryota > Metazoa > Chordata > Mammalia > Rodentia > Muridae > Rhynchomys > Rhynchomys soricoides. The sequence continues at coordinate 1,476,687 of JADRCH010000180.1, read as the reverse complement.
TCCCACCCCTCCCCTCTTCCCCCTCCCCTCGCTCTCTCTCCTGTCCCCTCTCCCCTCTCCCCTGTCCCCTCGCTCCTTCACTTTTTCTCTCTCTGAACATCTTTGCCCTTTTTTCTCTCCCCGCCTCCATCTCCCCATGATGATTCCCCTGGCCTCAATCCTTGGGGCTGGTGAGTAGCATCCCAATAAACCTGCCTTTAATATATTCTAATCTGGCTTGAATTGGCTCATTTCACTGCCACCTATCAATTAGTAGCAAAGGGGTGTAAAGGATGGAGTATGAGCCCTGAGAACTCTTCCCTTTGGGAAGACAAAAAGCTAGGAGGACAAAAAAGGTTGTGTGTGTGTGTGTGTGTGTGTGTGTGTGTGTGTCTCCTGGCTTGAAAAGGCTTCAGTCAAAGCAGCACATTGCTGTCTCACTTCCGGCCATGGCAAGCACTTAAGCATGAAAGAAAAGAGTAGCCTCGTAGACGTATGCTGGATCAGATGTGCGTGCTTCAGCGGATACTGGTGAATCCACACATGGAAACTGTTTAGAAATGCCTGACTCCAGCACTTATAACACGTGGTGCACACGGAGGGAATCGAGAAGACAGCCAAAGGTACAAAGAGTCCACCCACGCTGGCAGGGATGGCGTCCTGATGCACTTCGGAAGCGGAAGAGAGCTACAGTGGGGAGATAGCATGGCCAGTAACACGTTTAGCTTGTAAGCATGAGGATATGACTTCGATCCTCAGAACCCACATTTACAGAGGCCAGGTGTGATGGTACACCCCATGATCCCAGTCCTGGAGGCAGATCCCCGGGGCATAATAGCCAACCAACCTAGCTCACTTAGTGAGTCCCAGACAGAGAATCTGTCTCAAATAACAACAGAACCCACCATGGTGGCTCATGCCTTTAATCTCAGCACTTGGGAGGCAGATGTAGGCAGAGCTCAGTGAGTTCAAGGTTGGCCTGGTCTACCTAGCAAGTTCTAGGCCAGGCAAGTTTCATAGTGAGATCCTATCTCAAAAAAATAAAATAAAATAAAATAAAATAAAACAGAAAAGAGGGAAAGAAAAGGTAAAGGCAGGAAAAGAAGAGTGAAAAGAGAAAATGTGTAGGTCCTGAAGGTTTTGAATCCAGCAGACCCTTGAGTCAAATCCTCCTCCTAGTCTTATGACTTGCTTAAACTCTAAGTTTCTGTTTACATTTGCAATTATCAGAGGTTGAAAATACTCTACAGAGGACTACTCTGTGGATTAAATTGAGCATCATGCCCAATATACCTAATAGAGTATGTATCACCCAGTACACATCCATAAATTGCCCTAGTCAAATGCCTTTGGGTAATAGAGATGGAAATTCATCATCTTCCTTTTATGGTTCGGTTACCAACCATCACGAGTGGTCTTTCCCTGGAATGCTGTGGGCATGCTTCCTGCCAGATGAGCTGCTTTTCCTCTGCCATGGACTTGATATAGTTCCATTTGCAACATTAATTAAACTCAAAAAGAGGATCCATCTGTGAATGAAGTATGTTTGCTTTAGCCCCCACGCACACTAATTTTAGCGCCTTAAAATACTTTTTCCTTTTGGCTTACTTTCTAGCTTTTGGCTAAGTCTCAGATATATAAAGGACTTACGTAAGTTTTGATTAGATGTGACAATGATATTAGCAAAATTAGTAGTAGTCGATTGATCATTAGAAGGGTAACTTCTGTGTCTGGCATGGCCTTGGTAGGGACAGAATGACATGGTTCCTGTCCCTGGGACAGGGCCAGCAGGTGTGAACCTCCAAGAGTGTTGATGTCTGCTGTGGGTGTAAGGCTTGTTTGTATAATGTACATATTTTACATGCCTCCTTTAAGGAATGCTCCCCCTGTTAAAGTTAGGACTCCATGATAATCAGAGACAGCACAAGTTTGGGAGGTGATGGTGTAGCTAATGTCTTAGCAAAATGATAAACACTGGCACCTTCAGGACAGTCCTTAAGGCTGTGGGGAAGGACTCTAAAAACATGAGTTTGAAAATATATTTCTCAACTATGCAAAAATATAAGAATGCATTATGAATTACATAAGAAGCTTCACAGATATAAAGGAACGGAGGTAGCTAGCTACACTATGGATCAGCTTGTCGGAAAGATACAAAGACAGGCAGACACAAATGCAGGCAGATTCCTGAGTTCAAGGTCAGCCTGGGACAAAGATAATTTAGGTGCAGGTGTAGTAGAAACAGTAATTTCAGGACAGGGGTCCCATCCAGCTAGCTTATTAATAGTCTGTGCTTAACAGAGGCAGGCAGATCTCTGAATTCTTTTGCAATGTTAAAAGGAAAATATGTGCTTGCTGTCTCCTAAGAATTAAAGGTTGGGGTCAAGGGATGCTGACTCATAGCATAATCAAAGAGAAACCTGGTATAAACGACTGGATTGATATATAAAATAAAAGATGGGGCCTATGATCTGCAAGAAATGAACTATCCAGAGAATTTTTTAGAATAGTAAGAGAGAACTGCTTGGAAAACTGTCTCGAGCAGAACATAGAGAGAGCTGTCTGGAGATCTCCAGAGAAAGCAGATCAGAGAGAGAAAGCAAAACAGAAAGAAAGCAAGCTGGAAAGCTGTGTGGAGCAGAGCATAGGCCGTCAGTTCGGATCCTCAATTTGACCTCCAGTTGTTTGTTTCACTGCTCCCAGACACCCCTTCTTCAGAACCCCTCCCCAAGCCGAGACTGGTCCTTGACAGGTAACCATGTTCAACAGTCTACACATATTGTCTCACTCCAATCTCTCTGTGTTGGATAACTATTTAAATCTCCATCTTCCTGCCCAAGGTCCCCAAACTAATTATCTATAAAGCCAGCAACACCTGGCTGGGAGACTCCAGAGCCCAAGCTTCTAGCTTGTAGAATACCACAAGAGCTTTCTGTTTCTTCCTTGTAATCAAAGGGTTTTGAAATAGCTTCAGGCATTGGGAAAGGAGTTGAGTTCTTTTGATAAAGTAGGTTAAGAGGAGGTAAGAAGAAAGAGAAAGGAGAATAAGAAAGCTATAATTGAGGGAGATCAAAATATCCCATCCCAAGGTAGAGGAGGGGTGGAGGGCAGGGATGCTTGGAAAAGCCATATGGGAAGCTACTATTTTATAAGCTACTTACATGCATATTCATATAAAAGACTTTAAATGGAGTGTTATGGGAATGATAGAGAATCTATAGGTTGCCAACCTATAGAACTCCTTTAGAGTTCTTAGTTAGGTGTCTCAGAAACTTTCAAAGGAATACAGGATGCCATTTCTCTTGGTTACTCACCAGTATTTGATGGTAGACCCTATTACTGAATACATCACCCACCTTGCACACAAGGACACGGGAAAATCGAGTTGGTAGGGACTCGGACGCTTCTTCCCTGCTGGATTTCATAGTACTGGAAAGTGTTATGCACGTTTCTGGGAGAAGAGAGCCATTACCAGTCTTACCTAGCTATGAACCCTGTGAACTCTGACCATAACTGGTATGGCAAGGTGTGTCCATGATGCAATAGTGGGTGAATGAGCATTACAAAGGTAACCAACCACTTTCTAGTTAAGATGCTTGCCTGATATTGTAAATCTAGCCAACAACCTATGGTTGAAGCACTTATAGTAGTGAATCTACTACTTTAATTTGGCTAAATGGCCACAGTATCAAACTGTCTTCTAAATCCACGTCTCTATACCAATAACTTAGTGCAGCTTTCATTCCATATCAGAGAGAAGCGTCTTTGTGCAATACAGGAATTCACAACGCATCAGTGCAGAAAGTAAGTGTCTACATAGAGTGCATTGACAAATAAGACATCTGTATATCATCCCATCTCCCAAGGTTCTGGAACCATCAAGGAAAAGAAAAAAGAAGAAATATTGCAGGAGTCAGAAGTTGGGGAGAATGTGACCAAAACAAAGTCTTCTGGACATGAAGACCCAATGAAGTCATAAACCCCCAGTGGCTATGGTTGTTTACATAGAGAAAACTAGTCAATCCTCCAGCGCAGAGATTGGAGGAGCTTACAAGTCTTGACCCCTACCTGAGAAGCTGTTAACAGTTAACCAGTCTTCCTCAAGTGTTTGAGCCCCTGGTAGATCAACTACACTTGAATGAATGGCTTCATACCCATGGACTTGGTGAATTAGCAGGGGAAAAGACAAGATGAAGTTGGGTGGGAATAGGGGCTGGAAGTGCACTTGGGAAAAATTGTTGGTAGGAGTGTGGGATAAAGATGATCAAAATATATTGTATGCATGTATGAAATCTCAAAGAGTTAATAAAAATACATTTAAAATGCACCCCCAATATAGTTTGATACTTTCAAGTTGGATATCTAGAGAAACGTCAGGGCTCTGTAGATATGAAAATGCCTCTGAAAAGCTGTCCCTCTGGAAAGGGAGATTTAAATGTATTTGCTTCAGCAGAGCAGCAGCCAAATATAGTGGCACACCTTTTAATGCTGGCCCTTGGGAGGTAAAAGAAGTGGATCTCTATGAGTTCAAAGCCAACCTGGTCTACCTAGAGAATGCCAGCCCAGCCAGGATTAATAGTGAAAACTTGTTCTACTCTCTCACCTCCATCCCTCAGAGAGAGAGGGGGAGGGGGAGGGGGAGGAAGAGGGGGAGAGGGAGAAGGAGAGAGGGAGAGGGGGAGAGGGAGAGAGGGAGAGGGGGAGAGGGAGAGGGGGAGAGGGAGAGGGGGAGAGGGAGAGGGGGAGAGGGAGAGGGGGAGAGACAGAGACAGAGAGAGACAGAAACAGAAAAAAAGGAACAGAAACATAAGTCTACACAGGAAAGACATTTTCACAGGATGAAGAAGATGGATGTCTGCCATCTGCTCAGACACAGATGAGCACAAGTGGCTGTTCCCCAGGGCACTTCATCTGCATGAGATGCTCCCTGCCACTGTGCATGCTCTCCCCTAACCTTCTCCAGCCTGGGCCACCTTCTTTCTGCCAGATGCAAAGCCCCTCCCCTGCTCAGCTCTGTCTAAGGCTCAGTTTTCTCCTGCTATTCAAGTCTCACACTTCACACAAGGCTTCTCAGCCAGTGCTTATGGATAGATTTTAGGCTTTATATTTTTCTTAAATCCCCATTAATCTGTATATTGTAGCTGCATTTCCTAGACTAAAATTAATGATCTTTTCACAAGGAAAGAGTGAATTTAGATTTTTCCTACACAGTCAAGAATCTGGTTCTTTAAAAACCTCAAGAAGACAGCAGTCGTGGAAATAGCTCTGATTTATACTGTTCAATCCTTAATAAATGTCTTCTGTAGGCTCATCCATGACAGAACCAACTGGAAAATGTCTCTAAACACACAGAATCCTCATTCGAATTTCATCATTTCCCATTTTAGACAATCTCCTGGAATTACCATCAACTTTACTCTCTGAAGAATTCCTACCTTTGGTAAGCTATGGCCTGGGAAATGCTGCAGCGTTCACTGCTCAGATATATAAGCCTACAGTAGGGACCATGTGCCCAGACACGGAAGAAGGAAAGGGTGTCCTACTTCCAAGTAGCAGAGAATCTAGTCTGAGAGACTGGGAGATTTGCTGACTCTAGAAGACAGCAGAGGGGAGGGAACAGCAAGGTTGTAGACCTAACCTAGCTGTGAAGCCACAGGAGACTTTGAACAGAAAAGACTATTGGGCCTTGGCATGTATGTTACAATGGGCTGTGGTGTGAGGGATGTTTGTGGCAGCTGTAAACAGGAACTGTTATGTCCTTATTAGGAATAATCGCTCCTCTGGGCAAAGCAGGGACCCTTGAGGCATTTAAACACACACTGTTTGTAAATTCCTTTCTTTACCATGGACCTAGCCTGGCTTTCCCAGTCCTCCAAGAAGAAACTCATTGAAGGTCAGTTCTATAGTTGTTTTTTGAGACTGCTGTTTGTCAGAGTCCAAGAAAAGAAAAAGTCAGGAGACTCCATGGATCTGAACCCACCTTGATTCCTCCTGCTCACAAGAGCTGATTATTCCTCAACACGGGCCTGTGTAGCCCTTCTCCCTCTAGGGTGGCCTTAAGAGCTGTCCAACAGGCCTGGCAAATTTTTTGTGATGGTAGAACACTGGGCAGAAATTCAGGGGTGGTGGTAGAAATGGATGCTCAGCAGCCTGCATTTGGAGAACTAAGTATTCAGCAGAAAGTGGGGGCCATGGAAAGAGCATAGGGGTGTTTTAGATCTACTGAAGGATGGAGCAGAATAACCCCCAGACCTTAGGGCCTGGCACCACTTTGATCTGCCTCACCTGCAAAGGGTTGATTGAACATAAACTATGATTCATATAGAATGGGTTGAATTTCTTGCTTTGCCTCTTCCTATATGTTTCTTATTAAGCAAGAGAGTAAGAGTCGCCAAGTACAGCCATGCAGGCTTAATGCTAGGCATCCATCTTGAGAAAAGAATCTTTAAGTGATTCCTCACCGTGTCAACATCATGGAGGTGCTCACAGAAGTCTAGATGGCATGGCCTACTACACACCTAGGCTGTGTAGTGAGAGGTTAGGTGCTGAGAACTGGTGTCACAGTGGACTTTAGGGACAGAGGAGGCTCAGGTAGATATTTACAGTGCTGAGAGGTTGGTAGTAGGTTAGGTGAGTGCAGAAGAGGGTCAAGGCAAGGGATATGGGAATGGAGAAATAGGAGGGTTGGCAGTGGGTACTAAGTTGTTGTGTGATATTCCTAACCACAAAATGGAGCCTACAAGTCACAGCAGTGGGGACTAAAGCACAGAGCTTCTGTCTCTAGATCTCTTTACCTACCTAGCCCACATCTCCCATGCACCATGCAAGGGTCCACTCACATATCACCCCATGAGTTCTCACCTCACTCTTGATTGAGTCAGATAGCCCTCTGCCATGAATCCATATTTCTTTGAGTAATTTTGTGTCCCAATTGCTTATCTGTATGTTTACAATCTAAAGCAAAAGGGACTGTGTCTTACTTATTTCCAGTGCTGGCCACCATCATTGAGCCAGAATGGGCTCAGTGTAAGTTTACGAAATGTATTCATACATTTCAAAGCAATATACTGGTCTCAGAGATATATTAATCTAGGTCTCTGTGATGCTTGGACTTATAATTTTCTTTCTTTTTTTATTTATTTATTTATTTATTTTTGCATGGAAGGGAGAGTAATTATTTATAAAATAAATAAAAGTCAGTGTGGCGGAGATTAGTGGAAGAGATGCTCAGAGATGGGTTAGGGGACTGGGTGGCCCCAAATTGCTAGGAATGACTTGAGAAAAAAGTGTAAGAAATGCAATGTATACTCAACGTGCCTTCATTGAATTTGGTCCTTAATTGTAAGCTCCTGGGTCACTAGATAAAACCCTAGTTGCCCTCTGAAGAAATCCTGTCTCTATTGCTGTGATGTCCCAACCCCAGACTTGAATAAAGTTCTCAAAAGCCTGGAGTGCTACAGCTCAGCCTTGTTCGTTCCCCACTTTCCACATCCACGGTTCCTCTCAGCCTCAACCACTCCAAACTACGCAGTTCCTCACACACGTCCGTACGTCCGTACGTACGTCTGTCTCTCATCCCTAAACTCCACCCCATGCCCAGATGAAGCAGCTTCTTGGTTTCCCAGGGAGGAGAAGCCTGTTTTCAGTTAAAGCTTTGGTCACACACAGATGCCTTTTCCATTACGCTTGCTCTCCTTCTTGAAGTGTAACATTTCCAATTCACTCTCCACAGGGGAGCCAGCCTTGCTGAAGGGTGCAGGAGAGCATATGGACAGAGAAAGGGGGCAGGGTCCTTGGAGGCCTTCCCTGGACAGCCTGCAACTGACCCCTGTGAAGGCTGTAACAGGAGCTTCCTTCCTTTGGGTTAAAGAAGGTGACTCTGCGGCCAGTTTCAACACATGTCACAGGTCAGTCAGCTCTGCCATCTCGGTGGCTGAAGTCAGTGAAGCCGACTGTCCCCTGATCCCTTTTATTAATCCTCAACTCCAACTGCCCAGAGTAACTAAACAAACCTGTTCATCTGTGGGTGGTGGCAAGTGGTACAAATGACTTTGGGGGTGGGTAATTTTCCTTATCAGTGGCCTTTGAAGTTTCCTGGCTCTGCTACTATCAGGACAGCCAAGCTGGGTTCTGGGGAGAAGGACTCCACTTTCTTCATGTGTCTCCTGTATTGGCTATCTTTTAAAATTCTGCTTCAAGCTCTATGAACCTGGAATTTATCTTGCTCTTAGAATCCTATGTGAACAGTTTAAAAACAAAGACCATCGGCCTCTATCCCTCCTAGATCTCCAGTTCCAAGTACACATCTACAGTGTCTCTGCCAACAAATTCCAGGCAGGATGGAAATGAAAACATATGCAGAATTTTCTCTTCTGTCCCAATCCAAGGGGTTGACTGTTGTAGAGAGCTGCTTAGCAATTAAGGTGCTGAGGGACTGAGTTAACTCAGTCAATAGTTTACACACACACACACACCCTTCAGACAGGAAATTCAAACTTGCTCCCTAAGAAAAAAATATTTTCATGGATCCTGAAGGCTGGCCCAAACTTGTCAAACCAGCAAGTGTCTGAGTTGTGAATGTCAAGTGTCACTGTGTAAGAGCCCTTGGTGCGATCGTTTTTTAAAAAACATGAACTACTATAAAGCAGGCATTGTGCTAGGAGCCTTGCTAACACTTGGAGGTTTTCAGGGATTGACTGCCACAAAGCAACCCCTGCCAGCCATTTAAGTGGGCTGGGCTCCATCTCTGCCCATTTGGAGCGCCACTTCAGGACTCCTTGACCTTAGGTTTCATGGCTGGAGAATCATCTGATTGGTTCAGGGAAGGCAAAGGGAATTGAAAAAGTCTCCCCACAGGCCTTCTTGCAGGAGGAACAAAAAGCTAAGGGAAACGGACAGTGGGGAACAGTGGGGGGTCAAGAGCTCTTTGCTTTGATGGGAAAGACTGAAGATTCCTGTCAGATTGGAGGTCCAGAGCACTCTAAGAAGTAAAGAACACAGACTACTTATAATTACATGCAAAGCAGGCTCGATTACACCTTGAAGCTCCTCGGCCCAGCCCCCCAGGCACCTGGGTGCAATTATCAAGGTCCCTTTAACCTAGAAGAGCACTCGACTCTAGCTCCCAGTTAGAGGAGCCAGGTGGAAAAGGGAAGCTAGCTGAGAACTCTGGAAATGCATCACTGTTTCCTTACTGTGTATATTTCTTAACTTTACCATCAACGACTTGCTGATTCCTCTGCATAGTTCATTTGTAGTAACTTTGATTTAAATCCTTAGAAACACAGGTCTGTGGGATGATATTAATGTAATTAGTAATAGTCACTGCACAGTCCTTGCATGTAGAATGTAACAATGAGAACTTTGGAAAGAAAAAAAATGACCCCTGTCTACTAGGATCAAACCTGTTCCACTATGATTTTCCCTCTCTCCATCATTCATGTTGAAACTTCATCCCCAGTGGAACAGTACTGGAAGGAAAAGACATAATCTAAGATGTTAGTCGTTAGGGCTTTGCCCTTGTGAATGAATCCAGACTATGTCTAAACAAGCTTGCAGGGGTGGGTTTTTCCCTCCTGTTCTTCAAGGCTTTGTAGCTCGGAGACAAGCCCTCCCCAGTAGGTGGCAAACCTAGACTCTCATCCATCAGTCAGTAGTTTCCCAGTCTTAGGAGTGCTAACAAACACATTATCCAGCCTTGACATTGATAGCAGCATAAAATGTACCCAGGGCCTTTCCAAGTGGAGTGGTAGAACCCACCCAAAGGATTATTAAATGCTTCCGTAGGGAGGACAGTCAGGTGGAAGATCTGGGTTTTGAGTAAGAAAAGCTTCTCTGAAATGATGCATTTAAGACAAGAGATGAAAAATGAACAGGAGGCAGCTCATAAAGAACAGAGGCAGTTCTATGCAGAGGAGAAACTAGAGCATGCAAAGTCCCATTGGCCGGGTTGTTGTATTTTATGTCCTAGAGAAGACATTTCCTATGTTTTGTTTTTGGTTTTTTTTTTTCTGAAATAGTTTTAGCTATAGAGTTCTAAGTGGTTTCTATTGTTCTGATAAAACATGGACCAAAACAACCTGGGGAAGTAAGGCTTGATTCCATCTTACACTTTAAAGTCCACAAGGGAAGTCAGAACAAGAGCTCAAGGCAGGAACCTGGAAGCAGGAACTGAACCCAAGATTGGGAACTGGCTCCACCTGGCTTGCTCAGGTACCTAGGGACAGAAATGTCCACAGTGAGACCAGACCTCCTACACCAGTTAACAACCCAGAAAGCCACACATAGACATGGAGACAGGTTAATTTGACAGAGGCAATTTCTAAGCTGCAACTTCCTCTTCCCAAATTCGTCTAAATTTGTGTCAAGTTGACAAGAGCAAGCCAGCGTCTCTACTCTCTAAGTGCAAGTCACTTTTGTAAGCATTATCTTTCCAAAACAGTTACTAACTTTTTGCTTTTACAAATGTTAGCATAGTTTTATATACAAATACATAGTGCGTGCATGCGTGTGTGTGTGTGTGTGTGTGTTAAACAAAGGGTTTGTCTTCTGAACCTGCCTTACTCAGGTCTACCCATGAGCCCATGAGTTGCATGTATCTGAGTTCAACTATTCACCAGTTGGAAACAGCACTCTCTGTAATCCTTTTATTTGCATGGAGGGCCTGATATGGATTTAATCAGGACTAGACGCTGAAAGCTTACATTCTTCTCTCTCCTCTCTCTCTCTCTCTCTCTCTCTCTCTCTCTCTCTCATTTGTTGTTGTTGTTGTTTTGTTTTGTTGTTTTTGTTTTTTGGGGGTTTTTTGTTTTGTAGGAAAGACCCAGGTGCAGAACTTTTGGTAGGAATTTTTCCCTTTTATACAAGGAGCAGCCAGCCTGCTTTACCCTTGATTAGAACTCTGCCATCAGCCTGAACCAAGATAAATACCCTTCAAATGCCCATCTTGGTCCCTGAAACCCACTCCAGAAACACCCTCTTGCTTTCTCCTGTACTGTCTCCAGCAGCCCAAGAGAAAGCACCAAGGAACCAGGAACAGAAATATTATTAGAGCTTAAGTCATAATTCCAGGAACTATCTCCACAGAGCTCAGACAGAAGATTGATATGTTTATCAAGAAAGATAACACTTGTCAGCAAAGAGCCCTTTTCAAGCCCTTGGATAAACAGAGGGTGTCTCTGGATTGCCCTCTGGCTTGGTGCCTGGACAGGGCCTCTGTCCTCCTCCAGAGAGAATAGCCCACTGATTGCATCCATTTTCCAGTCCTTCCTCAAGCAGGTCTCAGCTCTTGGCCACAGTCAGCTTCTTCCTCCATGTTTCTTTTTGATAAGGAAATACTGAAGAATGATTAAGAGTGTAAGAGTTATTAAGGAAATAACTCCTCAGAAACTATTTAAAAGTCTGAACATGTATAGTATGGTTAAACAATGACTAACACTGGCCCATTTAGTCCCTTGCCCATTTCTCTGGGCCACAGTATTGTTTAGACTATCTTTTGAGGGTCAAAGGCAAGGAACAGCTCATCCCAAGTCGCCCTCATTAGTCAGATGCCTCTACCATTTATTTGTAGAAGAAGCATAGACCAAGATCTAGGTTCAGACTCAGAATCTACAGTGTGTTTTAGTGATGTGGTCTTTGACAGAATTCTTAACCTAGCATAACCTTTCAGTTTCATTACTGGTTAAACAAATATATTTTGTACTCCTTAAAAGAGTAGTTCTCAACCTGTGGGTCACAACCCCTTGGGGGGGGAGGGTCTCAAATTAGATATCCTGCATATCAGATATTTCCGTTAGGAGTCCTAACAGTAGCAAAATTACAGTTATGAAATAGTAACCAAAACAATTCTGTGGTTGGTACTCACCACAACATAAGGAACTGTGTTGAAGGGTCGCAGCATCAGGAGGCTGAGCCTCACTGCCATAGCAGTAGTTTGGTGACTGATGAGAGGGTATTCAATAAATGCTATTACAATTTTTTAGAATTAAACTTATTATTTCCTCACAATTATTTTTTCCTGATTCCTCCTTTTGAGCTTCTCTATTCTAAATAATAATAATAATAAAAAGTCCCAATAATAAATGTTTTTTAAAGAGAGCACCGAGGGAGAGATAAAAAAAAAACCACAGTGCCCTGGTTTACCCTTCCCTAACCTAGCGTCACTAGACCAAGTGGTTTTTTAACACTTCCTTCTGGTGGTTGTCCCATTTTTCTAATCACGTGCTTATATCATATTTTTCTTCGTTTAGATAAAACAGACATGACAAAAATAAAGATTCAAAAGTGTCAAGAAAACCATCTGTCACTATTGTGAACAGTATTATCCGGGTCTTCTGATGCTACACTCTGAAATCTATCCCCACAGGACACTGATTAGAGGGTTTATGGGATACTGAGAAAGGCTTATTCTCCGATCAGGAAGTCTCTGGAAGGGCAACCTTGCCCATCTGCTTGGGGACCCGTCCTTTAGACAACCTCATCGGACATCTTCATGCCATGTTTCTTTCTTGGTTTTGGTAACATGGCCACTTATAGTGGATTTGGGAGTATCCTTCGTACTTTCAGCCTATGAAATAGTTTGAGAAGAATTAGTATCAATTCTTGTTTCAAAATCCGGTAAAATATAGCAGTGAAGCCTAGTCTGGGCTTCTCTTTGTTGGGAAGCTTTTTATTACTTATTCGGTTTCATTACTTGTTATTGGTTTACCTTATTGTCTATGCCTTTGTGGTTCAGATTTGGTAAATAGTATTTGCCTGTATATAAACATTTTTCCATTTCTTAGATTTAGAAGTAGTCAGAACTCTATAAGTAGAGCAGCATTGTGAACTCTCCAGAGGTAATATACACCGGAGAATGGTTCTGAAGCTGGTGCCAGACAATGCTCCCTTTGGCACTTGGACTGTGTGCACCTCCTTTGTGACAGCAAATGAGGCTTTCCCCTCCCTCACATGCACATGGGGTCAGGGTGAAAGCCACAGCTAGAGAGTTGTCCAAGGCTGCTATAGTAGCACACCCTTGTAAGTGGGACAGCACATTTGGAATCATGGTATTCTCTCCTACTTTGTCAATGATAGGCACCTGTGTAGACTGGCAGCTGAAGGCCTGTTACTGACAGAACAGGGAGGGGACACCGTATTAAAGACCACAGGAAACTGGGAGAAGTACGCTGCTTTACTGCTCCTCCAGGTGGCACCTTCCCTACATTCTTCTCTATATGGCAACATCCTTCTCCTACAGTCCTGGACACTTCATGAAGCTTTTATCATCGATTGTTTTGTTGAGTGTAGAATAGAGTGAAACGCACTAGTCTCATATCTGAAAATAGCACTCCATTGTTCCACATGTGCAATGATTCCTGCTGTGACTGTATCTATTGCTTGTCTAATTCTCAGATTTCTTTTAAAAACTATTTATTTATTTGTTTATTTATTTGTTTATTTATTTATATTTAATGTGCAGGAGTGTTCGCCTGTGTGTATGTATGCGTACCATATGTGCCTCATGACCACAGAGGTCAGAAAAAGGACATCAAATCTCCCGGAACTAAGTCACAGGTGATTGTGAGCCATGATGTGGGTTCTGGGAACTGAACCCAGGTTTTCTGCAGGTGCTCTGAACTACAGAGACTTCTCTTCAGCCTTCGATTCTCAAATGTTAATTTTTTTACATCATCATCATCATCATTATTGATATGGGTTTTTTTGAGGCAGAGTTTCTCTGTGTAGCCTTGGCTGTCCTAAAATTCTCTAGACCAGGCTGGCCTCAAACCCAGAGATCAGCCTGCCTTTGCCTCCCAATTGCTAGGATTAAAGGTGTGCAACACCTTTAATTTTTTATTTTAAAACATAAAATTTTTATTTTTAATAATTCCCCTTTGCTTCTTGGGAGCTTTTGTGGCTCTCTATTTCACTTTCTGGTGTTCCACAATTTCATAATAAGTTCATGGTCGAGTACCTTTATTTCTTCACCATAGTAAGTTCTCAGAACTCCAAACTCTGGGCACTGAAATATGAAGGAGCATCTCAAAAAACATCACTGAGGGACCATCTGTCCTCCTTGAAAGAAGGGACCTACTCCCCCACCTTGTGTCCCATAACCAAACACTGAAGCTGGCGTACATGTGGCTTTTCTGGCTTTGGAAAGGTAACCTTCTATGGCTACCTCTCTGACCACTGACCACCCTGTTCTGTGCTTTGCACCTGGGTAAAAAAAAATATATATATTTGACGAATAAATGGCTGTTGTTGTTATCATGTTTGCTTGCTGAGGAAACTTTGAAGTCCTTGGTATCAAGCCAGCTACATCTATGCAGCTAGCAACATCTATGTAGCTATTATCTAGCAACTAATGTATGCTAACATGCTAATGGGAAGGGCTGAGATCCAGGCTCTCGGGACCTGGTGAGCTTTTTAACCAGGACCATTTAGAAATCTAACCTCTCTTATCTCTAACGGCCTAGCAGCCAGTTATCAACCTGACTGGGGCCCCTGGCTACCTGGAGAAAGCAAAGGAAAGAGAAAAAGGTAAAAGAGAGAAGAGGGGGTAGAGACAACTCAGGTGGGATAATGATGGCAGCTCAAAAAGCCAAGCAATAGCCCTCGGAGGCATGCTTACTGGAGGATGGGGCTAAGGTGAAGTCCCATAAAATGGCATCACTCAATGTGAATAAATAACATTGAGAATTGTCTTGATCTCTTTATCTCCTCGACATCAACTACAGCAATCTTTACTTATTTGACTAATTAGATCAAACTAGTATAATCCTGTGGTAGCCAATAAGCCTAATTAACTACGAAAAAGTCCAGTAACATTTCTTGTTCCAAATTCATATAGACTTCATGAAGCCAGGCAGTGGGGGTGCATACCTTTAATCCCAGCACTCAGGAGGCAGAGGCAGACGAATTTTTGAGTTCGAGGCCAGCCTGGTCTACAGAGTGAGTTGCAGGACAACCAGGGCTACACAGAGAAACCCTGTCTTGAAAAACCAAAAAGAGAGAGAGAGGGAGAGAGAGAGAGAGAGAGAGATGATATAGACTTCATGAGTTCAGCATATCTTTGTTAGCTGGGCATACTTGGAGGGAAAATAGAAGCTGTACACATGTGTGTATGTATGTGTGCATGCTTAGCCACATGTGTGTGCATCCTCATACACTCTGGATATTGTCTTTCAGGGCTCTAACAGGATCTCTTTGCTTTTACCTAATCTTTCTCTTAGTAAGCCAGGAGGTTATGAGATTCTCCCAAGATGCCTTACAGCATTGTTCCACCAACCTCAAGCTTATGCTTACCTTGGCCACTCACATTTTGTACCTAAGGTCTTCCAGGTAAAAGAACTGAGGAACTGGGGCTCTGGGGATGTCTTGTATGTGCAGTGCCAGTAGAAGAAGGAAACTTCTAGTTTCATCTCTTTTTTTCTCTTGGTTTTCTAGGTGTGACTCCATTGTGGGGCCAGGAGCCAGGAGAGGGGTTAGTAAATGTTTCCCTTAAGTATCTCTGAGGATTCTCCACAGAGCCTTAGAACTGACTGTTGTCACTGTTGTCTGCATACCTTAGTTCATCTGTTCCAGCTGGATTACCTGCCTGCATTCATACTCAGAATGTGGGCCACAGGCAAGAAGGAGGCTGAGCAAAGAAAAAAATAAGGTGAGAAGAGAAGGAGAGGAGGGGGGGGTGAGGAGGAGGAGGAGGAGGAGGAGGAATATTGAAAGTATTAAATGATATGCTAGGAAGGAAACAATACAACAAGCTAATTTGCAAAACTAAGGAAAATACAACTAAACACATTCAAACAAACAAACAAACAAAAACAAAAAGAAATTCTGAAATGGCCAATGAAAGGGGGCCTAAGAGAAAGACCTAGAATGTGAGGTACATTCCATATCATAGGAGAGACTCTAAGATGCTAAGACTGGCAGAGGAGGTTAATTATTTTTTAATTTTTATGTTTAAAGGTTTTCTCTGGATACACACATGTGGAGGGCCTACCATGAACTAGAACCCACTAGAAAGGGTCATGGTTCCAGTTCTGTCCTGTTTCCTCTAAGATGATCTAGGTTACTGAAGGGTATTCAAACCCAACAGTTCCTAGGTTTTTTACCCTTACAACCCATGGGTCCACGTGGAACCCAGTGGAAAAGCACAGCGTGTCCCTGTTTGGTTTCAGACCAGGACAAGGGGCTGAGGTGCATATTTTATGTATCAAAGCAGATCAGACCTCCAGGTTCTCCCAGCATCCCTACCTGGCATTCCCTGCCCCCAACCTTGCCCTTCCCCTGTATAATCCAGATTTTTTGCCCTCTACTCCTTCTCTTCTTTCTCTTCGCTTCTTTCTCTTCCCCCTCCTTCCCCCCTTTCCCCATGGTGACTCCCTTGGCCTCAATCCTTGGGGCCTATGAGAGAACAGCTTCCCAATAAACCTGCCTTTAATATAACGTAATCTCGCTTGAATTGGCTCCTTTCCACGGCATCAGAGAAATAACCTAGCAGTCCCTCTGTGGGAGAGACAGGACTGCTCTCCTGGACATACAGATTCCATTTCTAAAGGTGCCATCGACAGCCTCCATGTGAACTGGAAACATCGCCATAGCCCCCCCCCCCCCCCGGCAGCTCTCAAAGTCTGTCTTTTGAGAGGCAAAGATAGAGCCTCCACCAAGTGAGCCTCTTGGGGACAAAAAAAGGCATCCAGTCCATGTTTACGGTCCTTCTGCAAGCTGCTTCTGATACTTCCAAGACTCTCAGTCAATTTCTACACGCGGACCTTCTGACACTGGGCTCCAGAGGCTGGGCTGGAGAAAAGGCATTTGTACAGCTCTGCCCATCTGTTTTGCCGGCAGGTAGCTTCAGAAACACAGGCAGGCTAGAGATCTGGGGGGTGGAGTGTCTAGGAGAGAGTCTGTGGCAAAAGAAACCCCGAGTTGGCTCAGAAGGGTTTGGAGTCTTTCCAGGAGCGGGGCCCTGCAAGGTTTCTAAGCAGGGGAGTGTGACAAGGCTCGGGATGTGGTGGAAAGAACTGTTCTCACCGAAGCTCGGGTCATTTTCTCTTTGCTTCTGCCCCATTAGATATTATTGCTTCAAGGGTCCTGAACAAAGAGCATTCCACCAAAGCCTGCAGGTTCGTAGGAGCCAGCCTTCCAGTTCCCAGAAGAATGTGTGGCTCACCGGCTGCGTTCAGCCCCGCAAGGAGAGGATTAATTAGGTAAAAAAAAAAAAAAGCAGTTGCACACATAAGTGGGTGCCCATACCCGGGGCTGGCCTGGTGTTTTGCTGCACCCATTCAAGCATACAATGCTCTCTTCAGTTCTAAGCGCCACCTCTTGAAACAAGTTAAAAAGCAAGTCCCAAGTGAGATGCCCAAGTGTTATGTTTTACACAGACTAATGATCAACGGCCTTCTGTTTTTATGGCAGCCAGACTGGGCTCACATTGCTAAGGACACTAGAGAAAAGAAACATACGTCTAACATCTGACGGCATAGTTAAATGTTAGAAAAATATGGCTGTTTTGTTTTTTTTTTTTTAAGAGAGTGTGAGGGGTTTCTATACTAAAATTGTTTCTGGAAATTCATGCTTTGTGAGTTTTTAAAATGCCATATGTCTAATTGTACTAAGGCAGAGAAATTAAAATTAGCATCCTTGATGTGTTTCATTCTTTAAAGAACACTTCACATCGAAAAACCAACAAAACAAATTGTATTTTGTTTGTTTGCTTGCTTTGTTTTTTCGAGACAGGGTTTCTTTGTGTAACTCCAGCTGTCCATTCTGCAAACCAGGCTGGCCTCAAATTGACAGAGATGCCTCTGCCTCCTGAGTGCTGGGATTAAAGTTCTGTACCACTACCACCAGGCTCAAACTCTAATCTTACTGACTTGTTTAAAGACACACAATTAGGATCCTCATGCCAGACAGCTTCTGACTCATCCCACGATGGGAATTGAAGGGTCTCGGATCAGTGGGAATATGCCTATCAGTGATCACCTGCGTACTCAAAAGGATGCCCAAGTACAGCTCCAGAGCTGGCTGCCTTAGCAAATATTTTGTTCATGCCAAATGTCATGGTAGGTGAGTCCAGCACACCACATCAGAATCCGGCTAGATTGCATAGTTCATGATGGAATGTCTATCTTGTTAGAGATGTCAGTTCAACACTTTGAACTTAAAGTGGCTCTCAAAAAACTTAAAAACAATATAATATTATTATTGAGAATTCAACTTTATTAATGCTAATGGACGTTGCCATGATATGTTTTGTTTTCCCTCAGACAATTTCAAACATGCCTTTCTTCTTCTTTCTTGCTTGTCTCCATCTCCTCTTTTATCTGCATGGCCCTACTTGTTTTGTCAACTTTGATTTCTCAGTTTTAAACTTACAGAAATTTTGCAAATATAATACATGGAGTTCTGATATATTCTTTACCCAGGTCTCCTTATTTGTATCATCCTTAGCAACTGAGCCCAGCAATCAAAATTAAATATTTATATATATATATATATATATATATATATATATATATATATATATCCTGCTGTGCAAGTGTGAAGAGCTGAGTTCAGATGTAAGGCATGTGTGATCAAACACATCTGTGACCTTAGCATGATGGAGTGCAGGGCCAGAGACAGGCAGACCCTTGAGTTCTCTGCCAGCTGGTTGAGCCAGAGGGCAAGCTCTGTGCCCACTGAGAGATCCACTCTCCAGAGATAAAGGAAAGAGCAATGGAGGAAGACACCATTTATCAATCTCTGTCCTCTACACACATGCACACACATCTATGTGCATTCTCATATGACACATTCACACATATGAACTATAAACACCTACAAATCACCAGCATTACACTGCTATTAAGTAAAGTGTGAATTTCTTTGGGTTTCACCAACCTTTTAGTTGTTTCCTACTTTAAGATTCGATCCATGGTGCTATGTTAGATTCAGTAACCACCAGTATCTTGCTCTTTTAGTCTGTGTGATGCTTTCTATTGGAGAACATGACAACTATGGAATAATGTTCCTAGTATGTCACACTGAGGGGACCTCACACCTGTATGGGATTTTTTTTGCTTTGTTTTTTACTAAAGATATTTCAACATTGATCACTTGGTCAAGTAATTTCCTTGAATTTTAGCACTTGAAAGGTAATTAGAAAAAATGTTGTGTGACTAGGGGTGTAACTTAGTGGTCTAGCTCTTGTCTGCTGCTCTGGGCTGTTGTAAGCACACTGTGCTTCCACGGAGGACTGGAGTTGTGCTCCCAGCAGGAATACTGGGTATATAACCTCTCTAACCCCAGTCCTAGGGACTTTGACCTCTTCTGGCACCTGCACTCATGTACACAAACCCACACACTCACAATTGAAAATATAAATACAAATCTTTAAAAAATATCTTGGAGAGATGATATTTTGAAACTATTTAAATATTTTATATCTTCACTGCCCACAAACATCCACAGAATTTTAGCCTTTGTCATTGGATCTTGACCTGACATTTCTGGATTCTTCTCCCATTTCTGTGTGTGTGTGTGTGTGTGTGTGTGTGTGTGTGTGTGTGTGTTTGTGTGTATGTATGTGTGTATGAGTGTGTGTGCATGTGTGTGTGTGCGTGCATGTGTATGTGTGTGTGTGTGTGCATGCATGTGTATATGTGTGCATCTGTGTGTGCATGTGTGTCTGTGTATGTATGTGTATGAGTGTGTATGTGTGTGTGTGTGAGAGAGAGAGAGAGAGAGAGAGCTTACTGGAGATGAAAACACAGGCCTTGTACATGCTAGCCAAGTACTCTAGCCCTGACTTTGGTGTAAAATGTCATTGCTATGGTAATCTAATAACTGTTCTCTGTTTCTCTAATGCCTTCCTCATTTGTTATTTGACTTTATCTCATTTGTTAATTTGATCATTCGTTCATAGCAGAGGGACTTGTGACTATCTAGTGTGCTTTAAGAATTATAAACCCACTGAGCATAGTGGTGCATGCTTTTAATGCCAGCACTTTGGAGATAGAGGCAGGTACAGTCTGGTCTACACAGCAAGTTTCAGGACAGCCAGGGCTACACAGAGAAATTGTGTCTCAAAGAAAAAAATACATATAACACAGTACATTTGACTTTTTCTTGTTCCTTTTCAGGTGTAGCTTGGCTTCTTTGCCCTCTCAGCTGCTTTCTCCACTCTTTTCTGAACATTTCCTAGATCATTGTTCAGCAAACACTTAAGAACTTATAATTCTATTTCAATAAAGATGCGTAGAACCAAGATTTACATTCAGGGTGTTCTCATCGGTACTAGTGCGCTATCTCATTCATTTCCTCTCACACATTAGTTCTTTTCTTCCCCACTCCTCCATTCTGGTTCTGGTTCTCACTTGAGATACAGTTATATCTGATTTTAAAGTTTTAATTGCATCTTGATTTTCCCCATTATTCCTTTTGATTTTAAATAATTTTACATACAATGGAAGTCCCTCTTTGTGGTGCACAGTTCTGTGGATTTCTTTTGCTTGAGATAATAGAATTTCACCATGTAGCCCAGGCTGGTCTTGAACTCACGATCATCTGTCCTGTGTATGCTTCCATGCCCAGCTCCTTTCTATAGATTTTGACAAACGTACATTATGCAACTTGAGGTTGTTTTTCCATATCCATGAAACTTGAATTTTCTTTTTTGCACTAGCTACCTCTGTTTATTTATACAATCCCTTACAATAATGTTATGAACTGGTTACTCCCAAAGGAGTAAAGTGTCAGGGTCTTCTCGCTTCATGTAGTTGGTCCCAAGCTGAGGGTCAGCTGCGTCTATATAAAGCCGCCACATGAATTTGATCAAACCATTTTTTTCTCCATCATCTAGCCATGGTCAGTTAGACTGGCTCTTCTGACAACCCATGTGGACACTTAAGACTTCAAGCAGCTGATGGGGAAGGATGTGTTAGTCCACAGCTGGAGGGGAAAGAATCATTACAAGCTGGCAGCTGGTCAGTTCTTTTCTTTCCCTCCTTCAGTAAACATCTGGACATTACCTATCATGTTCCAAAAATCCATCCAAGGTTTTAGAACTACAAAGGTGCTCACTAGGCCTGACTACCATGAGTTTTGAACGAAGGACAGATAATGCAGGTAGACCATGAACAGATGGGGTAACTTCCAATTGTGAAACGTAGTGGCCTGAAATAATTAGGGGACACTGCAACAAAAGATTTGATAAGAGTAAATGCCAAAGGAGAGATGGCCTCAAGTAATGGGGACCTGTCATGTCCTGGGTGAGTGCGGTGGGCAAGGAGGGCCAGCGGGACTGAGAATTAAAGTAAATTTTATGTGCCCAGTATTAGTGTGCTGAAGTCAGTAGAGGCATATCAAACAGAGCACCATACACCGGAAGCACTGGATACATGAAAGATCCTGGGACATTTTTCAGAAATTGACAGGCAGCAGGGGTGGATGGAGAATGACTGGGAACCACATTTGGTAGAGTACTGGGGACCAGTGTGAAGGATGTAGCATGCTTTCGTTAAAGACTTTAGTTTAAAAGCAGAGGCAGAGGTCAGTGAGCAAAGATATATGTTACAGTTAAATTTGTCACTTCTTTCTAATAGTTTGTTTAATCTTCTTCCTTCCTCCCCTTTCATCTTCTCCCCTTCCTCCTTCCAGTCTCTGCATTGCTGAGTGTCTCCAACAGGAATGTGGAAAGCAGAGATGTGCTGAAGGCAGACAGAAGCTGAGAAGATGAATGGGAAGCTTTTGTGATATCCTAAGCAAGAGTGATGAAGATCTGCACTGGGGCAGCTGTAGGGAGTAGGTGCCAGGATTTGGATGTGGTCGAGTAGGGGTTAGTGACCACCTGGTGTCAACTGTAAAGAAAAGCTAGGCAGCTGGGGGGGGGGGGTAAGACTATTGAGAGAGAGAGAGAGAGAGAGAGAGAGTGAGAGAGATACATGTATGTGTGTGAAGATGCCAAAGGTAGGTTCTGCGTGCATGCGCGCGCACATACACACACACACACACACACACACACACACACACACACACACCTCATACACACATATCTATTTCTTTGAGGCACAGGCTCCTCCTAAACCTGGAGCTCACTGTTTTTCTGACTAAACTGACAGCTCTAGGAATCCTCCTGCCTCTGCAACACCAATTCCCAGGGCTGGGGGTGCAGATGCTCATGGCCATGGGCAGCTTCAAAACAGAATCATTAAAGTTCCATGCAGTCGTACTTGGTTGGTTCCATTGCTTACTTGGTTGTCTGTGACATAACCAGGAACTTGCCATACTTGGTATCCTGGAGGTTTCCTTCTTTGTTTTCTTCTCTATTTCAAGTTAACTTTTCTAATATGGTAGACAATTAGTTTTCTCATTGCTCTTTGTTAAATGACAATTGCTGAGTGAAATTATTTTTTCCCCTCTCTTCCGTGTTGACACTCTTGACAAGGATCATTGGGCCATTATGTGCAAAGATTTGTGGCTTTCTACACACTGATTTGTCTTATCATTATTCGTGTAAAGTCTGAGGATATGAAAACTTCCTAAAAGGTAAGGGTCTAAGAAAATGTTTATGGTTTGGAAAGATGTTTTGAGGTTGGTAAATGCAAGTTCAGAAGGATGAATTCTTGCAAGCTTCAGGGAATCTACACTAATCCGACTCTCATAGGCCAAATGGACTCAAGATAAGTACTGTCCATTAACAAGCAGCTTGACTCGTCCCCACCTGCCTATTCCTGAGGGGGGGGATCTATTTCCCTTTCCCTGGTCCTGGGATCCCCCACCCCCACCCCCACCCCTCCTCCAACTCCTAAGAGTTTCAAATGTACACCCAAGAAGAATTTTTTCTCCTGATGCTCCTTAACTTTATCTTCTGACCCTAACATTAAGATTCCCTTAAAATCTGCATCTAGGACAGTTCCAGAGAAGCTACCCACAGGTGATCCCATCTACCCTGACAGATGCTCTACTGGCTCTGCACTTTCCTAGCCACAGATGGTTCCACAGATCCTTGGCAGCAGTGAAACAGCCAGCTCATCTCGGACTTGGCCAACATTCCAGCATTTTGCCCACACCCCAAAAGCCCCGTTGTCAGCAGGAAGTAGTCATAGACAAACACTGCATCCCTGATTCATTTATAATCAGCAAAAGGCTGGGATGTTTGCTTTTGGACTTGGGACAAGTGACTGAGGTGCCCAATTTACATATCAAAGTAGACCTGGCCTCCAGGTTTTCCCAGCATCCCTTAGTCTTTACCTGGTACACCCTGCCCCCAACTTTGAACTGTCCTTCCTGGTGAGGCTCCTCCCTATATAATCTAGACATTTTACCCTCTCTGTCTCTGTCTCTCTGTCTCTCTGTCTCTGTCTCTCTCTCCCCCATCCTCCTCCTGCTCCTCCTCTTCTCTGCGCATGTCCTTTCTTCCCCTAGGCCCCCATGGCGACTCCCCTGGCCTCAATTCTTGGGGCCAGTGAACCTAGAGCAACTTTCCAATAAACTTGCCTTTAATATAATCTAATCTGGCTTGAAGCTCAATCCACTAGCAGAGAAATGATCTATCAATACCACTCTAAAAATGCCTTAATTACTATTGCCAGGTAGAATGCTTTGAGATCAGAGAGTGTGGCCTGAGCCTTTATTCTTTGTCAAGATAACTTGGGCTAGTCAGGGTCTCAGTTTATATGGCTTTTAGATCAGTTTTCTCTACTTCTGTTGGAATTTTGATATGGAATTCATTGAAGTTGTAGATCCAAATATTTCTTAAAGCATACAACAACTCATTAAGTAAAGTATGTAAGCCTGGCAAAATCTGAATACTGTTGATGGTGATATTGTATCTATTTATTAAGATACTGTACCATAGTTTGAGTTGCAGTTTTGCTGTTGGGGTGGGCAAAAAGCATTTGGGATACTTGAGCATCTTTATTTCTACTATTTATGTTATTTATAATTATTTCAGAAACTTTTTTAAGGCCATACAGCTGAAAGTCATTTCAAACATGCCATTCATATCCAAAACAAAATATGATGGTCACACAACTTTACATCTAAGACAAACAAGTCTTGACTTGCTTTAGGTAAGAGATTATATTTTGCTTTTCAAGTTATGATTCTACCCGAAGCCCAAGTCATTGGAATTCTTTCAACATTCCAGCCCACACAGGTGCACTGGCTTCAACAGACACGACAGGAAATGTGATTTTATTCAGTCTTCATTCCTTCATCCATTTGCTTTACTATATATTGTTCAGATGTTGTGTTGAACATTAGAGGCACTAATTTGTAAAAACAGGGATCGATTTTGGGCTTAAAGATATTCTAGCTTACAAAATAGACAGGTAGAAGCCCTCCCCCTCCCACACTGACTATTACAATTACAACGCTCATAATAGATTCAAGACAAAGGCAAGGAAAGTTCCCCATACTGTAGGAAAGCTAGAATGGGGGCAGTCAGGAATGGAGGCTTCCTAGCGGAGGCAATGCTACAAAAAGTCTTGAAGGTAAGTTAGATGGTAGAGAAGAGGAGAAAAGGTTTAAGTCTAGGTAGGAAGTGGGCCATCTAAGAGGGAAAGACAATGTGGTGCTTAAAGGAAGCCCAAGGAGACAGGAGAGTGCGAGATACAATGGGTGGATCACTTGGGAAGTCAACTTAAAGAGTTGATGGAGCTGAACCGAATGGGTGCTTGCCCACTGTCTCAGAAAACCTGGGAGAGCAGAGCACGACTGAGTCCATTGTTACCTCTCTTAGAAAAATCATAGGGACAAGGTTTGGTGAGTTTAGTGAGTGTGAGAAGGAGAAATTAATATCTTTTAATACTTAAAAAAAAGAGAGCAATTGGCGTTGCTGGATTTTGTGGTTCGTTCTCTTAGTCCTGCCTTATCCTGGGAAGAGATAAGGCTTAAGAGATAAGCCTTAAGATAAGAGATGCTTCTTAAATCGGGCCACCAAGCCTGAAATGGCTTCACTTCCTCGCTGGAAAATCCAACCAGCATAAGGTAAACAAGAAGGAATAATTTTTCATTCTGAGGGAGAGATATGCTTCCCTCC
Organism: Rhynchomys soricoides; assembly: GCA_019843965.1. Lineage (NCBI taxonomy): Eukaryota > Metazoa > Chordata > Mammalia > Rodentia > Muridae > Rhynchomys > Rhynchomys soricoides. The sequence continues at coordinate 1,451,693 of JADRCH010000180.1, read as the reverse complement.
CATCCTCGTGGCTCTGACAAGAATTACAGAGGCCTTTTAACCACTGTCCAAAGAGGCTGCCCAGGTTGCCTTGTGCCCAGGAGAGCGAGTGGCACGGCTCAATATTTGTTAAGTTTTGCCTGTGGGTACAGGGGCGGAAAAGTAGGAGAGAGAAAAGGTCTATGGTGCATGGTTGGTTTTCTGTTGCTATGGTTCGATGTTCCAGTGGCTCCCCAGTGTCTTATGAAGGAGAAAGAAATTATATGCTTGAAGCAAAACAAGCAAACACGCTACCTGTTTCCAAGTTTGCAACAGTGGCTTGGGTGGTAGATTTCACGTTGCTCAGTCTCAGGAATATTGATTCTCTCCATGGAAGTCTCCTTGCTGCAAAACCTTAAGGCGTTTGTGAGAAACTTCTTCCCTGATGAATGGCTGACTGAACAAATTGAACGGAGGTTGTTACCCACTGAGCTTGGTATCAATGCTCCGAGGTCCGGTTCTCTTTGAGTTTTGCTTTCATCTGGAATCTCTCGCCTCTGCCCTCTTTACTGTTGCTGCCACACAATATCAAACAGCTGGAGTCTGGGCAGCTCCAGAATCCAAGTTTCTCAGCCTCACACGTGAGCATGGGGGTGGGGAGAACAGATGGAGACCATTGGAGAATGTGGGGGTTTCGTGTGGACTCAGTGGGAGCTGTGCTTGCTTCAGAGAATCTGATATCTTGGAAAAATGGGACTGGGGTTAACAGACGGATTTTGTTCCTGTGGGGCTTAAGATGTTCACAAAATCAAGCATGCAGGAATGGATCGCAGAAACGGCTTTCATGAACCACCTTTTTTGCCATTTGTCTAGCCCAGGCTCAATTTTCCAATAATATAACAGCTCTTTATAAAGTGGCTACCAAAAGTTTTGATTAAATATAGTGTTACAGTGAGCATAGCATAAGAACTCAACAGTAAGAATAAGCACTAGCCATAAATAGCTATACTGGTTGACCCACTTAGAGATATATCCTGACAGATACTAATCTCTATTATGAGTATATGAATATGTACATTTACATATAGAGAATTATGCTATATATATTATTTCTAACCTTTACAGAAGAAGATACAGGATTCAAAGAGGTGATTTGTCTTTGTTCACAAGGATTACTGAAGATGAAATTCAAATCTACATTTATTTTGAGTCTACGACATTCCCATTTAGCATATGCCACCTTCCCTAGGACACACTTGTTCATTGGCAGCCTTAGGGGAATCTGATGGTTAGTCCCTCAAAGTCAACAGAACACATGGCCATAGGATCCCTGAGTTGACAGCCTAGGGCTAGAGAAGTCAGCCCTCGTCATTTCAACTTGTATGAAGATTTAGTGGCACTGTGCCAGGCTCACCTGTAATTTCTCCTGAACCATGCAATTTACGCTCTAATTACATGCTGTCATGCACTGGCTGCTAATTGTTGCATAGGTCAACCTTACACATTCATTCATTATTCTTTATTTTGTCAGACAACCAGCACATAGCTTTTCCAGAAGGGCCATTTTTCCCAGTGTGGAGAGGAAGCCGATCCAAATAGCTGATGAAGGGCCTGAGAACAAGGACCTGAAAGCTGAATTTTAAATTCCAAAAATGATGGACTAAGTTATGTGTTTTTACATTTTTATGTGCATTGCTGTTTTGCTTGCATGTCCGTGGGAGAGAGTCGGATCCACCAGAACCTAAGTTAGAGACAGCTGTGAGCTGCCATGTGGGTAACTGAACTCTGGTCCTCTGGAAGAGCAGTCAATGCTCTTAACTGCTGAGCCATCTCTCCAGCCCCCAAGTTAAGCATTTATTTTGAAATATATTTAAGTGATGCCTTAACAAATAAAAGGAATTTAAAAATAAACAAATAAAATACTAATCAGCAGCCAGCAGCCAGAATTTTGAACTAGAGATGAATTCAGAAGCAGTTCATCTCTAACACCTCGTACCAAGGCAAAGCATTTTTCAAATGTTAGCATTGAGAACACAAAAGTACACACAAGCTTACTTCTTACTGTTAGAACTGAACTTTGGCACCTAGCTTCTAGTCTTAGCTCAAGCATCGGGACAGAGTCTCTTGTGGTTTGTGACTCCTAGACCCATTTTTGTTGTTGTTGTTTGCTTATGTTTCTTCTCTTTTTAATGATTTGTTTATGTGCATTGGTGTTTTGACTGCATGTATCTGTTAGTGTTTCAGATCTCCTGAAACTGGAGTTATAGACAGTTGTGAGCTGCCATGTGGGTGCTGGGAATAGAACCCAGGTCCTCAGGAAGTATAGTCAGTGCTCTTGACCACTGAGCTATGTCTCCAACCCCAACTCTCAGACTTGTAAGTTATTTACACTTAGTAAATTACTTTTGTTCTTTGAATGTACTGTGATGCGCCTCCTTGGAAAGCCCATTAAAGATTCCTTAATGGCTTGCCAAATTTTAGGCATTGTTAAATGTGCTTTTCCTTTTGTTTGTGGTCTTACCAGGTATGTTAGTTTGGGTCTAGAACTCTTAATTCCCCTGCCTCAGCCTTCAGAGTACTGGAATTATAGGCATAAGTTACCACACCTAACTTAAGCATATTATTCTTTTAAAATATATTTATTAGATTTATTTATCTTTATTTTATGCAAGTGTTTTGCCTGCATGTATATCTATGCACCATCTGTGAGCACAGTGCCCACAGAGGGGAATATTCAATCCCTTGTAGCTGGCGTTACAGATGGTTGTGAGCCGCTGTGTGAGTGGTTTGTGAGCGAGCTATCCTGTAGGTCCTGGAGACCGAACCTGGGGCCTCTGGAAGAGAGGCCAGTGCTCTTAACCATCTCTCCAGCCCCAAATGTACTATTCTCATTCCAAGAAGCAGCAGCCAGCCTATGACTCCCTAAAGAACAGTGAGAAAATACAGTGAGATGCAGACTTTGGGTGGAGAACCACCACTTTGTTGTTGGAGCGCATAGGCAAATTACATGATTTTTCTTCTCTGTAAAATGGAGGTCAGTTCTACATAGAACGTTGTTACAGGGATTCTGAGCAAACACAAAATCCATCACAGAGACTGGGAGAGGAAAGTGTTCGGGGGATTAGCATATTTGTTAAAAGGATGCTGAAAGATTAAACAAGGTAATAAATATAACCAGGTTTCACATAGTAAGCAATCACTGCTCAACTCTCATACTTGAGCGTTGTCTTTACTGTGTACGCTTGACAGTTGTTTTCCATATCTGGTGAGTGTGATCCTCCAAACTGGGTAATTTACTCAAGTCTCCACTTGGGGCTTTGTGTTTAATGATGTCATTTGTATGTTTGTTTGTTTGTTTTATTTCAAATAATCAGAGTGTTGGAAACAGATACTGACCTCGTGGAGTGCAATGTTTTAATACTAACAAAAGCATTTAGAAGGTGTATCCTTCCAAATGATCCGAAATTCCTTCTCCTAGAAATTCATGTTTAGAAAATAATCAGAATCATACAGATTTATGGTAAGATGTTTAGCCAATTGCAATGCAGGATGACAATGTAAATGAAGCCACAGAGATGTATAAAAATAGAATGACTGAAAACAATAACCTTTTTTGATGCTACAGTACTGTTGAAATTGAACTTTGGAGATGATTCAAAACCGTGAGGGAATTAATCATGTTAGATTGTTCAGCTTAAAAAGCAACAGACTCAATTTGGGAAGATATTCAGCTATAGATAAAGCAATGAAGGAGCTGACTTCTGCCTGAATTATGAAATGCATAAGAAAAAAATACAAATTTTGAACGAATGTCTCTGGCTTATATTTCCCTTTAAATAAATTCTGATTTTTTTTTTTTTTACTCAATGAAAATCATATACTCAGTGTGAAATACATGTTGATGAGAAACAAAACATGAAAGAAAGAAAATGACTAAAATCAAAGCCACTCTACTGTGTTAACAGCGTTGTGCTTGTGTGGTAGATTTACTGTGGTGTTGCCCTTGCTGGGGTTTTCTGCAGTCTGAATGTTCTTCAGTGCACATAGTTTGTAGTCAAGAAAACAGATTCATATGAAAACAAAGGAGTAAATAGTCAACTCCCTGTCGCTTTTTGTCTGTTCCATAATAGTTCTCTCTGCACAATCTCCTACAGGAACCCTTTGTAACTAAGTAGTCCTCGGGTTGTATGACACTTAGGGGTGCCTGTAGCTCACCAAAAGGGGAACAGTGTTACTCACTGCACTCCTGACCTAATGACAGTGACCGGTTGTGGACCTGCAGTCCCTGTCTGTCCTTCCACATCCCAGTAGAATAAATTAATCATTTATTTTAAAATAATACTAAATTCTTCCTTCTTGGAGCTCACAAAGGCTCTCCAAAGCAGGATGCCAGAGGTAAATTGCTTTAACACATTGTACTGTAGAGTGCCTTATCCAGCTCACCGTTCATCTATCTGTTTTAAGATGGCTGGTCTGCTAAGGTGGCAAGGTATGGGTTAAGAAACTGGTGATGATGGTGGTGTGTCTTTAATCCCAGCACCCGGGAGGCAGGAGCAGGAGCATCTGTGAGTTCAAGGCCCTCCTGGTGTACAGAGTGAGTTCCAGACAGGACTACACAGAAAAACCTTGTTCCAAAAAACACAGAGAGAGAGAGACAGAGACAGAGACAGAGACAGAGACAGAGAAAAGCAGTTAAAGGACAAGAAATATACTGCATGCAAAAGGTAGTGAAGAGAGACAGTAGCTATGAAAATAAACACAGTCATACTAATAAAAAGATCCACAAAAACAATAAACACATCTGAGGTGCCAACAATGAGCCTGAAGCTGCAGATCTATGTTCTGCCTAAATCAGAGTACAGGCAAGTAAGTGGGCATGGTGATCAGCCTTGCTGAGAGAGGTGCAAGGCATGGGTCCCCTCCTGGTTAAATACATGTGAGCAAGAATGAATGCTTTGACTGAGAATGCGAAGACTGTAGACCTAAAGTCCAAAGTGGGAGGGATAGAGAGTCCTAAGAGGATACGTTGAGCCAGTAGGAGACATCTCTGAGACACTGAGCTGTGCATCTTACGTGTAGGGATATGGAAATCTAAGAACTTCAAGCAGCTGGTTATTGCTGGATCTCACCATCGCCAGTGGGAGTGGTATTTGGAAAGTATTTTTGAAATGCAGAATGCTGGGCCTGGAAAAATAGCCCAGTGGTTAAGAGCACTGGCTGCTCTTCCCGAGGATTCTGGTTCAATTCCCAGCCCCCACATGGCAACTTACAACTCTGTAACACCAGTTCCAAGAGATCCAATGCCCTTCTGGCCTCCACAGGTACCAGGCGAGCATGTAGTATTCAGATACACATGCAGGCAAAACACCCAGAAAATAAATTAATTAAAAACCTTAAAAATTTAAGCAAAAATATTAAACTTTGGGGGAAAAAGGAAAAGAAAAGCAGACCATTACCTGCTTGGGCTCTAGGGAAAGGTAATGTTCGAACAATAGTGAACTGTCAGCTGTCAGCTGATGCTTTCATTTCCTCCGGGAATTGTGAGTTTTGTTCCCAGGGTGGTTCTCAGGTCCCACGGTCCTCTGTTGTGCCACAGAGGGACAGTGAGATGGCACAGGCTAACGTCATCACTGAACAGGGAGAGAAAGAGGTCTTGGAGACTATTCTCCAAACTGATGGAAATTAAAAGGGAAGGCAGTGTGTTGGAGTACAGATGGGAGGGTCAAAGAAGGATCTCAGAGACTTTTCACTGTCTTGTTACAATATGGCAGCCTTGATCCATTTGGACACAGGGATATGCCCAGCCACCTAGGCATGTAGATAGAGCCAGAAATGCCAGATAAATCAATGCAGAAACTGGCTCCTGCTCTAATTAACAAACACCAGAGGAAAGAATGCTGTAAAATGTAGAATCTTTCTCTTCCTCCTCCTGCTTCAGTTAGAATCACGTGCTGAACGTGAACTGCGTGCCCCCCACTCCACCCGGGACAACCAAAAACAACAGAAAATAAAACTGCTACCTAAAAAAATTTAAGTGATTTCTTTTCTGTCATGCAGTGGCTTTCTGAGTCCCAACACCACTGTTCAGCCATTCAGGGAAGACAGCACCTCTCTTCACCCTGCTCTTCCCTGACTGACCCACTACAAGGGCCACCTCCTCTCCACCTTAGAACAAGGCTTTGACAAATGGCTTAACTCCTAAAGCATGAGGGATAAGGAACTCTCACAGAGTCTGCTGCATTCTTAGAAAATCCAGCATTGCCAACTTAACTTATTATTGGACTTATGTATAAAAGTGCGTTTTGTCTTTCCTTTTAATGTGGACCTGGACTAGCAGTTTCAGATCACCTGAAGACTAAAGAGATTCTTTCTTAGCACAGACTTACTGAATCAGAAGTTGGAGTTGGAGCCCAAATTGTTACAATTGTAACAATTGTAACAATTTGTCCAAAGAAGTTCTGTTACAATGGGTTTGAAAATTACTATTGGGGATGTTTTCTGTCCAACCAACACCGAGGTAACGAACTAACTCTGCGTGACACCACCCCCACCCCTTTCCTAGGATGATGAATGGAGGTCAAGCCAAGGACCTGGCAAACCCTTCCCAGACAACTGAGTGTCTGGGAAGGTTGTTTTATGGCTTTGCCATGATGAATTTTCTTATCATTTTCCTAATTGCCCCTGCCCTGCCTCACTTTTTTTGGGGGGGGGGGGAGTGCTGGTGCTGGTTGCGGGATTGCCCTGCTTTCATTAATTGTTACTTTGTTTTTACTGCTTTATCTGGTAGGTTTGTTTGTTTGTTTGTTCAGAAAGATAGAGAAATTGAGAAGTGGGTGCCAGAAAAAGGCTCAGGGAGAGTTGACTGGCCACTGGAAGGAGGGGTAGTGCTGGCCAAAGGAAGGGTCCAAGGTGAAGCTAAGCAGGGTAGACCGGCGCCCCGCGAGCGGGAGATAGGCACTTTTAGGGTGGTCAAAGAAAATAATTTGGCAGGACTGAGTGAATTTAACGCAGGGCAAAGAAAGTAGGCGTTAAGGGAAAAATTGTTCAAAATTTTAGGGACTGTGTGGTTTTTTACCCCCCAGTTTCCTTTTCAAGACTTTTTCTTTGCTCCCTTTCGCTCCTCCCCCTCCTCCCCGCCTCCTTGGCTCCCCTCCCCTCCTCGAGCGGTAATGGGAGGCTCCTAGGCAGGAGAAGCAAAAGAAGGAATTGTTTGCAAGTTCAGTCATCCAAAAGAGCGTCTTCCATATGGAGGGATTGGGTGCGCTGGGCGCGGCGTCCCCTGCCTTGTCCGCCTGCTGCCGCCGCTGCCACCACAGCTCCGGCTTCCTGCAGTGGGGACCCTGAGCTGGGTCTCGCTGGTGTCAGCTCCGGCCGCACTCAAACGCACTCGCACCACGTACCCGCCGCGGCCACACAAGCCCTCTCTCCTCCGGCCGCAACTTCTCGGTCCTGGGCTCCCTTTGTTGCTCCAGCTGCGGCCAGTCTCCCGTGGTGTGTGTCCCCGTGTGTCATCGCGCTGTGCGTGTGTGTCGGTGTGCGCGGGGCCGTGTGGCCCTCTCCGCTTCACCACGCGGGACCCAGAGTCTCGGCCCCCTCTTCCCAGGCTCCGGCTGCAGGAGAGGTTAGTCATGTCTCTGAAGTTTGTTTTCTTTTCATAAAAAGTTGTGTTTATTTGTTGGTTTGGGGCTAGGAGGCGTGTGGGAGGCGGCCTCCCGTCCTGAGATGCCGAGGGCTCCCGCGAGCCGTGATGCGGGGAACGGGCTCCAAGCGCTGGGCTGGGGCTCCGACTGGGGCTCCAGGAGCTGGGCTAGGACAGGGGCTGGAGCTCCTAGGGTTTGGCTAGAGTTCCAGCTGGAGGCTCAGTTCGGGACTCAGGGTGTTCTGCTGGGCTTCAGACGGGGTCTGGATTCCTGAGCTGGAGCTCGAGCACTGAGCTGGGGCTCAGACTGGGGCTTGGAGCGCTGAGCTGGGCTCGGGCTTGAGCTCCGATCGATCTCTGAGCTGGGATCTTGTTGGGGATCCCAGCGGTTGGCTGGCTCCGACTAGAGTCTGGGCCTGACGCCGCACCAAGTTCCCGGAGCCGCCACTGCTTGTGCTCCACTGCCCGGCCGATGGCCGCCGCGCCTCCCTCTCTAGCCGGGTCTAGCTGGGTTTAGCTCCCGCGGTTCCCGGAAGCTGCTCCGGTGGTAGAAAGATTGGGACAGCTTCCCAGACTCACTCCGAAGAGCTGACAGGGGTGCCCCGGCTGCACAGCCAGACGGTGGGGACAAGCTCACACTAAACACCCATTTGCTTCTTTTGGGGAAGAAGTTATCACCGATGTTTTAAAAGAAAAACCCTAAGGAAAGGACCAAGGGAGACCAAAAGCTAAACAGCTCTTAAGGAATCCCCTTGGCTGGACCAGTGGATGAGAGGCACTGAATTAACTGGCATCCAGAGGTGTCTGTGAGAGTAACAGCAAGAGGTGTGTGTGTGTGTGTGTGTGTGTGTGTGTGTGTGTGTTGTGTCCCACTGGGGATTTTGTTTCTGTTAACTATGAGAAGGTTGAGAAGTGACTTTGTGGGTCAAGTGGGAGAGACGGCTGTGGAAGAAAGGAAAAGGCAGGAAGAACATTCTGCTGGGATTATAAAGGGTCTGTCAGTTTTTCTGGTGGAAAAGAACTGAGAGGTGGGAGACAGGCCGCCCTGGAGGGCCTAAAGAGCCTTGGAGGTGATACTATTGACTTTTGGAGATGGGATGACCCATGCCCAGTCCCTTGGAACAAGAGTTGTCCTCTAGAGGTGGCAGTTTTGTCTAAGAATACCCAAACCACATACCAGCAATCCCAAACAGGCACTTTCTGGGTGTGGTGAGGTGTTGTGAGCTCCCCTATCCCTTCCCAGCAAGCTCCATTGCAGTAAGTTTTTGAACTGGAGTTACCTCTTACAGGACTAAGTGAAAAGCCTGTTCTGTTTCAGACTCTGTGCCTGAAATGTTCTGGACCAGCACATTTGTCACCTAGCTCTTTGTTGTTCAGAATTTTGAAAGCACAGACCATTTCATAAATGTACCATTAAGAATTTTTGAGTATGTAAACACTTCTGATTTATTCTACCACTGGCTTCTATTTCTAAGCAAGTAGCCCATCACCATGATGTTTCTCTTCCTTCCTTCCTTCTTCCTTCCCTCCCTCTCTCCTTCCTTCCTTCCTTCCTTTTTCTTTTTGCATCTTTTTGGCCTGGCCAATAAGTCTGCCTTCTTTTTCTCAAGAATAGTGTTGAAAACATTAAAAAGGTCTCGTTGAATCAACGTGAGGGACTTGGATGTCCATACATCGGGATGTCCTGTTTTCTGAGCTTTACTTAAAAGTGATTCTGAGACAAGAGCTTGGCCACTTTGAGGTGGAGAACAGGTTTCCCAGGAGCACTCTGAGGTCTTATAATTGGCCCTTCTTAATGGTCTAATAATTGAGACCCAGAGGTTCCCATGGTAATCTTGAAGTACTCTGGGGTCAACGGGACCGAGTTGGGGTGGAAACAGCAGTAGAGTTATGATTTCCCAGCTAGATGACTTTTCAGAGTGAATTTATGCAAAGAGGCAAAAAATAAGTTACAGTTCTCTCCCTGTGCCTATTGGCTGACACAGCCAGCTCCTGTGGAGACTCGGGATTTGAGGCTGCCTATACCTATGCAATCCAAGGACTGAGATCTCAGACACTGGCTCTTTGACTCACTTTTATGATATCTCAGAAACACTACACTGCAAGAGACTTTCACTCAGGGGGAGAGGCCAAATCATGGGCAGTTGGAAGGGAAAGTTGACAGAGTCCAGGATGGGCAAGTTCTTTGACACAGCTGGAGAGGAAGAATCTAGGGGACAACCTTGAGAAGACCCTGCTTAGCTGCCAACTGGTTGTCCAATTCATGATAAAGACTGTAATTTATGCCCCTTTCCATCCTCCAAATGGATCCAAAGGTTTTATTGTCTTTGAAGTGTTTTTCCAGTGGCATGAGATCCCTGCTCTCTTCTAGGCCTCTCTGTGGTTTCCATGGCCTGACAGTGAATAGGAGATTTTATTCAATGAAGTAATTCTGTTCACTTCCCCACAGGCTCCTGGGGTTTAAGGAAAGAGGGCAAGAAGTAAGCCTGAGGACTATAATGTTCCAAGGGCCCTGGGGGGTCTGGGTTCAAATTTCAGTAGTCAGTGATATGCTTAATGATTTAGGGGCTTATCTTTGTGTCTTTCCAACAATAGCTGAAGATCCAATTGCACTTGGTAATTACGGTCTCATACTTTCTGGTCTCGGAATAAGAAAGAGCTAACCAGGTTTCAGAAGATGTTATTATACACTGAGAATTTGCTTTCCTTCCTCCACTCTCTAAGCTCCCTTACTTTGGGGGAAGAGGATGGAAATGGGAGAGGAAAAAGTGATAGGTTTCCATTCTGAAAAAGAAAAACACATCTACTTTAACCTATGTAATTTCTTGTCACTTCTACATGCAGCAAGTATTTACAGTGCATCAGATGCCTGGATGGGAGCTCCCATCTCCCAGGAGAGTAAGTGTTCTTCATCAAAGAGTAGTTCCCTGCCAGGCAGTGGTGGTGCAGCCTTTAATCCCAGCACTCCGGAGGCAGAGGCAGGGGGATTTCTGATTTCAAGGCCAGCCTGGTCTTCAGAGTGAGTTCCAGGACAGCCAGGGCTACACAGAGAAACCCTGTCTCAAAAAACCAAAAAAAAAAAAAAAAAAAAAAAAAAAAAAAAAAAAAAAAAAAAAAAAGAAAAGAAAAAAGTAGTCCCCCTTGGCTTTTATTGATTATATAAATGTCTACTACTATTCAAAAACTGTTTTTATAATTGCCCATAATCTTATTCTGTAATCAACTTCTTGCTTTTCATTGTGTGCATGTACTTTTCACAGCTGTGATGAAAGTGTAGACCATTGTCATCAGACATCTCTGAAGTATCTTTATAATTTGACCAAAGACTCACAGAGAACATATGTATCCTACTTCATTGCTGTTGGTGGGAATAAATCAAACCCTAAGTATGCTCTCCTATGGAACCCTAACATGCAATGTTTTTTTTATAATTTGTGAGCCCGAATCAACTGTTTGGAGTTGGTAGAACATGTTTGTTTTGAATCTAGAAATCTATGCTTACAAAAGCGTTCCAAGGGAAGAGCGTTGCCTCTTTGGTCCCTCAGGGTTGGCTAGAGTCGGGAGGTGGGATACTGGAAAGAATTGCTAACAATGGCTCAGGTGGCAGTGTGAGCATTGGCCCTGAAACTCCATACACACTGCCTGCGGCTGCTGCCCTCAGCTGCCTCCTTCACAGTTAGCCTCCTTCTTCATGCTTGTCTTTCTTGCTTACTCTTCTGTTATCCAATTCTTTCATTTTCACCAAGGCCATAGCGAGAGTCCCCAGTGCCCACCTGCAACCACCTCACAACTACCCAGCATCTCATGTGGAGCAGCCCCATGACCAGTGTGCCACTCAGCTTTAAAATCCACATTTCTCATCTTTTATCTGTGCTCCATCCACTTACCGTTGCCAATATCCCCTGCTCTGGGTTGACCAAAGAGTAGCTGACCCTTGATTTCAGACAAGTTTATTCCTTGTCTGCTACCCTGTCACCAGGACCATGTTCTTATTACGTATCAGGCCCACTTCTATATTTTTAAGAAGTATTTTGTGAATATTAATGAAAGTGTACTACTGGAGGCAAAGATAATGGTTTTGTAAAATATAACTGCTGCTCTTTATTGCTCCTCAGTTCTATGTGTCTTTTTGTTTGTTTGTTTGTTTGTTTTCGAGACAGGGTTTCTCTGTGTAGCCCTGGCTGTCCTGGAACTTACTCTGTAGACCAGGCTGGCCTCGAACTCAGAAATTCTCCTGCCTCTGCCTCCCGAGTGCTGGGATTAAAGGCGTGCGCCACCACTGCCCGGTTCATTATTTGTGTCTTTTTTTTTTTTTTTTTGGTGCTCCTCAGTTCTAGCAAGGAGGTGGATAAGCAGAAAAGTAAAGAGGCCTGTGGCCTTAGAAAAATGGTTTTCTTCTCCTTTCTTATCCATAAAATGGATTACTTAAGGATTGCTATGATTTATAGCACCACACTTTATAAGCAGCAAGGATTTCAGAATTCTTATTTTCATTGTGCACAAGATGAAGCTGCTGTTTTTTCAGCCTTGAAACAGGCTTCATGGACTCCTTAACCTGTGAAGTCTTGTGAATGTTCACCTGAGGGTGGCAGTGAAGAAGTTGAAGCCATAGGTGAGCTTTTCTGTCCTTGGTCTTCTCTCTCGGGCCTGCTGACTCAGCTGTTTGTTCCTAGTCTGTGTTACCACTATGCCAGTGTTTCTCATCTGTCAGTACTGGAAGAGTCCAGCTTTGAGTGGAATGTAGATTAGGTTGGTTCTAGTTGCTCATACACTCCTGTAGGCTGAACTTGTGGTGGCCATGTGAACCCCTTCTTCCAAGGAAAACCCTGTCAGATATGTTGGAGACAGATCATTAAGAGATTTGGAGTCTAAGCTTGCTACGGAAAGATCCTGCATAGGTTTGGATGAGGAACGCCAAGTGTTTATGTCTTTGTCAGTGGTATCACAGTGAATGCCTTGTGATCTGATGTACCAGGCATTGTTTATCTCACAAAAAGCAGAGGGATTCTGCTTCTTAATGTCCTCTAAAATATAGCTAGGAAATAACTTCTGTTTTCCTAATGACGAGTTTGGCCTTATCTTCAAAGAAGGCCTTTGATGTTTGGGACAAGATTATTGAGCAGAAAGAAGAACTCATAATAGTAATGCACAACGAATTCACTCCAGTTGCCAAGGACATGTTGAGAAAGTAACTGGAGAGTGAGGGATAAGCTGACTGGAGAAAAATAACCCCCAAAGAAGCCAGGCAATTGGAATATCCCAGAAGAGCATTATTCTTCTCAGAAGTGGGTTTGGACGCTGTTAGGTAAGGCAAGGGTGAGAAAGTGTGGCTGACTGGGGCCTGCATGCCTTTTCCTGCATAAGTGCTGTGTCCCAGGCATCATGGCATGAGCCTTATCAGCTTTCTTCAACAGTTCATCTCTAACCTTTGCTGGGAGACTCCATGGCATCCAGCATCCCATTGCTGGCAGGAAGGGAAATATAGAGCAAACTCTAAAGTTGGCGGGTGAGCAATGAAGTACTTCCTGAACCAGGAGGGTAAGAGCTCAGGAAGAGTCAAAGCCCAAGATCAGGCCAGCGGGCTAGCATGCCACAACACTCTTTTATATCTGCTTGTATGAGTTGTTCCTTAGTTTCTCCCTGAAAATTCATTTTCCTCAGCGGGTGACTAAGCATGCTGGAGATTCCAAAGTCAGAGTATTTCTGTTCGCCTTGTGTTGTCGTTGTTGTTTCGTTGTTTGAGTTTCTGAGTTGAATGCTCAGTCTCTTGAGTCTGGGTCATGGACATGTTTCTAAGATCAGTCACTGAATAGTTTTCTGAGGGAAAAGGAGACTTTGTTTCTCTCTCAACTCCATCAGATTTCTCTTGAGGATTAGAGGAACACTCTGTATGGAGGCACACGCCTTTAATCCCAGCACTTGGGAGGCAGAAACAGGAGGGTTGCTGTGAGTTTGAGGCCAGCCAGAACTACATAAAGAGACCCTGTCTCAAGAAAGAGAGGAAACAGACAGGCAGAGACAGAGAGAAGCAGAGACATAGACACAGAGAGACAGACAATTAGAGAAACATGTACTTGAAGTCAACATCTTGCTTGTCTGTTGCATTTGCTCCTAGATATACAAATTTCTGCAGTAGGTTTAGATGACTCTGAAGTCTTCCTCAGAGTGGCAGGTGAAGGGAGCTGTATTTTAGGGATAACCAAGTCACTAGGCTTTCCAGTCCTCCCCAAGCCTCCTGGGCTTCCAAGAGATGGCTATTACACAGGAGTAGATAAAGATGACTGTAGATGGCTGGTCTCTAGAGGACCTCACCCAGAAAAGGCTAAAAATGGACTCCCAAAAAAAGCTCTCCACCACTTTCCCTGGCTCTGCCAATATTTTTCCAGATTAGACTAAGCCAAGTACCTTTACTAGTCTGCTCTTACCTAACATTACCATCCCAGCAGGTTTATTGGGTATAGGCCATAGTTAATTAAAGAGGAATTTGAGAGGTTCTGGGTTTATTGGTTTTCCATGAAAGGAGAGACTGCCTTAATCATTTCACAAATCACCTTTCCCACGTGAGGCTCTTTCCAATGCGACTGTCATCTCACAGTAGTTACTGTAGCTTACTTTTTTCCACAGCTGTACTCAAAGGAGGGCAGGTTGTTAACCTGTCAGTACACAGTGCCTGCATTTGCAACTGCAACTGCATAAAGTCACGGCTGCTCACAGCTGTTAACCTCTGTGCTTCTGAAAGGGTATTTTGTAATGGGCAAGTTGTATACTCTTTGTTGCCTTTACAGGTTGGAGTTAGATCCCCGTGTATCACCCCCTAGGCAGGCCCCTGCAACTCTTCCTTCAGACCTGAGACCTCTCTCCAGTGGTCTGCCATCTGGGAAGGCAGAGTCATCCCCAGGTGACAACCCTGTCAGGTGATTTTTCCTTCTATAGGCTTCCTTGTGTTCAGCGGCAGAGGCTGGGATAGCAGCCCGGCTCTATCCCTGCTGGACTGTGGCAAGTTGCCAGCTATTTCCAGTGGGTGGTCTTTGACAATAAAAGATGGGGGCTGAGGGAGCTTAGCTCTCCTCCCCAAAGGGAAACAACAAGGTGGCTTTCTATAGGTGGGCTTAACACAGGCAGCCAATCCCCTTGTCACAGACACACCACTCAGGTCTTGAATGTAGGGGAAAAGAATTGAGAAGCTTGTCTGAAGGTGGTTATTGGATGGCATTAATTTTTGTTCCCCTGATTTTTACAAACGAAGCCTTGTGTTTAGGTACAAATGCATGAGCACACAGGAGCAGCAGGTACCCTTCATTCTATAAAAGACTACACACTCACTTCTCAGAGAAGCAAACCCCACACAGCTCCATCACTCAGGGAGGCAGCCAGTCTCAGTGCTGAGAGGCAGCCAGCAGTGACTGCCTTTTCCAGAAATGGAGAGAGTTATCATTGTTTACAGAGCACCTACTGTGTGCCAGGCTTTGAGCCAAGCACTGCTTTATCCCTGCAACCCTCCAGCAGTCCTGTGAGGACAGACCTCATCCGTGTACTCTGCAGATAAGGAAGCCGAAGCCTAAATAAGTGCAGGGACTTGTTTTGGTCTCATAGCTGGTAAGTGGCAGAGCCAAGATTTCACTACTGCCTGCTAACTCCAAAACCCTCATTTTTAAAACAAACAAGGTAAGATTGCTTATTAGCCCTGCCTTAAATCCCATTAGTATAAAACTAGAGCATTGGAGGGTCAGACAGCACCAGATGCCAGGCTCTGTGGCACAGCCAGTGTTGCCTTTGTAGGTGATGGTCACATCCACATTGGGTTTCTCAGAACTGTTTCTTGAGACTTCCCCTTCCCCTGGGACACTGAATCGCAGGCATCTCTGCTCCACTGTGGCTGTCAGGTGAATCCATTTGCACCTAGGATCTTTGCAAGTCTAATCAAGCAGGCCCTCTATTCCCTCAGTGCAGTGAGTAGAGAGGGCTGTTTGGCCTAGTAGACACTGGCCGGTCAGGAGAAGTGGCAGCTTGCATAGAAAAAGACCCGGGGGAAGGAAGTAGCAGCTTTGACAGACAGGTAACTGGCTGGGAGATGCTTCCTTGCAGGCAAATATTCAGAAGGCAGCCAGCAGAAAGGATTGGACAGGCAGTTACCTGCATGATTGCTCAGCACCCTACTTCCTACCTGCTTAGGACTGTGCTGGAGATTTTGGTGCAGAGAATGTGGCACAGTGTTTGTGTGTGATATATGTGTATATGTGCATGGGTGTCTGTGGATATGGACAGTTGTGTGTCGTGGTGTAAGTGGGGAGGTCACACGACCTTGGGTGTTGGTGTTTGCCTTCCACCTTGTTTAAAGTAGCATCTCTGTTGTCCTTTGCTATGTAAAAACCCAGGCTTTACCTGGGTTTTTGTAATCCTCATTCAGGTCTTCACATAGTGTGGCAAACAGTTTACTTAATGAGCTATCTCCCAAACGCAATTGGTTGCTTATTCCTTATTTTTCTTAAACAAAGGCAGGAAGCCTGAAGCCATGATATTCTGGAGGTGGAGAGCTATCGGGTACCTGGGCTTACAATGCAGCGATGTGATGGAGTGATGGAGTGGTTGTCATCACAAGCTGCCTCTTTTCTATGCTTATGCATGCAGTGAACTGGCACAGGGAACACATTGAAAACGGTCTCTGGCAGCTGACAAGCCCAAGCTGTCACATCTGTGCTCACTCACCTTGAGTTCAAAGATAAGAAATTCCAGGGAATTAGCCAGAGGTCAGCTGGCCTCAAGGGATCTGCCTCTGTGGGTGTGCTTGTTTTCCTTTGCAAGATTCTGAATAGAAGGCCTTTCGATCAGGATCAGCATCAGACATTCTCCTGGATTCTTCCAGACCTACATTCCTTCCCTCCCTCTGGGAAAAGGCAGCAGAGGGTCTCAGGGGCCCATAGGAGTTGTATAGGAAAAGAACCCTTGCAACAGAATTCTAGGTAACACCCTTCTTTGCAAAAAAAAGAGATAGGCACCTAGGGTATTTATGGGATGCCCTCTGAGCAGGCAGGTCTGCAGGGAATCGCATTAGAAGGTGGCATGCTGGGGGGGGGGGGGTACCAGTATGGGTTTACCTTGACTTTGCCAATCTCTGGGGGTTTGACCCTGTCCAAGTTACCAGAACATCAGGATCCCTGTTTCTTAAGGCTGTTAAAGGGAAGTCAAGGGCCCGTACATAAAGCACCTGACTGCACTGTGAGCAATTAGTAGGCAGCAGCTTGTGAGTAAAGAGGAAGAGTGAAAGGAACATTCCTGGAGGTGAGGAGGATAAAAGACTTTGCTGGTGGGATCGCCATTGGCTCCAGGCCTCCTGAGAAGGACCTGAGGATAGAGAGGAAGAAGAACACAGTGTGGTGGGGCCAGGCCTAGTTGCCGGCTGGATACTCCCTTTCGGGCCTTAGCTCTGCTGCTTCTCCAGTACAGCACATCTCAGCCTACCCATTATGCAGTAATCCTGGCACCATCTTCCAGTCTGCTCTTTATCTACTCCTCCACCTTGTTATTTATTTCTTATCTCTGTGCAGTGCTGGGGATGGAACCTAGAGCCTCCCACATCTTGGCAAGCATACCACCATTGAGCCACACCATAAGTCCTGATATCCTACTCTAAGCTGACAGGTTTAAGGCTGCACTTGCAAATGGTTGTAGAATTCTTGACTCTTTACCACCCTAGTCTTCTATGTGCATTACTGAACGGCACTGTGGAGATCAGTTTATTTGTTTATTTGTTTGTTTGTTTTTTCTGTCGAAACCTCTCTGCAGCTCCTGTTTCTCCTGTCTCCACCCCATCCTGGTCTCTCTCACCTGGCCTGCTTGCCCACCTCCACAGCACAGGGCATAGGCCTCCTTGTCTCCTCAAACTGGCTGGGCAGCCTTCTTGCTCAGGGCTTTTACCCTGCCTTGGTCTTCTGTCTGGAAGGCTCTTCCCCATGTCCTTCCCTCATGCCACAAGGCTCCTCTGTTACCTCAGCCTGGTAGCCTCTCTTAAGCAACACTCCCACCACCCATCTCTCTCTTCAGACTAATCGTATCTCCTCACGCTGTCACTTCCTGACATATACTTAGCTGTTCATTTGCACATCACCTCCTTCTCTGCAACATGAGGCCAAGACTTTGTTTTGTTCATCAAAGCCCTTCCATGTCTAGAATAGACATCTGCAGGACTCCCCTCAACCTCAAAAGGGATGTAATAGGAGTTTCCAACAATGAGCTGAGTGGTGGTAGCACACACCTTTAATCCCAGCACTCGGGAAGCAGAGGCAGGTGGGTCACTGAGTTGGAGGTCAGCCTGATCTACATCCAGGAAACACAAAGAAACTCTTGGGGTGGGGGGAGTTTCCATCAATGAAATATAGTTATCCCTGGTAGCCACTGTGAATTCAATCAACATCAGACTGTAAATTTTATTTAATTGCCTCAGTACTAAATATGTACCATCTTTTCTTGTTATTCTCCCCCAAAACAACCCAATATGTTTGCTATTTACAGAACATTTATAGTATGTCTTAGGGTTTCCATTGCTGTGAAGGGACACCATGGCCAAGGCAACTCTTGAAAAGGACAACATTTAATTGGGGATAGCTTATAGGTTCATAGGTTCAGTCTGATATCACCATGGCAGGAAACATGGCAGCATCCAGGCAGACATGGCACTGGAAGAGGAGCTGAGAGCTCTACATCTTGTTCCGAAGGGAACCAGAAGATTGTCTTCTAGGCATTTAGGAGGATCTCCAAGCCTACCCCCAAAGTGACACACTTCCTCCAACAGGGCCACACCTCCTCCAACAAGGCCACACCTCCTCATAGTGCCACTCTCTGGGCCAAGTGTATTCAAACTACCACACAGTGTATTATAGTCAGTGATCTAGAGATGACCGTATGTATATGGGAGAATTAAGCTAGATACAAATACTGCACACACTAACTTATATGAAGGACTTGAATGTTTATAGATTTGGGCAAATCTTAGGTAGATCCTGGGGTCAGTCCCGATATCAAGGCATCTATAGTTATTCATAGACTCAGGCAATGCATTCTGGGATATGTGTATATGAGAGTACCCAGAGGGGAGGTGCCATAGTGTGACTGTTTTAGAAAAGCCTGAAAATGGTGCACAAGACCACAGCAGTGGCCACTTCTCCAGGTGGCAGGTTTCAGGAACATTCATTCATAGGTGAACCATCTGTCCCTCCTGATGTCCTCTCTTTCACACATTTCAACAGAGTTTATTAAGCATCTACTTTTTGCACTGCACAGCCTGCCTGGGAGATACAGAGAAGCTTTGTGGTGTATTTGACCAATACAGGGTGCTCTGTGTCTTCATTACAGAATCACACATACTCATGCCTAAAAAGACTTCCTTGGCACCTGCGATTCTCTCCCTTCTTCTTTCAGGTGCCCAGTGATACTGATTCTGTCACTGTCCCTAGTGCTACCCAGCAGGTAGCTGGGGTCACCCGAGTAGGTGATCTGTCACATGCCAGTGTTCTGTTTTAAACACAGTTCTCTCTTTGTACTTCATGTGCGTATCCAGCTAGGGAGGTAGAGGCTGGCAAAGCAGGACTTCAAGCCCTCTGCTGACTCCCACATGACCAGAGCCCTGTGGTTCCACAGTGTGGTTCCTTATCATCTTTCACTGGCTTTGCCTGGCTGTGGTGCTGATGTCAGGAGCTAGTTGCCTGAGTTTGGGTTCCACATCTGGAAGTATCAGCTGGGCGGATCTTCCTGTCCCGGTTTGTAAACACACAGGCAGGAGGAGCACATGGGGCTGTTTGTTTTACTTAACAGTGTGGAAGTGTAAGTCCCCCAGGCAGGTAGTGCCCCTGCACGCCAGCATCCGGTGGCAGACCACAGGACCTTCAGCCTTAGAAGTCATGGCTCCCAGCCCCTCCCAGGTTCCAGTAGTGTCTGTGTTCAGCCCTTAGAGTGATGGAGCCTTGGGGCTTGTTTTGTGGTCATTAAAGAGGAAGCCCAACCAAGGCTCAAAAAGATCCAAAGAACTGGAGAAACATTTTCCTGCCAAAAGGTAGTCTTCATTCCTCAGCAATGAAGACTGAGACTCCAGAGGAATTGGGGAGCCGAATCCCCAGTATTGAAAGTACTAAGCACTCACTGCAAAGGTCTGGGCTCTGGGGAACAGGCAATGGGAGTAGATTTGACACTGGGAGCAGAAGGAAGGCACTCCTCCAGCTCCGCATTAGCCCTGGACCACATTTAAGGAAAGAAGGGACATGAAAATGAGAGATCATACCATCATGTCCAGCAAGCTGACAAGTTTAAAGGCTGAGGGGGTAGACTCAGTAGAGTGAGTTTCAAGGCTGGGAACAAGAAATTTAGACCCCAGCTTTTGTTCATGCTTGGACTGAACGGAGAGCTGAAAGGAGGTGGTACCTTCTCACATTGACAGATGCCAGCCAGATGTGTCAGGTTCAGCACAGAGGAGGAATAGAACTGATCAGATGCCCCAGCAGTCAGTTGTTAGACAGGAAGATCCATGCCAATGATCTAAATCCATCTACCTCTCCACTGTCTTTCTTCTTCCAGCCCAATCTCCAATCTGTAACCTGACCAGTGAATACTTTGGCTGTCACTTTGGGCTGCCATAGTGTTGTTCTGACTCTCATGAAATGCACACTGATGATATGCCTGCCCCTGAGATTGTAGGAACGAATACAATTCAAGTGTAGCCTCCTGGTTTGTCTTTGGTGTCTGTAGTTTGTAAGGCTATCACACTGACTACTGACCATCCAGAAGTCCTGGTCCTTCCTCAGTTAGCCTGGGGAAGCAGAGGATAGAGGTCTGCTGGTGTGGATAAAATGTGGCACCCATGTTCTTTACAGAGTGCAGCTTCTAGTCCCCAGTCACGCTGTCTACACTCTATATCTCTTCTCCCAAGGGCTTAGACAGTGAAAATTCTGAACAAGAACTTGGGGTAGCTTTGATAGTTATGCCAAATGGTATGTGTCTAAGGGACTGCCTTTTCTGAGCCAAAAAGAAGAGGACGATATGATGTGGCAGTGCATTTGGTTATTTGGTTTTTATTCTGATATCAGTAGGTTGGGAGTTCCTCAGAAAATCTGGTTATAAATAGCCTATGCTGGTCCTTTTTAAAATTGTCTTTAGCATAAGGCACAATGGGGCAGTACCAGACCTCTCTATGGTCCCCTGTGGTCAGAGGTGCAAGGAAGTACAGGGTGGGTCTTGCTTCATGTGTGGGTGTTGGAGAAAGGACAGTTCTGGTGTGGTCTGGGTCTTCTCCAATATGTTATCTCCAGAGCAATTGTAGAATCGGAGCTAAGCCCCCAGTTTTACTTCCCTACCCCCACTCACGAGCCTCCAGGGCAAGTGGAACAGGGAGGCTCTTTAATAATTAAGTCCTGCATGCTTTGAAAGTCAGGAAGTGAAAAGGACATGCGTGGCCAATTGAAATGGAATCCTAGGCAGGCAGAACTAATCTTTCCCACACTTGAAATTAGCCAAATGCCTGTGCTAATGTCCCTGGAATGGGCGGGGAAAGACAGAGAGACCTTGATCTCTATTTCAGCCAAGAAGAAGCATGTGTCCCTGTGGGACTTGAGGTGGGGGTCTTGGACCTGGCTTCTTCGTGTGGAGAATGCCACCCACAAAAACTCATGGTGCCCATTTCGGCCTCACTCCATAGTAACTTGGGGTTTAACACTGAGCCATGACCACTTACCCTGTGTCCCAGAGGCTTCCTACAAACACAGAGTATGCCTCCTTAAGCAGTCACCACAGTGGCCAGCAGAGCAGCCTTCCACTTGGCCAGATAGATATTTATCGAGCACCGTGTCTCTTTCCTTCAATATACGTACATCTCAGCTTCCAAATAAAAACAAGAGTTCATTTCACACTGGACCATGGCATCCTCAGAAGACTGCTTGACTCAGACTCTGAGCTATGTTAGTTTTTCATGACTGTGACAAAATAACTGAGGTAATTACTTTAAAGGGAAGAAAGATGGGAGGGGGGATTTGGTTGTTGTTCGTCTTTATTTGTTTGCTTATGGTTTCCTAAGTTTTGGGTCATGATCAAATGTCTCCATCACTTTGGGCCTGTGATGAGGCAGAGCATCGTGTCGGGGAGTGCATCATGGGAGAACTCTACTGATTCATAGTAGCCAAGGAGAAAAAGAGAAGGGAAGAGCTGTGGGTCTCAGTATCCACTTTAAGGGAATGTGTCTAATGATCTAATGTCCTTCTATGAGGCCTCATCTTCCAAGATTCCACCACCTTCCAGTAGCTCCATGGACTGTCAACCACCCCTTTAACATATGGACCAGTGTGTAGGGGGGAGGTTAGGATACAAAGCTAAACCGTTACTTAGATGTCCACTGTTGTCATCATCATTATATTATTAATACTTGGAACCTGGCATAATTTGCTGATTTTAAATAATCTGCCAAGAGCTCATATTTTGAAACATTGGACTGTTCAGAGAGTTTTGTTAATTGACGGTTGGAATTACATCAAACTAAAATATCAAACAAGTGCCATAGCAAAGGAAACAACCAACAAAATGAAGAGACAGCCTATAGAATGGGAGGAAATTCTGCCACTGGTCACAGTAGTTAAGAGAGTGGATCAGCCTAGGTGCCCATTAACAGATGAATGGATAAAGAAATATTGAACACATATAGGACACTGTATGTGTTCTATATGTGTATTATATTATATTATACTATACTATATTACTATATAATATATATATATAATACTATATTACTGTAAAAAAGAATAAAACCCTAACCACTACAGCAATAGCAAATGAAAGGCTGACTTGTCTCTTGGCCTGAGAGATCCGAAAGGTTCCAAGGCTATGCACTTCCTCTATCCAGACCTGAGAACCTGCTGCAACCAGCTTAACAGAGCTGTTTGTCTTAATGAACAGGACTTTGGGTAGATAGAAGTTCCTTGAAGTTGGTAAAGGCTTGAGAGCATCTTAACATAACTATCCTATAGTTAATAAGTGTTTTACATCAGTGTTTTCTAATCTAAAACCCCAAACAAACATAAAGGCAGAAAAGTAGTATCACAAACTCTATGCACTTACTTATAGCAGCAGTTCTCAATCTGTGGGTTGACTATCACATATACTACCTATCAGATATTTACATTATAATTCGTAGCAGTAGCAAAATTACAGTTATAAAGTAGCAACCAAGATAATTTTGATGTTGGGGTCTCCATAAGGAACTTCATTAAAGGGTCTCAGCATTACAAAGGTTGAGAACCACTGACTTATGGGGGTATTTTAACCTGTAGAGAGCTTTTTCCCTCTACAGGTTTAATAACTATCATCCATGAAACGGAACATGAATAAGAACAAATTTCATTATGTGCCTCAAAGTCCTGGAGATGAGGCTCATTGAGGAGAAATGGCTGCTGAACTTATGTAGAGCTTAATAAAGGCAGAGAGGGGTTTGGCTGATGGAGGAAAGAGATGGTCCAAGTAGTGGGAGGTTGGGGAAGAATATGCATTTGGACAGGGAGCATCTCATGCAGATGCAGTCTCCTAGCTCACAGCCACCTGTGCTCATCTGTGCCTGAGCAGATGCTAGCCCCCTCCCCGCCCCCTAGCTAGCCTCCCTGATCCTTCTTGTGGAGAGCTCCTGGTAGTGGTGAGGTATAAGGCAATAAAGAAGCCTAGCCCACATCTGGTTACTATGCAAACAGATGAGCATTTCCATTTAACCGCAGGGCATCTCTTGACATGGTTGTGCATACCTGTAATCCCAGTTCCCCCCAGAGGAGGAGGCAGGATGGTCAGCAATTCCAAACCATCCTAGGCTATAGAGCAAAACAAAGGCAAGAGCAACACAGAAATCAGAATGCTTTTTGGAGGCATTTGTGTGTCTGTAGTTCTGTAGTTCTCTGAGTACCTAATCTATTTTGGAGTTGGTATTTTACTCTCTGAATATTCACATGGAGTCAGCAATTATCAAGGTGGAAGTTTGTTTTTGTTTGTGTTTTCTTTCACATTTTACCCTGCTGACACTGACTATTCTCTGTGAGAGAGGTGGATGCTACAAGATTTCTTATTCCAGAGAAGGCTGTGGATTGTCTTCTCACCTTAGGGCAGTGGCAGGGCACTCAGGTTGGATTTGCCATTGGTTTGTGCTGCTCTATGTCGTGTCCCTTTCCCAGAAGCCACTCTTGCTTCTGAGCTTGAGTGTCATCTTTGAAGGGCCCAGGATTTAACTGGTGTTCTCTGCTGAGTGACTTGTGAGGCAATTCCAGGAGACACTGTGATTCCTCTGGGTAGTTATAAGCAGGGTGAGTCCTCAGCTCTCCATGTTTTGGGGAAGGGATAGATAATGGATTTGGAGACATGAGGTTAGGCCATTATTCCAACTCTAGGGAACACTGGGTAGGAAGGATGGAGTCTCAAAGACCCTGGTGGTTTCTGGAGCAGAGCTGTTTGCTAGTCCCCAGATTTAAGCATCTGGCTTCAGGTCCTGGAAGAAACAAAGAATCTCCATCTCCTACCTCTTTTGTAGGATAGCCACCGGTAGCCTGCAAGCTGTCTGCACTCACCCTGAGCCATGTACCATTCCAATACTATTTTATTCATTTCAGAATTGCCAAGAGAGGGCCAGCAAGGAGCAGTGTTCTTCCAAGTGTTACGGACAAGGATCTGCTTCCGGCAGGCAGCAAGACCATTCTGAGCTGTTCTGAGGCCAGCCTGAGTAGATGTGCAGTTAAAGTCAATACAGTTGGGTGAGGAGAAACAGGAGAGGACACACTTCCGAATTCTCCCTTCAGATCCAACCCTGACATCGATATAGCAGGCAGAGACTTCAGGAAGGGTGTGCCTGCTCCAAGAACAGTCTTGGGCCCTGATTTTCAGCAGCTGGCCTGTACCTCCTCTCTCTGCTTACACTTTTCAATTTAAAGACCCAGCCTGATTCTCCCCTACCATGCATGATGTGTGTGTGTTTAAATTTTTATTCTTGGCAGAAGTTAAGACACAGATAGATTTGGAAGCAGATGAAACCAGTCTGGGTATAAGTTGGGCAGCAGGCAGCTTCATTCTTGGAGTGGGAGGGCCCAAGGCAGCAGGCCATGGACTCTGATGTGGGGGTGGAAGCTGTCTCCTCCTCCTGTGGAGACCAGGAAGGCCTGGGGCTGAAGGCCGAGGCTCTTAACCCCTTGGGCTATCAAACAGTGTTCCAGTGGGGCCTAAATACTCTGGTCTTATCTAGTGTTTAGGAAAAGTGGGGCCCTCAGATACACCTCCTTGGGATCTACAAGCCCCGAATTTCTCCTGAATGTCTCTGTCTTCTTGGGATTTGTAGTACAAGCTTTCAAATTTACAGATGCTTTGAAAACTGT
The DNA here is from genome assembly GCA_019843965.1 of Rhynchomys soricoides. Classification (NCBI taxonomy): domain Eukaryota; kingdom Metazoa; phylum Chordata; class Mammalia; order Rodentia; family Muridae; genus Rhynchomys; species Rhynchomys soricoides. Next base: position 1,426,724 of record JADRCH010000180.1, on the reverse strand, counting down.
TTTTCCCTATTAGCATCTTCCTCTGTGCCAAGCCTCCATGTCCCCAGCAGTAAACAAAGGGTCCCATTTGTCCCATGGTTCAGGGACCAACTTGAGGGTCTCCCAGCAGAGGTGATTTTTGTAGTGATGGCATCTTCTTGAATTTCTTCTTCTTCTTCTTCTTCTTCTTCTTCTTCTTCTTCTTCTTCTTCTTCTTCTTCTTCTTCTTCTTCTTCTTCCTTCTCCTCCTCCTCCTCCTTTTCTCCTTCTCCTTCCTTCTCCTTCTCCTTCCTTCTCCTTCTCCTTCTCCTTCTCCTTCTCCTTTTCTCCTTCTCCTTCTCCTTCTCCTCCTCCTCTTCCTTCTCCTCCTCTTCCTCTTCCTCCTCCTCTTCCTCTTCCTCCTCCTCTTTCTCTTCTTCTTCCTCCTCCTCTTCCTCTTCCTCCTCCTCTGTCTCTTCTTCCTCCTCCTCCTCTTCCTCCTCCTCTTCTTCTTTCTTCTGGATATTTATTTCTTTGTGATGAAAAGGAATGATGAATTGATCTGGGGGAAACTTAGAACTGCAGCACAAGCATGAGGCCCTGAGTTTGATGCTCAGAACCCAGGTAACAACACCAGGCCTGGTGTTGCCTGCTATTCTGTCTAGGCTAATTGGTGAGCTCTAGGCTGGTGACAGATCCTGTCTGTCTTAGCAGGAGGTGGTATTTTAAGGATGACACAAGGTTGTCCTCTGGTCTCCACATGGACACATGTACCAAAACACACATGCTCTCTTATAAAGAAACTCAACTAGGGACTGGAAGGCTAGGTGGTTCAGTGGTTAAGAACACTTCCTCCTCTTACACAGAACCAGAGTCCCATCCCCAACCCACAAGTCAGGTGGCCCAAAACCAACGTCCTGCAATTCTAGCTTCAGGGGATCCAGCACCTTTTTCTGGCCTCTACTGGCACTCACACACATGTGCACAGACACACATACACATAAAAGTAAAATACAGAAACAGATCAATGTATGAGATGGGGAAATTAACTTTGGTTTTAAAATTGTAAAATTTTCCTTCAAACATCATGGTAAGATCTTTGTCCAAAATACCTTATTCTGGACCTTCCACCTCATGCCAAAGCTTTGCTTGATGTCATTCTTTCCGAAATATCGTGGATGTCTGTGTCACACACATCTGCACAAGATTCTCAAATCAGGCTAAACAGTGCACTGGGCAGAATATGAAAGCCCGAGAGCTATTCTCTCTCCATTCCTGATCTCTGCCTGAGGTGCTGCCTGACTCTACTGTGCTTTAGCTCCCCCAGAAGATTGGCTGGGAGTCCTCCACCTGAGCAAGCTTAACATCTCCAAATCTCACTTCTCGGTCTGTAACATGGGGCTGAGCAGACTGTCCAATGCCTGGAGTTGTTTAGAGGTCAAACAAGGTCACATGCGTATTTGAGATGGTTGCCTTATCTAACAGGTCAACCAAGGGTTAAATAATTGTCTTGGTTGTGCGTTAAGATGTGCCTTAATCTTACGCTGCTTACCATGAAAACGTGGTTTAGAATTATATACCCACTAAATCTTAGTGACAGTTACAAATCAGTAGGAAATTGGTGATTTGCAGCAAAAGGGCAGCAGCTTGCTTTACTTTTGACAACGGGGTCCCTCATAGCCCAGAGAGGCCTTGGATTCACCAAGTAGGTAGAAAATGACCTTGATTTTAAGACATTCCTGATTCCTGTCAGTTTATAAAATTACTATGTGTATTGTATAGATCTAACACACTTTTCTTGAATACTGTATCTTCTAACAATCAGGAAGCCTAAGTTTTAATTTCTATGGTATACAAAATGTGAATGCATACAATGATGTAAGCATCTCACATACATTACGTAATCAGTGGTTATTGGTGGGAAACTATGTGGCTGTTTTAAGGGACGTCATATACTTCTTTGTATAATTATGCAAGTAAGTGAGCTAACTTTTGTTTTAGATTGTACTACCATTTTGAAGCACGAGTGACATTAAGAATATCAGGTATTAAAATGCAGGGCTCTATTGGGGGGAGGAGTCACTTGTTTAAGCTATACTCTGCTGCATGCTTTAATGCATACATTACGGTGGATCAAACTTAGGGCTTCATGCATGCCAGCCACACATTCTGCCGAACAATCAATCAGCCCAAAGCACATTCTCTAAATGCTAGTTTGCTCAACAAAACAGCTTCAGCAAAGTATACTTGGCTGTATTTTAAACAACTTACTGAAGAAAGCAAAGTCATTAGAAAAAGGGTCTCTCAAGGTCGCTAATAAAACTAGTAAACCCATTCTCCCTTTTTGCAAAGTCCATGACTGTGTAGTGAGAAAGGGGCAGAGTGCTGGAGTCAGGGAAGATAATTATAAACGGGTTATGGGGACCTGGTCTTCGAACCCAGCACATTTCCGGGCCCGAGGGATTAATTGGGAAATGAGGCCGACAGGTGTGCAGGAGAACGGAACCAGAGAGTGCCACAGTAGTCGCTTGGGATAGGTGCTTCTCTCTGGTGTTTTAAGTGAAAAGTACACATCTCTTAATCTTCAGACTTAACTGACATTAAAATAGTCTCCTGACTTTTTTTATGATACCCTAAAGAACTACATGCCACACATTCAAATGGTGCTTTTGGTTTTGCTTTTAATTTTAAAGCTGAATCTCCAAGAACCTCTTAAGTTAGGTCAGCATGTCCAAAAAGTGTACTTGGCAAAAATCCTCATCACTAATGGTATTCTAAGAAAAAAAAATGGCATTCTCAAATAATTCTCAGGCCAGGGGTCATGTAAGTCCAAGCTTGTGGTTACAGACTCAGTGCCTACTCTATCTTGGTGATTCATGCTGTGTAACAGAAAATTAAAGGTTCTGAAAGATCTGCAGCAAAGAAATCTGACTGGATTTTCATGCATAGCATTTCTCTAAATTATTTTTGGTGTGAGTCTGGAACATCTTTTATTGTTTGGTAGGGTTTTGGAATGTCTTCGGCAGAACTCACCAACCTCGTCCTCACCACCATCCTCCATTCCCCACACTGTAACTTTGTGACACAGGGAGGAAACCAGTTCATCTGTCTGTGTAATTAACAAACAGCCACTGTGCCCCTGTCAGGAGCCATGTACTGTGGTGGCTGCTGGTGTCTAACAATAGACAAGATGGCAGGGTGTCTGCTTCCAGGACTTACGTGGTTACAGCAACATTCCTTGCTTACATCACAATGATCTGCCCTGTACCTGAGAATGGCAGACCTTTTGCAGGGAATCCTCCTTGGCTGTGGTGGAAGCCTGGGAGCTGGAAACTAGAATTAGCCTGCCCGCTCTGCTTTTCCCATCACCACCTGGCTGCAGTTCTCCACACTTGCTCCTGCATAAACAGCGGCCCCTGATCCAGCTGCAAGACTCCATGTGTTTGTTTACCCTGTATGTGCCAGCCTTGAACTAAGGCCTCGGTGCTTCACGAGTTAGGGAGAGCTGGCAGGGGTGAGGTGGGGGCTTGCAGCAGAAGCAGGGACTGACTTACTGACAGATGGACTGCAGCCTGCCTCACATTCCCACAGTGATATTTATTTAAATTGTAGGTGTTTTAAAAGAGCTTGATAATTGAGAAAAGAAAGGTTGGAGGTGGGACAAGGGACACCGTGTGTATGCTTTGAGGGTCAGGGAGGGAGGTGGTGAACAAAGTGAGTGTGAATAAGGTCAGATGGGAAAGTAAACTGTCACGATCCTAAAGCATAGCTACCAGCCGAGCTGCAGCTCTGCTCAGTGTGTGTGTGCGCGTGTGTGTGCGTG
>JADRCH010000180.1:1351087-1422933 GCA_019843965.1 Rhynchomys soricoides | reverse complement strand
TATGTGTGTCCGTGTGTGTATGTCTGTGTATGTGTATGTCTGTCTGTCTCTGAGGCAGATAGTGCACATAATTAGAATATTGGGTATGGGTGGGAAGATGCTAATGAAAATAATCAAATTGTAACTTTAATTCACTGTTCATTATTGACATTGTACTTCCTTTATTCAAGCTTTACTAGTGCAATCTGTATTTTCTCCCGCATCTCGGTATAAGATAGATTTGTAGTTCCAACCAAACCGGTTCCCCAGGGAGAGATACACCACATCATCCCTGGCTCGATGCTGTTAGGTTCAAGATTGGGTACCTCCCATAGCTTGGCCAGTTTACCCTTAGACTTAGTTCTTCATTTGAATCCCTCAGATGTCCTCAGGCATGCAGAGACTTGTGAGGACAGGGGTGAGAGGGTTGGGGCTGCTTTTGCCTGGCATTTGCCTGACTCAGTACCTGAATGACATAGGACTGATCTTCCTTCAGTCTGGGTCACAGAACCTGAGAACTTTTTGTGTCACGTGAAAGGTCTCCGTGTGAGCCTGATGCTTTGGTTGTTAACCACTGTGAGGAAAGGACATAGAAAATGAACTAAGTCATTATTGGCTGGTTCAACAGGTGTTTTCTGAATACCTAGGTATGTGTTATGGCTATGGTGGGCATCACCCTTGTGAGCCTTTGCTTTAGCAGGCAGGAGAATATAAAGGATTAATTGTGAAGGCTTCCACAGGGAAGAAGAGCCAAGTGCCTAGCCACTGGCTGGGGGACACCTGATGTGCCTATCAAATGAAACAAGCTTCAAATACCTACAGCCTTTTGGTCCTCCCCAACCTCCTCTCTTATAAGCCCACTCCACTCAGCCCAAGCTTGCTGGGAACAGTGGGAAGGCTTGGGTACAATCTGACTTCATCTCTGGAAAAGGGCCACAGGGAGCAGAAGCCCTCTGCTGGGAGTTTACCAGATCTGAAATGAGTAGACTATGTGGCCTGGGAGAGGCTGGGATATGATGTTTGCACAGCTTAGCAGACATTGGCTTAGAGCATGCTTCCTATGTGTCAAGGACGCAAACCAGCTGTGTATGTGATAAAAGTGAGACCCAGGAGACCTTGCCACACTGACTTCTGTTGATTAGTGAAACCAGTCTATCACTGACTCGTCTTTCTTGAGGCCATTCGTACTGGAGTTTAATTTGGGTTTAACCAAAAGATGTCAGAGAAGCTGGCCTTGGTTTTCTCCATACCCCTCATAGCTCTCTGGACAGTGCATGCAGCTTCCTGCAGGTTGACTGAACTACACTCAGTCCATCCCCAGGGCCCTACTGTTCTCTACTGGAGTGACTTAGGGTTATCAGCAATGGTTCTCTCTCCTCTCCTTAGTGTGATCACTAAACAGGATGGATGCCCTTGCTTGTCTTACTTCCAACCCGAGTCCTGTTGTCCTTCTGCATGGTTTGGAGGATGCACCTTCCCGGGGTCTTGCATATGGCTGAGTACTAACATGCTCCTAGGAGAATTTCCTTCCATGATAGCACCCTGTTCTCAGGGCCCCTTGTTTTCATTAGGAACTTACAGATAGACACTGTGTTGGACATGCCCTGAGCCTATGTATGACAGTGAGGTCTGTGCAAACACACTGATTCCTTTGCCCTGAGAGATAGGACTTCAAGCTTTTAAGGTCTGCTTTAAGTGTATGTCCTGGGAAGGGTTTGATTTCACCTTTTTAAAAAAAACTGTCTATCCAGGCTATAAAACATTAGCTTTTCCTTTGTTGTTTTGTCCACTGTAAGCATCAGGAGATTTAGAAGTACATATACCTGTTCCCTCTCCAGGGACTACGGTGTCTGAATTGACTCCGTGGTGTGTAATAGATAGTTCTGGCCGCCCCAAGTATTTAGAAACATATAAATGGGAAAGATTAGGTATTTTCCTTTTGTGACAACGTGCCTTTCCCTGTGGTTGTGTGCATTCCCTAGGTGAGCTCAGAAGCAAGAGTCTTTCTGGAGCAGGGATTAGATACTGGAGAGCAGCCCTGGTTATGTTTTTCCCTCTGTAAACACTGCCTTGGAATTTCTGGTGCCAAATGACCTGCTGTTGGGTGGGGATCTCTCTCCCATTCTCTCTGAACAAGTAGAGACACTCTACAGAGAAATTATGATCATTAATGTCATTATCATCATCAAGAGTGCAGAAAGGGCATATGTGGAAGAAAAAGGTTATTAGCTTACGTTACAGTGGATGTTAGTGAGACCTGGGTGGAGACTGAATATTACAAACTAAGGAGACTTTGTCCAGGAATTCCCCCCCTCCCCCCTCCCCTCTCTCTCTCTCTCTCTCTCTCTCTCTCTCTCTCTCTCTCTCTCACACACACACACACACACACTCACACTCACATACTCATGCATGCACAGGCCCATGCACAGAGAGAGAGAGAGAGAGAGAGAGAGAGAGAGAACAGCTTTAGTGAGGTTCTGTAAATCATATAGGATGTATTGCTGTTTGCATACCGTTCATTGACCTTCAGATGCACGTGTGAACCTCAGCTATGGCATCCTTTGCATAACTGTATATAACCCACAAAGGAAGAGCAAAGGCCACTCTGGAGTGAAAACACAACATGTCTTTGGTCTGAAATGACATTAGTTGAAAGGCCCACCATGTGACAATGCTAGCGCATGACCCAGATCTCCAGTGACTGACTTCAGCAGAAAGTTCATGGCCCCTGTTCTCTAAATGTACTGTGTAGTGATCACTGTACGGGGCAGCTTTTGCACATTAGTGATCGCTGTACCGGGCAGCTTTTGCACATTATCTCATTAATGGTTTTTAGGAGCCCATCAAAGTACTCAGTCTCATTTTCACAGAGGGTAATCCAAGGCTCGAGGAGATGAAATAACCTAAGGTTATCTTATAAGGAAGGCACTTCAAGGGTAGGAGCAGTAATGCCTATACCTGATCCTCGAGTGCCTGACCCTAAGTTGCAACATTGTCACAAGTAGAGGAGCTTGTGTCTGCAATGTAAATTTAAGATGAGCCCTAAAGTCCTTATGCCATAAGCTATCATGAAGGGTTTTGGATAAGGCATCCACTTGGGGACAGCGGCATTCCTGGGTGCAGAAGATGAAAGTGATCGTGGCTATGAAACACCTGGCACTGGGATGAGCACATCCCGGGAGCTCAGTTCATTTAGCTGACTCTGTTCATCTTTCTTCCCCTCTGCATGCTCTTTTCTTGAACTCCTCAAGCCTGGACCTGCCTTTCTCTTTCTGACTCAACAGCTTCCCCCTCCCCCTCCCTTCCCACTCTGCCAGCCTCTTTCAGGCTGAAGTGAGGGCACACTCACAGTATCATAGTCATATCCTGGATCTGAGAAAGCCCAGTACTGCAGCAAGCCTGAAGAGATGCAAAGAGTAGCTAAAGCCAATTGAAGGGTACAAGCCCCAGGAGACTCTGCTTGGGTGCTGCCTCGTTCTGAGGAGTAGACAGCCTCCACAGCACTCAGCTGTGGCCACACTGGTTGGGACCTTTTGATGTTTCTTTTTAAGAAGACAAGTCCCCAGATAATCCCTTTTGATGTTCCTCTTCCACCTCAAATTTCTACCTGGATCGAACCATTCCATTCAGCGAACATTGAGTATAGCCTCAGAAAGTGCCAAGGGATACTAAGATGCGTTTGCACACCCTGGCCGCAGGGATTTTGTAGTCTACATCAGGAGCTATAAATTACCATGCATGCGTTCCAGAAAGTAGAATGAAGGCCAGTTGTGGGAGGGTTTATGAAGGAAGAGGCGCTCGAGGGTGACTTGTTCCTCTGGGATGGAGTGAAAGGAAGACTTGGGTTCAGGTAGAAGGATCAGAAGGTGAAATGCAATTTGCTGAGATTAGAGGGAGTGGGAGGAAGTCACGGGGGAGGTTGACTGCAGGCCAAGTGTAAAGACCCTGGGAGGCTGTGTGCAGCCTTTGAACCTCAGCTAATCAGTTGGGAGCTATCCAAGTGGCTATACTCACCCATTTCCTGTTTCCTTTCTTTTTGAAACAGAACTCAAAGGGTTAAAAACATCACTCCTAATTCTTCACATTCAAGTCACCTGATTTCCTACACGCCATGCCTGCCTCACCCAGATGCTCACTTTCCTTTTATAAAGTGGGATCTACATTATTTTCTCCTCTTAGAAACAATTATCTTCATGTGGCTACTCAGTCTTCGCAATTATTCTATTAATTGCTAAATCCACACCAAAGTCGTCTGAGTTGTTATGCCTCAACTCCTTACAAGACATTTCAGAAGAATAAGATGGAGGGTTCAAGCCCTGAGTCTGAGGTTGACCTTGTGTGTGTGATCATAGACAACATATTTAATCGGCACTAATAAATCCTTGCCAGGCTGGTCACACACCCACCTCACAAGACATAGTGGGAGCGTCAAAGGAACCTAATTATGGGTGCTAGAAGACACTTATGTATTGAACAGTAGCTGCTCTGTTACTGTAATCTTTGGTTTGGTTTTTGGAGATGGGGTCTCACTATCGAGCTCAGGCTGTCTTAGAACTCATTTGGGTATATCAGGCTGGCATCAAACTCACAGAGATCTGCCTAACTCTGCCTCCCAAGAGAAGACATCAAGGGAATGCACCACCATCTAAGTCTGGTTCTGTAATCTTTACCTGTTTGGTTGAGCTTGATAGTCTAGACTAGACTAGTCTAGAAGGTGAAGGGGAGACAGTGTAAAGAGTTGTGGTAGCATGTGCTTGTAATCTCAGCTGAGGCAGGAGGATCACTTGGTTGGAACCAGCTTTGGCTGTATAATGAAATGCTGGCTAAAAAAAGAAAAGATGCTAAGAAGAACGAACCAGGGACCATCCCGATGCAGTGCCAGTTGTCGATACAGATAAACACCATGATTGAAATGATAATATTTTGGATCTATTGTTAAGCAACCTTGTTAAAATTATTTTCACCTGCATTTTTAATTCCATAAATAAATAAATAAATAAATAAATAAATAAATAAATAAAAGCACTGCCTGTGATAGTTAATCATAACTCCAACTGGACTGTGTTGGGAAGCATAGTAAAGTAGCTTACTGGAAGATGAGTTCTGCACACTCCCGGCCTTCCTTTCGACACCCCTCCCCACTGCTCCCCATCTCTAGGAGGTCTGGGCTTTTGTAGTGGATTCACCTGTGCCAAGGACTGCCCACTCGCTCAGAGCTCAGGGCTCAGGGAGAAAACCTATTGGGCCTTGACAGTTCAGGACTATTACCACCTCCTGGCCAACCAGGAGGATCAACCAGGGCCAGCTGGTGTGACTTCTCTCTCGGAAAGGAATTCATTCTTAAGGGACCTCTGAACCTTCCCCACCTGAGCCCTTCAAGGGATCTATGAAGGGCTTGGAACTGGTCGAGGACCTGACACCCTGGAGAAGTGGTGCCATTGGTTTTAATGAGTGTGGTTGACCTGAGATGGCTAGGAGTTAGGGAAGGGAATGATGGGATTACATAGGCATCGTGTCAGCATAAATCCTAAAACCCACTCACCCACCCATCCTGTCCTTCCTGTGTGCAGTCTCAGGCTTAGGTAACGTGCTCCCCTGATGTGTCCCGCTGCAACTCTTCCCTGCTCTCTCCTCCCACCCCCGCCCCCGCCCCATCCTCTTCCTCACTCCTAACCTTAGGTCCAGCAGCCCAGATTAGAGCTCTCTGGGGACCTTTTTTTTTGAAAGGAAGAAAGAGGGAAGAAAACCAGAAAGAAAGAGAAAAACAGAAGAATGAAAGCAGCGAAGGCGCATCGGCGCCTTGAGCTACCTCACTGCATCACAATGAATATGGACTCTATTAAGCTCCGTTCTGCCTGTTAGTGTCTCCCGGGGCAACACAGCCCCCATATGGCAAGCATGCAGCAGATTAGGGTAGGCCCCCAGGCCGCATGGAAGGCCAGGGGCTTGACTGGCAGTTGAACCCCCTCCCTTCCCCCGCTCCTCCTCACACTTGACACTGCCTGTGTTTATCTAAAGCAAGGGGGGGGGGGGGGGGTTGGAAGGTTTTTGTCCCGGCTCTGAGAGAAGGGGAGGAGGCTGGAGCAGTGTGGGGAGAGGTAAGAGTGTGGAGGTGGGGCTGTAAGGAGCGGGGCTGGAGGGAAGGCTTCATAAATATTCAGAAGGGACGCTGAATGGAGAGAGAGAAATAAAGCAGATGGAATTCCTGTTAAAGAACGCCACAGTCACCCTGTTTTGAGCCCTCCAAAAACAAAAAGAGAAAAAGAAAAAGTAAGAGAAGAGAAAAGCGAACAGCCTCCTAGGAGGATAGGAGTTCTTATCCAATTAGCAGGGTTGTCAAATGGAATTTATGTGGAGTAAGGGTGAGGGAACCGAGATGGGAGTGTGGAAGGAAAAAAGGTGATTTTTCCTTCACTCTAGCGAGAAAGCAGTGACTGTCTGCGCGTGCGCAGACACACGGGGGGGTCCTCTGATTTTCTCTCTCTCTCTCTCTCTCTCTCTCTCTCTCTCTCTCGTTCTCTCTCTCTCTCTCTCTCTGAAATTCTCCCCAGGGCTGTGCCCAGGTGCCTTTGCCTCGAAGGTAAGGGTTTTCCACCTGCCTGAGGGGGAAATCCCCTCTCTTACAGGTTTGTTATAATGGATTCCGAACATGGAGCCCAGATGTCACAGGTTATGAATTCCCTCTGTCTTTGTGTTCATTTCACCCTCTTCCCCTGGTCTTCACAGCATGACTCTGTCCCAGCATCCCATCTGTCACTTTTTATGCTTAGTCTCCAAAGTGGGAAGCAAGCTCCGGAAGGTGAATCTGAACAATTCCACCGTGCGCCCCCCCCCCCCAAGAAAGTAACCACACCCTCAGCATGTATTCCTGTCTAAAACAGAAGGAGGAGGGCTGCGGGGGCCACTGATATTTGATTCAGGAACTGACCGTGATGCCTCCAGCTGGCTGAACAGTGTCACAAGTCCCCACAGTATCCAAGATATCTCTTGGGTAGAGAGGACCTGTGTGTGTGCGCGTGTTCGTGTGTGTGTGTGTGTTCGTGTGTGTGTGTGTGTCTGTGTGTGTGTGTCTGTGTGTGTGTGTCTGTGTGTGTGTGTCTGTGTGTCTGTGTGTCTGTGTGTTGGGGAGGGCGGGACCTAATCCACTCATTCATTCTCTCCTCAGCTTCCTTGTTCTCCCTTAAATGGATTTTCAGATTATATTATTTAGTTTTAATTAAATTAACTCTCACAAAAGAGCAAGTGGCTTAAAGAGATGGCTGCAAAGAAGCCGTGTTGAAGAGAGAGCTGATAATCTGCGTGCATGCAAACAGAGGGGAACCGGCGGAGTTGACCCTTCTATGGCCACTGGAGGAAGGGAAAGCTTTGGTAATGGAATCGAATCTGATGAGAAGTCAACAAAATAATTAGTGTCCATGCAGACTGTTTGAAAGAGATTACAACGGTGCTCTTATCCCAAACCGGCCTGTGTCTTAAGGTATTAGCTAATGATTACAAATCGGTCAGGATTAAAGAGTTATTCAAATAAGAGTAGACTTTTACTGATTTAACTTGTTTTTCATTCTTCCCTGTATGTATTTAACTGACGAGAGAGGCGTGTATTAGGGATCATCACTCACAGTATCACAAGGGAATGCATTGGGGAACAGTGGGAGATCAACACTATTCCAGAAACGTCTTTCCGGTGCCCGATTACTTGGTCCGGCAGCCGGCACGTGGAACGCTCTCCCGCTTGCTCACCTTCACCTTTTGATAAAGATGTCCTTCTCTCCTTTCCGTGGACATCCCCCTCACAGGCTCAATCGAAGCACCACCACATCCAGAAAGCTTTTCCTGAAAACGCTCTCATTTATGACCTGTCATCATGACTGACTCCATTAGGAGACAAGCTTTTGGGACAAAAGTTAAGGTCAGCCCATGAGACTATTTCCAGACCTTGAGTGGTGTGGAGCAAGAGCAGTTTGTTTCTTCTAATATCACAGGTTGAGCTGCTTTCTTCCATCTTGTAGCTGTGCCTCTGAAATATGTGACTTACGGTCACCACACCCGCAGAGCCCGGCCTGGCTCTCTAGCTCATAACTAGCTTAGCGCAGAAGTAGCATATGGCATCTTCACATTTTATTGACTATCTCTAGTCACATGACCTTCAACTAGCTGCAGAGGAATCTGGGAAATGGTGTAGAGCTCAAATATATTTGCTGGGTACCAGTAAATTTCTATCCCACATTTGGCTATAAGTTTCTAAGAAATGAAACCATGTGTTACTGTTAACAGTGCCTCGGTACTGTCTATCTGTGGTAGATTATAGCAATGCTTTCCCCCAGTATAAATCATAGGACATGTAGAGCTTTTAATAAACCCACACATGAAATCCAGATAAAGACTGAAGGAGAAATCTATTTAGAAGCAGCATAGTACGTTATTTGAGAACATCAGACCATTGTAATTGTCCCCTATTTGACAACAGAATAGAGCTGGACATGGAAGCCCATGCCTGTAACCCTAAGGAAGCTGAGGTAAGATCTCAAGTTTGAGGCTAGCCTGGTCTATACAGCAAGACTTTCTCCCCCCACCCTCCCCAGACAAGCAGACAGGCACACACAGTCACACACACACACACACACACATGTGCACACACAGAGGAGGAGGAGGAACTAGAGTGATCGCTTAGTAAACTGCTTACAAGAGATAGGAGGACCTGGGTTTGAACACCAGAACCCATATTTTAAAACAGTTGAGAGTAATGCTGCACACGTGCAGTGTCAACACTGGAAGTAGGAAACAGTTACATCTTGGGGGGGCTGCTGGTCAGCCAGGCTAGCTTATAAGGGGGCTTTTAGGTTGGTAAGAGACTCTGCCTCAAAAAAAAAAAAAAAAAGTGGGTGCCATTTGAAGAGCAATATCCAAGGTTCTTCTCTGGCCTCTACATACATATGAACATACATGCACACGCAACCACACACACAGAGATGTACTCCATTAACACACAAATGGGCACTGGAAATGAAGGGAGGGTGGGAGAGAGGAAGAAGGATGGGAAGGAGGACCAGAGAGGTCTTGGTAGATGCTTCAGATATTAATCTAGAACTCTGTTGGCCACTGGAGCAGTCACCAGCCCTACATGGTCACTTAAAGCAAGCCTGAGGTCTAGATTGGTTGTTAATTAGCCAGAGGACACAGCTTGATGGGTGGCCAGTGGTTCCCTGTTGTTTAGGGTAGAATGCTCTAGAGCATTCCCGTCATCCCCCAGCTGTCTCACAGAGGGTTTAAGAGGTGAGCTTTAGAAGATTATATAGATTTGTATGTTTATGATAAAGAATGATGAAAAGTGCCCTATATAAAGTTTCAATGGGGCCAGAGAGATGGCTCCATCTGTAATGTGTTTGTCACACAAGCACAAAGACCTGAGTTCAGATTTCTAGAACCCATGACAAAAGCCAGGCTGGAGAAGGGGGTATGCTCCTGTAACCCTAGCACTGAGGAAATAAGTGGAACCCTAAAGCTCACTGACCTGTCAGCATAGCGGATTGGGAGAGCTTCTTGCTCACTGAGAGACCCTGTTTCAAAACCAGAAAAGTTGGAGAGTAATCAAGTAAAACCACCTGATGCCATGCTCTTGCCTCTATCTGCATACATGGGCACACACACACACACACACACACACACACACACACACACACACAGGCAACATTATCTTTATTATCTTTATGCTTAAGGAACTGGACTCAGAAACCATTCTGAAATCCTGTAGGGCTTCAGAGACCCAGCTTGTCACCCTAGTCTCCTAGAATAATTAATTGGGAGAGCCAGTTGCCTGGAAATATACTAGATGTTATTCTAAACCATATTGCATTTTTTAAAGGTCCTTCCCATTTTAAAATGTTTCCTTTTAATTAGGTCTGGGGGTAAAGCACATTTTAAGTAAAAATAAACATTTTTTCCAGTTTTTTTCAATAAACATATTTTTCAAAGGTGCATACACGATTTTTTGGTAGCCTTTTAGAAATCCCTTCTCCTAAATCTCTTCAAACTCTTATATTCATTCCTCTGAGAAATAAACGCTTGTGATTTCTGAATGCCTCCTTCAGTGTTATCTTTTGTATAAAAGTTCTGCTCTTTTAAGGCCTGGGGCTACCAACACTTGCAGCCACCTACTTCTTGTCTCCAGTCAGGGGACAAGAAACCTAGCTCTGCCTTCACAGAGATCAGGAAAGGGGATCTTACTCCACGAGGCTGGAAGCATGTCAAAACACGCACCCTGGCAGATAAACTTAATTGTCTAGCCTTTCTCAGCTAGTGGAACAAAAGGCTCTGTCAGATCTCATTCTTGCCAGTCAACTGTTCCTGAAGAGTCTCCTGTGGTCTGCTTGATTACCCTTTCCTGTCATTGGTGCAGGCCCTGCAGAGTATGTGCTTCTGAGCTGGTGAGGCAGGATGAGAAGTGGCCCCACGGGAGGTGGGGGTGTGTGTGGGGGGGTGTTCACTCTCTTCCACTTGCTCAGCCAGCCTTGTGAGAAGGAGTAGAACAGGCTGCCTCCTATGATGGCTCTTGATTTTTTGTAATTTTCTCAAAACATTAAAAATAAATAAATATCCGAAGGCCACAATTCCTCATGCATGGTCTCAACCCCCAGAAAGGTGTATTTTGCTGTTGATTTTAGATTGCCTCAGAAATGGCTGCTGGAAGGCCAAGTATTTCAGAGGGGAACATCTACCGCGGGAGTGGAGCTTCTCAAACTTTATGTGCCAAATTACCCTTTTAAAATGGCCAGTCACTAGTCCTTGTGGCCCAGAATTTATGGCAAGCAATCATTTTCCCATCTGTCTACTTTAGATTTTTTGATAATTTCTTCTCTTTTTCTAGAAAATGCGTAAGAAAATTAGATGGATCCAGACATATTTTTATATCGCCAAGGAAAATAACACACTCTACTGGTTGTTGTCTTCCTCCAACTTGGAAAATACCTGGCTTATTTCACAAGGAAGCAACATCACATTGCAGTTGGGTTCTCCATCTGAAGCTCTGTGCATCAATATACACAGCTATACATAGATTATCAATACATATATACATCTTACAAAATTGTAAGACTGCAGGTCTTTTAACACCTAGATTCTAGGGTGTGTGTATGTAAAATCAGAAGTCCATATGGGAAAATGGCATCCAAATTCACATACTTAATGCCCCATCTCTTCTCTCTGATTTGAATACATTCAGATTTTGTGGGGCCATAGCATTCTTTTAAAGGCGTTCTTTGGAGACATCTCTAACAGAATCAAAGCAGACAATAGATTATCATTAATATTGCCAAATAGACTCCCCTCGTCGGCAGCCTCCTTGGAGTTAACTGAGACCCTGAGGGCATATACATATACATATACATATGCATATGCATTCATTCATATATACGATATGTAGATAGATGATAGATTTGTGATAGATAGGTGATAGATGATATATCTGTGATAGAATAGAATAGATAGACAGACAGATAGATGGATATAGACACATAGATATGTGTTTGTATGTGTTTTAAACAAGATTCTCTAAAATTCACACCTTTAAAATTGTTATGTGATCAAGTGCAGTAGACACCTTGGTCTAGGAAGTGTCTGAAGTGCCCATAATATAAAATACATAAGGTTCTTGGCTCAGTCACCAGCACATCTCAAAGCAAACAGTCAAAAATTAGGGACGATAGTTCCATGGTAGAGAACGTGCCTGTCATGTGCCAGACCCTGGGGTTCAATTCCCAACACTACAAATTAAAAATAAAATAAAAAAACCAAAGTAACATGAATCTAAGCCAGATGTGGTTGGTGGATCATACCTAGAAAACCCTGTAAAATGTTGAGCAGTCGAGACAGAGTAGCTGCTTTGAGTTCAAGACCAGCCTGAGCTAGATAGTGAGGTGCAGGCCAACCTGAGCTACAGTGTGAGACCCTGTCCCAAATGATTAACTCGGAACTCAGTTTCCCCAGCCAGTCAGAAAAAGCCTTCAGGGCTGCACGGCTGTTGTTGTTGTTGGCTTTTTCTCTAGTCATGGTTCTACTTTTACAAAATGAGACCCCAGAATCTCTCCTTCCTGCTTCCTCTCCCCTCTTTTACTCCCTTACCACATCGGTTCATTTTTCCTTGTTTCCTTTTAAAAAAAGAAAGATCAGGATGGCGGCTGGCAGCACTAGTGAGAGCTGTTTCCATTTTGAGCTGTGTAAATTACCAAGGGTGCAAGAGTAATGGGAACGGTTTGGCCTGAGCTCTTAAAGCAATGGGGGGCTTGGGCTGAGTTTCCTCAGTAAAACCATTGTCCATTTTACAACCCAAACACCTCCATGTGCACTAGAAACAGCCCTTGGCCTGCCTTGTCTGCCTGCCCCACTTTGCTACTTACTACTCCAGGTTCTTAGTCCCTCTCTCTTTCTAGCCTTCTCCCCATCTGTGTTTTCTGGGCTAGGCAGAAAGTTGGTGCCAGTCTCCTTAAGGAGACTTATGGAGAAACTGGGGCATGTCATGAATGAGTTAGTTCCTTTAAAAAAGAAACCCTGTAACTAAGAACTCATGTGGGGTACTATTTTAATCCACCATCTCCTTGGGGGGAAGTCGATGAAGAATTTAAAAAATGGAGCGCAGTCGTTAAGACTAGAGGTCCTGAGTTCAATTTCCAGCAACCACATGGTGGCTCACAGCCATCTGTAATGGGATCCAATGCCCTCTTCTGGTGTGTCTGAAGACAGCGATGGTGTACTCATAAACATAAATAAATGAAATCTTAACAACAACAACAACAACAAATCAATGATGTGGAAAATTGAAAGGGTACAGAAAGATCACTGTCTGATCATAGTCTTATTTCAAATCTGTTAAAATAAAAAATAAAATAAAAATCGATGGTACATAGTCTTGATAGGGAAGGTAGAGAGGATTGCCTCAGCAGCAGAGGCTCTGGAGGCCCCCACGCGGCGTTGATCCCAGGCATACAGATTCACATCCATGCACTGTTAATTTTCTGGTTCTCAATTTCTTCAGCTGTAAAGTAGAGATCATGGCCCCCTACCTCACAAGCCTGCAGTGCTGATGACATGAGCTAGTTTCACTTCGTGAGTAACAACCCTTGGGTTTATTAAATAATGGTAACGGGAGCAGAAGTTTCCATCATGTGTCAAAAATCTCAACTCAGCCTTTTAAGCAAAGACATTTTGTATAAGAATGTTAAAGAGGAATCATGCTTAAGGCCTAAGCTTATGTGACTTTTGAGTTTAACCTTATCTCTCTCACAGCTGTAAACTTTAACATTTTGAGAATCTCAAGAATAAGGTTATGAACCCCGTTTTCAGTCAAACCATTTCCTTGGCTGGGGAGACGGCTCTGTGGATAAAGCGGAGTTCAGACCTTCAGACCCCATCCACCACATAATAAAGGCACAGGCACATGGGCATCATAGCCTGCCTATAGTCCCAATGCTCAGGATATAGAGATGGGATCCCCAGAGCAAACTGCTAACTAGGATCAGTAGATTTACCAAGTTGGTTGGTGAGCACTGAATTCAGCGAGAGATCTTGCCTTGGTAGATAGACACACACACACACACACACACACACACAGAGAGAGAGAGAGAGAGAGAGAGAGAGAGAGAGAGAGAGAGAGACTGACTCACATATGTACATGTATGCATTTACATGCATACCCCACAATACACTCATGGAAAAAATATATAGGTATCTTAACTCTCCTGTGACCTACTGTTGTTAGGGGTTCCTTCCATCTTTGTGACCCATAGTTTTATCAACCTCAGAAACTATCCTATGATCTCATCACTAAAGGACTAAAAAGAAGTTTCTTAGAAACTCTTTGGCTGGGTGTGGTGAAGCATGTTGTTAATTTCAGCACCTGAGAGGCAGGGACATGTGGATCTCTGTGAGTTTTAAGCTAGCCCGGTCTACACAGCAAGTCCTAGGACATCTGGCTACTTAATAGAGAAACCTTGTCTTAAAACAAAACAAAACCTGGAGGGGGGGAGGGGGGAGAAAAAAGGAAGGAACAAATGAAGGAAAGAAGGAAGTCTTTGAGCAGCGTAACATCAGAAGCCACAAAAATTGTATAAATGGCTATCAGTAATATGTTTGAACACCCTTCTCTCCTGAGAGGCCCATACTCAAGTGTTAAGCGAGTAATGCTTTTTCTCCAAACAGCAATCTCCTAATTTTACTGTTTAATATTACTACTATTAACTCTATTATTATGCTAATATTATTAATATTGTTCTAATATTACTGCTCTAGCAAGCAGTAATATTCTAATGCTCATGCTGAAATATGTGTTAAACCCTCTCTTATAAGCCACAGAGAATGGTACTGGGAAGGGGGTGTCTAGTCAGTAAAATATTTGCTGCTACACAAGCATGAAGATCTGAGTTCGGATCCCCAGAAGCCACACAGAAATATGGCACAGCAGTGTGTGCCTTCAACCGCCCAGTGCTGGGAGGCAGAGACAGGAGGATGCTCAGGGCTTGCTGCCGGTGGCTTTACTGTATTAGTGAGCTCTAGGGATTTTTTTTTTTTTTTTTTGGATAGGGGTTCTCTGTGTAGCCCTGGCTGTCCTAGAACTAACGCTGTAGAGCAAATTCAGAGATTCTCCTGCCTCTGCCTTCCAAGGGCTGGGATTAAAGGTGTGTGTCACCACTGCCTGGCTGAAAGAAAATAGGTAGCGAGAGCTTGAGGACATTTGGTGTTGACTTCTAGCCTCTGCTTGCATGTGTGCATGTTCCCCGAAGCAGCCACACAAATAATAAGTAAGTACATTGCTCCAACTCTACTTCACATAAAAATATTGCCATACGCACACGACGTGGTGTGCAACCGCTGTCTGGTCATTGGAACATTGCCTGTTTGTTCCTGGACTTCATGTTGACGTCTTTGTTTGATAAAGGCGTTGGTCCATCTTTCTTACTTGGTAATGCTACAGTACATCCGCCGAATGCGCAGGATGATGCCTTGGTTTGGGCAGTATCAGAAGAGTGTATTAGGACATGTAGTTGACTTTGTGATTTTGAAGAATCTTTTGAAGAACCATAGCTGTAGGAATAACTGTGCAAGAGGAGAATGTAGGGTTTTAGGCAGGTATTAAAGGGTGGCTGGCAGTGTGGTCAGAATATAAGGGGACTATTGTCCTGGACAAAGGTGTGGCCCTGTGAACCATGGAGGTGGAAGCCCCAGAATTCCAGCACCAGCGGCAGAGAGAAGTGGAATCTGGAAGGCAATGCTGAAATAAAACTCTACACAAAGTCCTGGCTGACATGGCACCTTTGTCTGTGTTTGCGCTTGGGCCTACAGATGCTGTTGACAAGCTTAGGAAGGCAGGTTTATTTTGAGAAAAATTCCTAAGGACATAGGTGAGGTGTTGGGAGTATGGAGGATTAAAGCTTCCAGGAATCGTTGTGATGCCAGGATTTATTTATGAGGAACATCCCCAAAGAGGAACTCAGTTTACACCGAACAGCATTGTCCAGCAGTGTTCTGCACTACAGCATGGAAAGCCACATAGCCACGGATATGTAACTTCTGACCATGAACGAGAAGGATGGTCTGTCTGTTCCCTGTGTTTGCATGCACCGACATAGATACTCATTGCCTCTATGTGGTCTTTCCATAGTTCTCAACGCCTCCATACCTTGGGCTCCCCAGTCCTGGCTGCCAGTCCCTAGACAAGGCTCTAGCATTGTGTCCATGATGAAATTGCCTCCTGATGCAGGAGGGATCCTTCTAAGACGAATCCTTCAGATAAGGATGCGTCCTGAAGAGCCCTGTTGGTCCTCCAGTAGCACAGCCACTTTGAATGCTTCCTCCAAATGTGATGGAGTGAGGCTGAGGGATGGATCAAGTGTCAGATATTCTCACCATGGCCATTCTCCCAATTTCTCTCCCAACAGGATTGCAGGGGACAGCAGTATCTCTACGCGCGTCACACGTGGCTTATGGGACTTTGGCTTGGAACCCTCTGTGACACACCATACTTCGTGGGAAGATGATAACGTGCCGAGGAAAGCAGCCTATGCTTACACTGCTTTGGCTTCTCTCGGCCACAGCAGCAGGCTGCCTTGCTGATTTGAGTGAGTATTTTCCTTCCATTCTCACCCCCCACCCCTAAGAGCACGTTGCCCTAAAGTCAGATGAAAGCATGAAGCAGCTTAGAGCACTTAGGAACTTAGGAGTACGACCTCTCTATTGACCTTCAAGCTGTGCCACACTCAATTACCCCAGATGAAAAATGATCAGGGCGATACCATGTTAGTTATAGTTTTGTATTTTAGTAATGTCAAATGCATACTAGCAGAAGAGGAGGAGGATTAAAATACATGCCTGTAGTTTGTATTTATTGTATGAGCAAAGGGTATCCATTTGCATACTCTGTGAGCATTACAAGAATGCTTTGAGTCGGCCATTACTAGCCTCAGTTTACAGAAGGGCCAGAGCTATACAGTCAAGAGGCAGAGGCACTGGATTCAGTCCAGGTCTGTCCAACTCCAGAGCCTAAGTGCCTGTTTTTATACTGCATTACCACGTACATAGCAAGGGGACCTTCTGGAAGGAAACCGGTGGGGTGGGGAATAGGCACAGATAGTTACTGGGGGAGGAGTGGCTTTCCTGAATGCTGAATTCTACATGGCCACCTGGGTGCCGTCTAGAGCTTCCGAAAAGGTGGTGGCGGTGGCAATGGTGGTGGCGGTGGAGGTGACGGCAGTTTCTTGGGGACCTCAGCTTATTGTTGCATTGATGTTCTTTTTCCAGATGAGGTTCCTCAGGTTACTGTCCAGCCTATGTCCACTGTCCAGAAGCTCGGAGGAACTGTGATCCTGGGCTGTGTGGTGGAGCCACCATGGGTGAACGTAACTTGGCGCTTCAACGGGAAGGAGCTAAATGGCTCGGATGACGCTCTGGGTGTCCTCATCACCCGTGGGACCCTTGTCATTGCTGCCCTCAACAACCACACTGTGGGACGGTACCAGTGTGTGGCTCGGATGCCTGCAGGAGCTGTGGCAAGTGTGCCAGCCACGGTGACACTAGCCAGTGAGTGTACTTCTTTGCCACTCCATGTGGCATGGTCTTACCTTCTCCCACTTTCTCTCTTCTCCTATGTTTACCCCATGCTGTTAGTCATAGTATTAAAGGGGCCCCAACTGCTGACATTTTTCAGGGTAACATGGTGGCTGCTCAATACTCTTGGGGACTGTGGTGTCCTGGAGAAGTTCTCCTCAGACTAGGGTGATCTGTGGAACATCTACAGGGAGTGAACTGTTCTGGGAGCCCAGAATTGGCACCACCTCTCCACTTGGTCAGTTGTTTTAGTAAGATATGACACCCACTTCCTGGGCACCTTTTACCTCTTCCCTCATCGTCAGAGTGGTTTCAGTCAGGGTTTTAGAAGCAGGGCTATGGAGAAAGTCTGCATTCCAAACTTGGCCTCAGCATATTCCTAATGCCTGGAATATGAGTTATTTAATTTTTCATTATAATTTTGGGGGGGGGGCAACTGCATGCCGATGAAGGCCAAAGGATAACTTGTGGGAGTGAGTTCTCTTCTTCCACCTTGTGAGTCCCAGGGGGACTGAACACAAGCCATCAGACTCAGTGCTAGATGAATTTACCCACTGAGCCACCACACCAGACCCTAAATATAAATTTCCGAACAAATGCCAAGTTCTCACAAATGGATAAGGAGAAGAGAAACAAGGGAGAGAGGATGTTTACTTAAAACCCACACTCTGCCTTCTCTCTCTTCCCTTTGGGGGCTTTCTTTTCTTAGATTGTTGCTCTCAGTGTGAGATAGTTGATTGACGTCATTATCTGTAGGCATTCTGCTTGTGATGTTGAACTAATGTTTTCTCATCTCTATTTTCTGTGATTATTACATTAAAAAAAAAATCATATGTCCTCAGGCCAGTATTTGGAAGCCAAGAGCTAAATGGCCTACAACCTCCCCCCCACCTACTCCACATACACAAAGAGGTAATTCTGGTTGACTCAGTTTCCTTGTACTTCTTGCCACATGGACTTAAGTGGGACATAATTTGTATAAACAACTTAAGTATGTATTATGAGGATCCAATAAAAAAAAAGTGAGTGTCAAGTGATAGTCACAGCCGGATGAGAAGCCTCACCAGGGACAGGTAATGCTAGTTGGCACTCTACATATGGTATGGGACAGTACAACACACTACCTTTATATGTGATTGACACTTGATGTGCAATGTCCTATGCATAGGGTGTTTATTATCTGATTTCCAGGCCTTCCTTCATGAGTTCTTCATGACAATTACTGTTCACATACTTTCCTGAACCCAGCAGAGCAGCCTTGGCACTCATTCTTGTCTGCTTAGCTTATAGCCAGGAAACAAAGAATTGCTTCCATCTTGGCCTTTTCCACATGAAGTATAGGACACAGGGAAACTTCAAGACTTTAGACATTTGGATATAAGCTTTGCGATTCCTAGGGCTTATTTTCTCATAGCTTAATAGTGTCCACTTATCTTTGATAAGCTTGCTTTGGGCTTCTGTGTCTTGATCACCATTGGGCTTATGGGTGATCTGGTTCTAGGAAATGAGCTCTCCTACATCATAGAGCCAATGGAGAAAACTTCTGCAATCTGGGTCTATTGAAGTCAGCTGAGATCACTGGGGTACGTGAGTTGTGAGCCCCAGAAAGAGAGTGTCAAGGGATCGGGGAGCAGATGAGCAAGGGTAAGAGGCTCCACCCTGCGTCTGGTTCCAGATCCCTAAGAGAACATCAGTGTGGAAGAGTATAACAGGACTACACTGGTGGCGCTCCTGATTTCTTAGGACATATCAAGTTCTACCCCTTCCTACAGGGCACAGGCAAAGAGTGTCTCCCTCAGCTTGACCTTGAGATATATTTCTCCCCACCCCACATGGAGCTA
The DNA here is from genome assembly GCA_019843965.1 of Rhynchomys soricoides. Classification (NCBI taxonomy): domain Eukaryota; kingdom Metazoa; phylum Chordata; class Mammalia; order Rodentia; family Muridae; genus Rhynchomys; species Rhynchomys soricoides. The sequence goes on along the minus strand of JADRCH010000180.1, from coordinate 1,404,022 downwards.
CTCAGTTTCTTGGCAGAAAGAGTGCCATTGACCCTGAGCGTCAGGTCTCTAAGAGCAGGCTAAGTGCTAGGCAAAGTCTAGCTAGGCACTTTCCTCTGGTGTGCTTGTAGGGGAGTAGGGGATGTTGGAAGGCTTAGAGGAAGATGGTAGAGATAGGTAGGAGTCATTGCATCACATCAAGAGTGCCCGAGTTCAGAACCCCGCTTCTTAGCACCAGACATTCCCTACTTCCTGTTACTAATTTTAAAGTTATAATTGCACTATAGGAAGTTTGGAACATGTGAAAAGCAATATGGCCCCTACGTCTGCCATCTTCACACAACCTTCATTGCCGTTTTGGCATATACTCTTCCGGTTCTTATCCATACCCATATATTTATGTTGTTGAATGTAAGAGAATCTCTCATAAGCACCACCTGTCAATAAGAAATCGGATGGCCAATGAGCTGAGGCAGGAAATAGTAGGTGGAACAGTGGCAGAAGAAGGGAGGATTCTGGGAAATAGTGAGAGAATAAAAGGAGCCTCAGGGAAAGATTGGAAATGACAGACTAAGGAGACAGACAGAAACCAGCAGGTAGATGAACTTAGGGAGACACAGAGGAGATGTAAAAGAAGAAGCAGGCCAGGGCTGAGGGAGAGATAACTAACCAAACTGTACACACAGAATAATTTAAATGGGTTAAATAACTTATAAGCCAGTTAGGGAATGATCCAAAGCTTATGGCCTAGGCAGTTAATAATTAATAGTCTCAGAGTCGTTGCTGTTGGGAACTAAGTGGCCGGGAGAAAGATGGATTTAAAAAACTGTATTAACAGATGCTCTAATATGAGTGACTCATACAGTTTATATTCTTATCTTTCCCGTTTGGCCCTGGATGACACGCATTTTCCTTTGGCTATGTGATAGATAGTTCACCTCTCTGCTTCAATGAGTATAAAAGGCCTAACAGTAAAGCACAAAATGTCTGGATCCTAAGTAGATGACCAATGAGCTTCTGCACGTGTGTTTTACATGTAATATCATGTATATCACTCTTACGTACCCCATTGTGTCCTTAGCTAGCTTACTCAGCCTCCCTCCTACAGTAGCATTCTTCCACAATGGACTGAGTATTCCTGTCTCTGGGCAATTCATTCTTTCCCAGGTGTTCATTATTCCAAATAAGATGTACCTTTCAACATTTGTGCCATAAAGGAGCCTCTAGAAGAGAGATTCTATCTGCAAATGATCAGCGTGTGTCTGCAGACTCTGAAGATGCTCTCGAATTGTCTATCCAGCCTAATGAGAAGCCAGCCTGAACCTTTTAGTGTTTGGAGAAAAGGGAGTTGGAAAAAAGATGGTTTAGTTTGGACCTCTCTGATTCAAAATATCTCTGTGTGTGAGGAGATTCAATTTGCCATCTTTATTTAAAAAAAAAAAAAAAAAATTTCCTGGCTCTTGCTTTCTCTGGTGCTTGAAGGGATGTGTGGTTGACAGAGATGGGCGTGTGCTGAAGTGGAGCTGGTCTCATTTGAAAGCCAAGAACTTGTCATTCAGACATGAATTCCAAGTGAAATATTTGAGTCTGACTAGAAAGAACAACTTGGGGAAATGGGGTGAGCAGGTGGGGTGGGTGTCCTGATGAGGAGGGAATGGGGGAGAGCGGAGCTGCAGCCTCCCACGATGAAAGGAGGGAGCCTTAGGCTGCTAGGAAGGCTGGTGGGGGGCAGGGAACGGGGTGCTGTCTTTGGGTTAATGCCACTGGAAGGTCTGGCCCAGACTCAGCAGTTAGATTAAATTTCTTAGAACACATTCCTGAGCAGAATGGATCTGTGTTTTGTTGATTGGATGGTGTACAAGGAGACTGGTCTCTATAGATGAGATTGCCAATGGCACCCTCTCTGCGTTTAGAGGCAGGCAGGGCAGGAGAGTGTGTTTAGGCCTCCTTGGAGGCCTTCCTTCATACGTTCATCTTCCCACAAAGCAATGCTGTGTGGCCTATCTGGCAATTTGCCTCATCTTGGCTTCCGTCTAGAGACCACTGAGAGCCTTATAGGGGAGAGTCAAGGATCTGGCTTGAGGATTCAAGGATAGGGAGGCCCCTAGGGAACTCTCCGGGCCTTGGGCAGGCCTCTGGTTCTCCTGTGCTGATGCTAGGAGGTAGACTTCATCCTGACGAGGTAGCATCAGCTTCTAGATTTTGGTAAAAATAGAGCTAGAAGTCCCGAATTCCTTGAAGAGTTTCACCCATGTCTTCCCCACCTGCCCTGCCGTGTGGGTAGGAGCCACTTACTTTTATGGTGCCCTGTGGAGAATTTCCATTCTTGTTTAACCCAACAGTTCTCTGCCTGTGGGTCACAACCCCTTGTGGGTCAACTAACCCTTACACAGGAGTCACCTTAAGACCATCAGAAAACACACCTATTTTCATTATGATTCATAACAGTAGCAAAATTACAGTTATGAAGTGTCAACAAAATTCATTTTTTAATAGTTGGGGGTCACCACAACATGAGGAACTGTATTAAAGGGTTGAAGCATTAGGAAGGTTGAGAACCAGTGGTTTAACCTAACCTTGCTTTTTGGTAATGTTCTTCCACCACTAAAGCCTTACTTCAGCTCTCCTGGTTAGCCTGACACTTGATATTTAAATGCCTTTGACTCTGAGCTAGCTCCTTCCTTCCTTCCTTCCTTTTCCTTTTCCTTTTCCTTTTCCTTTTCCTTTCCATAAACGTTTTACTACATGGATACAACTCTATGTGGCTCAGTCAACAACTTCCACTCTGCTCTAGAATCAATAGCAGACAGCTGGGGAGCCCGAGACTTCTTACTGTCCCCCAATTTCACCCGTGAGATTCTCAGCACAGCACTTTGGGTAATCACAATGCCTCTGAAATGAAGGTCCAAGAATCCAGTAGTTGTTCAGTCCATGAGGCTGGATATCTTAGCTGGTCTTCAAGTATAGACCAAAATCCTCAAGAAGTAAGTTCTAACACCTGTGAGGAAGAATGAAAGCAAGCAAAGACACAGCAAGCATCCTTCTTCTGTGCCCTTTATGTAGATTGCCAGCAGAAAGTGTGGTCCAGATTAAAGGTGGATCTTCCCACTTCAAAGATCTGGATTAGAAGTGGGTCTTCCCACTTCAAATGATTTAATTAAGACGAAAGAAAGAAAGAAAAATATCCCTCACAGGTGTACCCAGTCATTTGGGTTTTAGTTAATGCCAGATGTAGTCTTGACAGCTAAGAATATCCATCACACCCTCCCAGAGGATAAAGACACCAGTTTCACACAGCCTTCTTGGCTTGGAACCTGTATGTTGTAGGGAATTGCTTTGGACACATTCAACAACTTCATTAAGGTCTTTGTGTTATGAAGTTTAATTTGTTGATATTTTATTTGCATATCGTGACTTGATTTTTACTTTAAATTCAATTTAATACTTATACTATATTTACTAGCCTCTCTAATCCCCCCACCCTTCTTTTAGAACAGAGAGGTAGAGAGGCGAAAAGCAAAGGAAGTTTGCAGGATATCCAACGATCCCAAGAACTTTATCTCTGACCATCACTATGATGCTCTCCCTAAAACATATTCTACTGCCTCGATTCATTATCTAGCCCCCTTTAATTTAGCTTCTTCCTCAGACACTCACTGCCAAACAAATGTATTCTATCCTTAGAGACATCATTCAGTGAGGCAAAGTGAAAATCAGTGAGCCCATCTTGGGAAGCTTCAAACAGTGACTTCCCCAGTGCTGACTTCTCTATTTGGACATTTTGAAGGCTGACGTCTTAACTGGGATGTGTTTAGAATTTCCAGTACATTCCAGAAAGATCTGATCTCAGTTCTTGAGGACCTCTCTGTCTAATGGAGTAAATGACCTTCTATTGGGCCCTCTAAATTGTCCAACCGAGATGTGCGCAGGTTTTAATGGACGCTGAACAACTAGTAATTATTTATTTCAATTTGGGAGGTGGAATTACTGGAAAAGACTCAGGAATTGAATCTTAAAGAATGTGTGTGGCTCTGCTTTTATCTTTAATGTTCTAAATCTTTACATGCCATGCTCAAGCCTTTAACAAATGAATTCAGCCGTCCACATGGTGGACAGACCTAGGGACTGTGTCTGGAAGGACAGAGATTCTTTTATAGTGAATACTACTAAGTGTTTTATTTTTTAATTTTATATGTATGGGTACCATGTGCATGCCTGGTGCCCAAGGAGACCAGAAGGGGGTACGGGATCCCCTGGAACTAGAATTATGGATGCTTGGAACCAAACCTGGGCCCTCTGGAAGAGCAGGTATTGCTCTGAACTACTAAGCTAGCTCTCCAGCTTCCCTCCACTATCCTGCTGCCACCACCAATGTTAGTCATCTAGTTTCTGTTATTCTAGGCCATTCTCCACGCTGTCCTTGACTCACTGTCTTGTCTTTTTACCTTTGAGGAATGTGCATGCTGTGGTTCAGAAGTTCTAAGGTTAGGCTTTTTCCCCTCCTGGAGTAGCAACCCCAAGCCCCAAACACACACCAGTCTGGGACTCCCAGAGAAAACAAGAAGTAGCCAGTTGCTTCAAATTGAAAAACACAAATTGTGGAGCAGTCTGGCTGACTCGTGGACTCCTTTGCGTTAGGGTGAGGGGATGCTGAAGGAAAGAAGAGTTAGGAGAGAAAAGAAAACACAGGTGGGTTTCTGAGCTTCCACAGGAGGGGAAGGCAGTCTGCAGCTGAATCCAGGGCTGGGACAGCTCCAGGGCAGCCAAGACTTGGAAAGGGAGGGCAGGCTTAGTTTGAAATTTACTGCATTTAGTGGTAAATGATGTGTTTGACTTGGCCAGGTGAGAAAAAAATATATCCAAAGATCCTCAGACCCAGAAGGCTCTAAGCAGCTGCATATGCAAGTAAAAATGAAGAATAAAAATGCCTGTAGCTCTAGGTAGGAATCATAACAAATTTCTTCTCTTTTTAGGCAAATAGGGCATAAAATTATCTTATAAGATTTCTCCCTGATATTCTGGTAGAATCTTCGAATGGCATCAGCAACACTAATCTTATGTGGCCTGGTACAAGCACCTTGGCAGACCTGTGCTACAAACTCTGCACAGAGCATCTTACTTAGGTGCAGATATCTGCCCAAGGCAGCCAGGAGTCCAATTTCATAGTAGGCACTGTCTACCAAATTGACCTCAAGTCTATGGTCCTTTTACCAAGAATACATTTAAATACTTGTGGCACTCGTCCCCTAATTCTTTGTGTACTCAGCCACCTATTTACACACTTACACAAAATTATAGGTCCACTATCTAAGCTAAGAGAAAAGGAGAGGGCCGTAAGAAGCTTATTGCACCGAGAATGGGCAGAGCATTGATTTGTCTGTCTTAAAACCACTGGACCACTGGGTGGAAGGATGCAGCATGACTCCTATAAGATGAAAAGAGATGATTTAGTGAGTTGATAAGTTCCTTCATGCTCCATTTTGGACTGTGTGAGAAAGTTGAATGATTTCTACTTGGACCTTACTTTTAGACTTCCAACCATTTTGGAATGTGGTGAGCAGTTCAAGAACTAGAGAGTAGCCGGGCAGTGGTGGCGACGCCTTTAATCCCAGCACTTGGGAGGCAGAAGCAGGCAGATCTCTGAGTTCCAGGACAACCAGGGCTACACAGAGAAACCCTGTCTCGAACCCCCCCCTCCCAAAGAAGAACTAGAGAGTATATCTGAATTAAAGCATCATCACTTATCAGTGACAAAAAAATGTAAGCAAAAAAACCAAACAAGCGAGTCACACAAGCAACAGACAAACCAACAAACAAGCAGTCCACTATTTTTTTCTATAAAGAAAATGGTGCTAAGCCTGGTGGTGGTGGTAGTGCATGCATTTAATTCTGTAGAGGTAGAGGCAGGCAGATCTCTGAGTTCAAGGCCAACCTGGTCTACAGATAAAGTTTCAGGACAGCCAGGGCTACACAGAGAAACCCTGTCTCGAAAGAGAGAGAGAGAGAGAGAGAATGGTGTTTCATTTCCAGTGATTGAGTCTCTCTGCTTAAAAACACACAGTGACTTCAGGGACCACAGGGTACAGCTCAAGCCCCAGTGAGGCAATGGCCCCACCCAGTATAGACCTGTCTCTGTCTTGTCTCCTTTCCATTCTCCTCCCACCCCTTCAGCTTGCTCATTCCCTGGGAATCTTTTACCACCTCTCCCACCTTCTTAAGGCATGGTGCTGGCAGAACTGAGAGTTCTGCATCTTCATCTGAAGGCGGCTAGTGGAAGACTGACTTCCAGGCAGCTAGGATGAGGATGTTAAAGCCCATGCCCACAGTGACACACCTACTCCAACAAGGCCACACCTCCTAATAGTGCCTCTCCCTGGACCAAGTATATTCAAACCATGACAACACACTCTCAGTTAACCAAGTGAATTGGCTCCTGAGGAGAACAACAACAAAAACTAGTACTCTAATACAACAGGAGCTAAGACCTACGAGTGGAGCTATTTTCCCTTCGAGGTGTTTTTATGAGAAGTGGGCGATTCATTCCTTTTGCAGTTTTGTTTCTATGGCGTTGTTTCCTACAGCTTCCTGTTTTGTCCTGTTTATAGCTGAAGCATCCTGTGTTTTCTGTGTTTCCCCTTGAGTGGAACGGATTACTCTCCTACACATTTGTGCTAATTTCACAATGAGGAGTGGGGGAGGGGGTTGACATAAATAGAAAGAGTGAAGAAGGAATTAGTAAAAACAGGTTGATAGTACAGAAGGGCTTTTAGAAAAAAACCTGATGGAAGTCAAAAGTGTAAAGGATATTAAACCAAACGGAGAGATGGCAAGATGGCTCAGTGGGCAGCCTCATTTGCATGCAGGCCTGGCGTTTGAATTCAACCACCAGATCCTACAGGCTGGTGGAAGATGATTCCTGAGAGCTGTCAGTGTGGCACATACATGCATGTGTGCATGTGTGTGTGTGTGTGTGTGTGTGTGTGTGTGTGTGTGCATGTGTGCATGTGCCTGCATGCATGCATGAGTGTGTGCGAGCACACCCGTGTGCACACAGACACAGTAAATAAATACATTAAAAGACATGGAGACTTTCATTGGAGTCAAGAGAAAGCCAGTGTTGGTGAAAGCAGCAGCTCCCACAGATGTGTGGGAAAAAAGGAAAGCCACATGAGCCCCTCTGTCCCCAGAATAGTGGTCCTGTCTCTCCAATCTGGAATTCTGTTTATAAGGGCCATGTTGAAGATCTCTATTTCCTTCAGAGCTGCTTGGCTCCTGTTTTCACTCTTCTCTCTCTCCCTATGCTGGCCACCAGCCCTGTCAGAGACCGTGCTGGGATCCAGCTTTGCCTCTGATGAGTCCAGACCACCAGGATTTACATGAATTTTCCCATTGCTGAGTTTGTATTTATATTTATATTTGGATGATCAGAGAAGTATGTGTGATGTGGGTTGTTGGCAAGTAAATCTTTTTCTCCTCTCTCTTTCTTCAGTGTATTTTTTCCAAACTCTCATTGGGTCCAAAACAAACTGCAGCTTCGTGCGCCAGTGCTACCTCACAGGCACTGCAGCCAGATAAATGAGTGTGGCTGCAGACATCTCTCCGTGCATCTGGCTGCCAGACTCAATGGAGACATGGCTCCATCTTTGACTCGTCTTTGAGGACTAATCACATTTCAAGTTCTCTTATGCTTTTTAAAAATATTTTTTAATTGGTTCAAGCCAAAAAAAAAAAAAATTCCTCAAGCCTTAAGCCAGTTTATTGCAAATCATTTAATACCATTGCAAAATAGATTCTTTTTTCTTCCCCTCCCACGCCTGCCTCTTTATGCCTTCTCTCTTCTCAGCCACAATTTTCTCTCTCTTGTCATAACTATGACTTTTCTGCCTTTACTTCCTGCCCTCCATCCAGCCTCTTTCATCTCTCCTCCATTCTTAGCCTTTCCACCTCTCAAATGTGGGAAACCACACCTCAACTGAGGGGAAAAACAAAAACAAAAAAAAGATTTGACAACTAATCTGTATGGCAGATGCAAAATCCCCCCCCCCATAGAAACTGGTTTTTATTTAAATAAAAGACAGCATAACATGCCGTGCTTTCATCAGAAAGTGTGTTTGAGAAATTTCATGTCGTGTTTCCATGGCTGTCAGGAAAGAGTTTTGTTTGGAGCCAAAATTATTTGTACAATTGGATTGGCAGGGAGAAAAAAAATCCCAAAGAGAGCAAACATATTTATTCACTGTTCTGGCCTGCCAAGCAAGGCACAAAACTGGCATCTACAGCTTCCTCCTCAAATTGTATGCAGCATGTGGCAACCTGCCATAGACTGTTGTTGGAGGAGCTGAGGACCGTGCTGGGGATACCACTCTGGTGCATGACTGTGTTCTACCTTACATTGACTTTCCCTGTCTCATCTGTTAGATCAGAAGCCCCCACTGCCCGGGACCTATTTTATTTCCTTTGCTTTTTCTGTAGGGCCTGGTGTAACTTAGAATGGCTGAGTGGAGGCATCCATGAGGCTTGAAGGGATGAAACTGTACTAAATGTCCGCCTTAGAAAACACTGGTTTGGGCCAGCCTTGTGAGTTACAGTGGTGTTTGGCTTTAGTGGTCTGTGTGCCCTGGCTACCCACTACTAAGCGCTTAGTCATTTCCTCAGATGCTCAGCTTCTGAGAGGCCTGCCCAAACCATGGTAACCCCAGTCACTCTCCAGGTACCAGGCTCCCTGAGCTCAGGAGCACCATCAGCTGTAGCTTTACTTGGTCCCCTGTCCTTTGCAGGTGGCTTTTGTGGTTTTCCATTTGCAAGGTACTTTTCTTCAAGGATAATTCATGGGTGAAGCTAAGCTATTGTATGACAAAGACAGCCAAAGGATTAAGTGAGGTGTGTGATCCTCTGTCCATCAGTAGAACAGTTTAGGGCTCAGGAAAGCCCAATACTGCCAGAGGCCACTTAGGAGGCAGTGCCATGGCTCCTCTGCCTTCTTTGCTGCCACATCTAAGTCCTTCTATGAAGCTGTGAATCAGGAATTCAGCCAGAGAAAGCACTCAGTATCTCTACTCCTTGTCCATGGGCCATCCTCCAAAGTGACTGAGGTGCAGAAAAAGACTACAGGGTCTTTGTGTTACTGAATAGTGGCACCATTAGCACAAGCTCTTCCCAAGCTCTACAACCTCAGCATAGACACAGTAAGCCACCACAGGGGCAAGTTGAGGCTCAGACAGAAGCCATGAGAATTGAGGGATAAAGTTGACAACAGTAAGCCCAGAAATTTGCCCATGGCTCTGGAGCTGCTCAGCAGCCCAGAAGCTTTGCCAAGTGAGCCCCATGCAGTGCCCACAATCTGGTGGATCCCAGCCAAACCTCAGCAGGTAAGTGCAGGCTTGTTCCCTGATCTCTGAGAACACAGGGGTTGGGGGTATGGGACGAAAGTGTGTGTGATAAACGCCTGCATGGGGATGGAGGTGTCAGTGACTTCTACAGCATCCAGCAAAGGTGCCATCTTTTCTGCCTGAACAGAAAGTGCTTTCTTTGATTTATCACCTGGGAAAAGGCTGAGCAAAAAACCCTTTGAAAAGTGGGGACTTGGATTATGCTAGGAACATGGAGCTGAGACCCTAGACACTCTGTAACTGGACATGTTACAGACTAAGTTTTCCGGAAGAGGTAAGTCTTCAGTTAGGATTTGACAGTTTGTATTGAGGGTACATAGGCATATTCCTCCAAGTATTGTAATTTAATTCACAGTTCTAATTGTTATAATAATATTTTGGTTTTGCAAGACAGGGTTTCTCTGTATAGCCCTGACTGTCCTGGAGCTTGCACTATAGACAAGGCTAGGCACTGAACTCACAGAAATCTGCCTGCCTCTGACTCTGCCTCTGCCTCTGCCTCTGCCTCTGCCTCTGCCTCTGCCTCTGCCTCTGCCTCTGCCTCTGCCTCTGCCTCTGCCTCTGCCTCTGCCCTTGAGTGCTGGGGTTAAAGAAATGTGCCACCACCACCCGTTTTGTTCTACTTATTATTAAGAGCTTCTTATCAAGGGCAGAATGAGGAGGACTAGAAAGTGGTTGGAAAGTTCAAATGGACTCAAGATCAAATATGCCCTTATGTGCTTTCTCACACGCTCCTCACTAGGTAGGAAGTGCTTGTTGATATCTCTCATATGTTTTCTGGTTTTCCCGTGGCCAAGAGAATTTGGCCTTGACATTCCCTTCAAATGGAAAGAGGAATTGTAGAACGCATCAAGCAGTGGGCATTTGGAGAAATGTCTATAGACAGTGCATCTAGGCATCTTACAGAATTAACACATTAGAATATGCAGCTTTTCTTTGGAATCTGGCCTTTTCAGGAGAAGCTACCAGGCAGGACTCCATAAAGAGCTCAAAAAAACCGGTAGGCTTTCTCAAAAAGTACTGTGACCGTAAGGCTTGTTAGTAACCTAAGATGTGACCTCAAAGACCAGAGCTTTTGACCTAGGGAGACCTGAGAAATGAATGGGTCTACTGGGCAATTTAATGAAGTAGCTGGAAGAATCGGCAGAGAAAGGATACAGAAGGGGGTGGCGAGGGAAGGTAAGAGATTAAAGCTGAAAAAACATTCCTGCAACACATTTCTCAAGCACGGACAACAGGCAAGGACAGGTGTGTGTCCTATCAAGCCATTTCCCATGAAACCTGAGCCACCCTTCCGCCAACAGAGGCCTGTTAACTTCATTTGTAACTGAAGGCCTGCCTCTTATTCCCACTGAGGCATTGGTGAAGGCCAGGAAACTTCTTTGCAGAACCTTGGCCTGGGAACAGGCTGCTTGCTCCCCTTCATATGAGGCATGCCTCTGCATCAGCCTGCTGGTAATAGACTGTTGTGTTATCAATCACGGATTCACCTCCATCTCTGGCCTCCTTCCTGGCCAGGAACACAAGGAACGGGGCTCTGATTTTTACATCATTCATCACATCATGACTCCACTTTTAATCCCTTAGTGAATTCTTACTGCAGCTGCCAAACTGGGAGGGATGGAAATGGCAGCTCAGACTTAAGGTTGGGAGGTACAAGGAGGGGAGAGCAGTGAAGACCAAACGGCTGCTTATTTGTTTTGAAGCCAAGAAGTCTTGCCTGCCAGTCAGCCCTTGTGAGGAGTGGGGCACCCAGATGGGATGTCCAGGGTCCTGCCTACATGGGCTGTTGTGCACATGTTGGCATCAGAGCAAAGGGAGAGTTGGATTTCGTGCCTGACCGGTGCCCAGCTTCATGTCTCCCTGGATGCATAGCTTTCTGTTTCTGCTCTAGCAGTAGTGAGAGCCAGGAGGGGCACAAGGAGGACCCAGTGTTCTGGCACTTGGTGGTGAGGTGGGTGCACATACTTCATGCCAGGATGAGCCTTGAGTTGTAGGGGACAGGAGCCTGAGGACACTATGATGGAGGTGGCTTTCTGGTGCCAAACTCCTTTCGGTCGTTCACGTCTTTCTTCAAAATGATCTGCTAGGTTTAAGTATATTGTTGCTTGGGGCAATTTTCCTTGGAATGATGTAAAGAAAGAAGACGTGGGTGTGAGGGAGAGACAACTCTTGGTGGGGTAGCTTTAGATTTATTAGACCATGGAGGAAAATGGTTCTCAGTGCCTGAGGAATTTTCCAGATGCTTCTGAAGTGCAGTTGCTCATAGCTCACTTTGTGGGGAGCTTCCTGACTTGGCAGGTATAAGGCGCCCTACCCTGAAGGAGGATTAAGGCCTTTGCATGTTTTCAGTGAAATGTTTTTTAAAGGAGTGGCATTACCTGTGTTCAGCTAGAACATGGGCCAAGGCATCCCCTTTCCTATAGCTCATCTTCTTTCTCTCCGAGTGAAACTCATTCCTTGTCCTAACCTAGAGGCTCAGCCAGACAGAGCTACATAATTTACAGGTTCCAGCATAAAATGAAAATGTAGGATCCCTTGTTTACACGTTGCTAAGAATTTAAGATGGCTCAGCAGTCAAGAGTGATGGCTGCTCTTCCAGAGGACCCAGGTTCTATTCCCAGCACCCACATAACCTTCTCACAACTGTCTGTAACTCCAGTTCAAGGGGATCAGATGCCATCTGCTGACCTCCCAGTTACCTGACATTTTTTTCAAAATAACTGCCCTTGGTCACATTTTAATTAAATGTTCATGGAATGTATGGTAGGGCCTGATCCTCGAGTTCACAACATAAACCAAACTTTTTGAGAACATTTGGGTTCATAGGCCATGTAAATGGGCATCCAGCTTGTGAAGCTTAGTTTCCATGATATTGAGTCATTGAACATCTACTGTCATTGTGGGCCAAGATCCAGGCTTAGAGGGTATATTAACAAGTCTTGGCCCTGTCCTTAGAAAGCGAACAGTTTAACACTGAAATGGAAGAGACAATGATCTTTTCATAAAAAACAGTGGGCTTTCTTCTCTACCATGGCCTGACTTACAACTTCTAGAAAGTTCCATTAAGTAGAAAGCTTTCTTGACCTTGCCTGGTGACTTGATCACCAGGTTCCCCTGTGATGAGTCTTATTTAACTGGGGCAGTTATTTCTCATGTTTTGTGAGAAACCTGATTTCCGCCTACTCTGCTTACCTTTTCTGAGTGGCCCATGGAAACAACACAGCAGGCAGGTAGAGTCTTGCAGTGAAATTGCAGGAAGTCCAAGGCTTGGAGTTTAAGCAAAGTTTGGAATGGTCTGCACTTTGAGAGTTGGCCTCGATGGCTTCCCCAGTACCACATTGAAAAGAGTGTCTGGGTAAAATATTTTTTGGCCACTTTTTTTTTTTTTTTTTTTTTTTTTGTATTCTATTAGTTTTATTCCTTCTCTTAAAATAGATCCAGCTACAATCCTGAAAACCAAGTTTCCTGTTCAGAATGTGGTTTTGTTCAAGAAATGGCCTAGCTTTTCAACAGCATCAGTGATTTGACCCATGCAGAGATTTGTTTTCTAGACACATGGAGTAGGAAACATCCTGCCCCTGCTCCAGATGAGTCTTCATCCTCTCCCCTTTTAGATCCCACAAATTTGACACAGAAAAAATAGCCGCAGGATGCCAGAGTATGCTGGAGCCTTTGTCTGGACCCTCAGCTCCTCTCAGATTCCACAGCAGGGTACCTGCTGGGGTGTCCTCAGAGATCCCTTGTCATCTTGAGAGAAAGGGAGTTTGAGAGTGGCAAAACACGTGACCGGACGTTAAATCCTGGGTCCAAGCTGACAGCTTATGTTCTGCTCGAGACAGCTTTCAGATTGCCTTCTCTGTTCTGCTCTCTCTGGAGATCTCCAGAGAGCTCTCTGCTCAAGACAGCTTTCCCTTGCTATTCTAAAAACTCTCTGGATAGCTCATCTCTTGCAGACCAAAAGCCCAGTCTCTTATTTTACATATTTATCACTTCAGTCATTACCCAGGTTTTGACTATCCCATGCATCAGCATCCCAGGACCCCAGCGCCTAAGGAAAAGAGAGCAAACACTAGCACAGACAGTAAGATAGTTAGGTAGGACCCAGCCCTGAAATTACCATTCTGACAACTCTTGGACCTAAATTAGCTTTGTTCCAGGCTGACCTTGAACTCAGGAATCTACCTGCCTTTGTAAGCATAAACAAAAAACTTAGCTGGTTGGGATCTTGCTTGCAATCACCACTCCCTAAATCTCTTTATCTCCTTCCTTAGTATCTCTCTGACAAGCTGGCTCACAGTGCAGCTGCCTCTGTTCCTTTAGATCTGTGAAGCTCCTTACACAATTAATATTGCATTCTTATATTTTGCATAGTTGAGAAATTATATTTTCTTTTCAAACTCACATTTTCAGCATCCTTTCCCACAGTCTTAAGGGTTGCCCTGAAGATCATAGCATTCTACCATTTTGCTGAGACATAGACTGTTGTACAAACAAGTCTTATGCCCACAGCAACCATCAACATTCATGGAGGCTCATGCCCTGCTGGATCTGTTCCAGGGGCAGGAAACCATGTCATACTGTCCCTTCCATGGACTTGCCAGACTTGGCATCCACAGAGCCCCACCTATTACTCAAAGGGGGTAGTCATTAGAGATAGTAGATCCTGGGCAGTGGCAACTTTGCTGTGATCAATGTTGGTAACTGAGTGACTTTTCACCTTCTGTGGATGTATGAGAAGAACCTGGGAGGCTGTTCTTGATGGAACCAGAGGAAAACATGAGCATTTCCTTCCATCTTTCTCTTCAGTCTCCATTTATAGAATCTTCTGACAGCTGTGCTTGGACCTTTGTGCCCTGACTATGACACGTATTTAGGACAGCCATGTAGGACCAGCTCACTTTTAGGGCTCAGTGTCATAGAATAAACTGTTCTGGCCACCTTCTAACAGGGTTCTCTATGTCTCTCCAAACTTACGTTTATATACACCTCAAGTTGAACTAATCCAGTGATGAGGGCTGTAAGACAATCCTTACAAACCTGTATATATCTCCAGAGACCGAGAACTGTCTCAGCATTCTCCTATGGCCTGGAGTGAATTCTGAAGCTGTTTGTTGCGACTCCCAACAGGAACCCACTGGGGATACCACACTGACGTTCTCCATCCAGGTCTAATAGAAACTTTCCTTTCTCTTCACAGATCTCCAGGACTTTAAGTTAGACGTGCAACATGTGATTGAAGTAGACGAGGGGAACACAGCCGTCATTGCCTGCCACCTGCCTGAGAGCCACCCAAAAGCCCAGGTCCGGTACAGTGTCAAACAGGAGTGGCTGGAGGCCTCTAGAGGTAAGGAATGGGCAGGAAGTCCAGGAGAGCTGGCTTCTGACTGCTTTCATTTGTGTCAGCCATTGCTGCCTCCCTGAGTCCCCATGATAATGCTGACAGCTCCAACCTCAGGCTAGCCAGCTGTCCTGTACTCTGACACTTGGCTCTCAAAAATCCTGAGGGGGCAGTTTCCCTGATGGAGTTCCTCTGTCTTGTCACGGAGACTTAATTCATCTTGTGGGGCCATGGAGGGCATTACCAAACACTCAGCATATGGCTGGCTCCTGATGCTCCCTGTTCAAGCCCCTGTCACAAGGCATGTAGAGAAAGTCTGCCTGATAAGCCCAGAGTCCTTAGAGCTTCAGCGTTCCCTGGTGGGAAAGCAGTCTTTTGGTGGGACTGCACAGTTCCCCCATTTCCTGCGTCCTGTGGTAATCTCAGTTCTCATAGCTTTCTGCTCAGACCATAGTGGATATGGTGGCTGGCCTAGGAGAGGCCACAGTGGTTCACAGTGCCAACAAGGAGGCGTATGTCCATTAAAATGAAGTCAGCTCAGCTCACAACAAACTTACCCACAAGGTCAAGTTAACCTCCCTGGTCTTGTAACTCAAAACGTATACTTTCCATATTGTAGACTTTGTTTTTCTCACGAAAAGAATATCTTTTGTGATTGGAATCTTAGGGGAGGGGGAAGAAACTCAGAAGAGACAGAAATCTGCTTTTGAAACGTTAGCACCCTGGTCCAACCACTCAGAAATAGAGAAGAGATAAGAAAGGACAGCGGCTCTAATTCTTGCCCGGCAGAGGCTTGGCAGCAGCCCGGGACAAGACCCACGCCATCTGGCAGTTGCCTAAGCAGCTCACACCTGGGTGGCCCAGCAGCAGGCAAGCACCAAGCTTGGTGACACCCTGAGTCCCAGGAGGGGCCAACCAGGACAGAGCTCAGAGCTGACTGAAGGCCAGTGCCCTGCCTGCCAGGAAACTGAGGGCCACCCCTGTTGCTGGGCTGTCCAGAAGTTTCAAGTTTGCCTTCTGTCAAACAAATCTGAACACATGCTTTAGCCCCACCCACCCACAACACTCTTGGACTAGGAGCAGACAAAACCCGCCAGGCCAGCGATAAACAATATGGTGTTTTGGTGGCTGTCACAGACAAGGCAATGGCTAGGGGTCAGAATATTTCACTAATAAGGTGGCTTAGATAGGTAAGAAATGCTGAAGTCAGTTAGATAAACCCACCTCTTCCCCACTTGTATGGCACGAGGCTCAATCTTTTTTTTTTTTTTTTATTAATTCTTTATTTATTTTATGTATATGAGTACACTGCAGCTGTCTTCAGACACATCAAAAGAGGGCATTGGATCCCATTGCAGATGGTTGTGAGCCACCATGTGATTGCTGGGAATTGAACTCAGGGTCTCTGGAAGAGCAGTCAGTGCTCTTAACCACTGAGCCATCTCTCCAGCCCCTGAGGCTCAATCTTAATAGCGGTTTGTTTTGTTTTTTTTTAGCAGCAGATGTTCTGCCTTTTTATAAATGAATCTAAGAGGCTGATTAACTTTTCAGGATCACGCCTTATTCTGTAGACCTAGAGCTCAAGCCCAGGTTGACCCTAAGCCCTGCATCCTTTTTACCCTCCCCTGCTCCCTTGAGAGTATAAGGTGAGCCTCATAGACAAGCAGGGCACTAACTCAGGCAGGCAGCCAAGCAGTCAGGAGCCTGTAGTTGGTCACTTCCTTAATCTGGCACTCTGCCCATATGGTACTAAGTTTTCTGTGGAGAACGGCGTTTCAGGCTTTCTTTCTCTCTTGGATCCCTTATCTCTAGGACCGTTTCAGACGGTAAGATTCTGGGCCCAAACTCACCTCATTTGTTTCTCCCCTATCGTCTCCACAGACAACTACCTGATCATGCCATCGGGGAATCTCCAAATTGTCAATGCCAGCCAGGAGGACGAGGGCATGTACAAGTGTGCCGCCTACAACCCAGTGACCCAGGAAGTGAAAACTTCCGGCTCCAGTGACAGGCTGCGCGTGCGCCGTAAGGACCTGGCTCATTTGTCAATTGTGGGGTATTGTGGATAAGGCCCAGCAAAGCTGGAAAGCGAGAGGAGGATCTGGGGAGAGACCAAGTTCAGGGTCCGTGAGCCTAGAGGTAGAGCGGGGACAGCATCCCAGGCTTGCTTGTCACCACAGCCCATCACTGTGGAGGGCAACTTGTGGATTGCTTCTGAGCCTATCCACTGCTCCTTACTCTTAAACTGTGCCCAATGTCTCCTTCTGCTGACAATCTACATTGGCCCACAGGCCATCCATGTGCGAACACCTTCACCTCCTAAGTGCCCCGTAAGGTTCCCCAAGTACTCAGTGAGCTGCTACTGAGCACCCAAGGTAGGTTTTCTCCCAAAGCTAATGGAGCAAAACTTTTTTCTCTTCTTCCCGAGGAGAAAGAGAGTCTCCAAAACTTTATGGGCCGCTGGCTGACCCATAAAGTGGATCATGAGGCAGGCTCAGTGGGGACGCTGGGACAGCAGCACACTGGAGAGTAACTGCCTTTCAGCTGTTCCATGTACTTTCTCGCCAGCTGTGAGAAAGATGGCTGCTTTCAACATTGAGCACCGGAAAGAGCCACTGATATGTGTTTGGGGACTTTATAAGAAATGTGTAACTTTCAACAGTGGCTCCTGCTCAGCTTAGTGGGTTCCTCACCCTGTAAGGGACACACTGCCTTGGATGATGAAGCCAAGTAGAGGGCTAGCAGATCCTGGTGTCTTACTTTGTCCTCAAGCTCAGAGTGCACTGCCTGAAGTCAAGCAGGAAATACTTTCTCTCTTGGCAGCCTGATCTCTCTGTAAGCACTTGTAGCAAAAAGATTTAAGTTACAGTCTGCATAGTAGGAAGACCTTGCTCCTGACAAGCGGCATTGCATCAGCTATGCTGTGAACTTAGAGGAGTTGCTTCATCTCAAGACCATGTTCTTTGGAGCCCTTCTGGAGCTGGACCATCAGAGACAGGCTGGAGGAAGCCCAATCTTACTCTGTATGTCACTCTTACCCACTCCAGGGTCCACCGCTGAGGCTGCCCGCATCATCTACCCACTGGAAGCTCAGACCGTCATTGTCACCAAAGGCCAGAGTCTCATACTGGAGTGTGTGGCCAGTGGAATCCCACCACCTCGAGTCACATGGGCCAAAGATGGGTCCAGCATTGCTGCCTACAATAAGACTCGCTTCCTACTGAGTAACTTGCTTATTGACACCACCAGTGAGGAGGACTCAGGCACCTACCGCTGTATGGCCAGCAATGGGGTCGGGGATCCTGGAGCAGCTGTCATCCTCTACAACGTTCAGGTGTTCGGTGAGCATCTCCGTGGGCTTCCTCCTCCTTAATCTCCCCACTGATCTTCCTGGCCCTTCTAGAAGCATATAACCTAGCTCAGAGAGGGTTCTATTGTGAAAGGCCACAGAGCTGATTAATAAGGAAGCATGCTGGGGAGACAGAGATTCTCAGATCCCAGGACTTAGGCCCTGGATCTTGGTGTAGTCTTGGTCACCTAGACATCCCCTGTACCCCACTGTTCCCATAGGAAGAACCCAACAGACAGTGAGGAGGAAGCTAAGCTGAGGCAGCATCTCTTCTAGCCTGTGTGATCCTAGAGATGGGAAAATCCAGCCTTCCTCATTCTGATCTGTTTTCTCCACAGAACCCCCTGAGGTCACTGTGGAGCTGTCCCAGCTGGTCATCCCATGGGGCCAGAGTGCAAAACTCACCTGTGAGGTTCGAGGAAACCCCCCACCCTCTGTACTATGGCTGAGAAACGCAGTGCCCCTCACCTCCAGCCAGCGCCTCCGACTGTCTCGAAGAGCCCTTCGGGTGGTCAGTGTTGGGCCTGAGGATGAAGGCGTGTACCAGTGCATGGCTGAGAATGCAGTTGGGAGTGCCCATGCTGTGGTCCAACTTCGGACCTCCCGGCCAGGTGAGTGCATGTAGCCCAGAGGTCAGAAATTCCAGCTGAGCAGGTGTCCAGTCCTTTTCTCAAATAAAGTCAAATGTAGTGATATTTAGTTTAAAATTACACTCACTGCAATTTTGTGCAAATTTTCATTAATGAATATGACCTCTTTGATGAGATTTTTTTTAAAAAAAAAAATGGATATTTTTCCAAGTCTGTGGGCTTTGTGATTATGAAGAATCATACTTAACAAGCAGGGCTTTAAAACAAGGATAAGTATGGCCTTTCTCTTTAGCTTGAGCTGTTTCAATTGACACTTGCCCTGACTAGGACCTACTGTGTGCTCAGCATGCATCAGGTGAGGTAGAGAATGCAAAACATGAGAAAGACCCTGTCTTTTGGGAAAGCTTCCTATAAAGATGAAACCATGGAAGGAATTTGAGAGGAAAAACTACTATGGACAGGAGGTACAGTTTAGTGCCGTCCGTATCAGATGCCGATATCCTACGGTGAGGGAGGTCGGTAGGGCTGAGACTGAGGCTGGCAAAGTCCATGGATGGAATGTTGCCACACTGCTCTTGGCTTCTAGATTCTCAGAGAGCAGTCCCAATTGAATTCATGTCTCTAGTCACCTCAGTGGAGAAGGGAAAGACTCACTGTGTGTCAGTGTTAAACTTTCAATGTAAAAGGACATGTTTCCATCCCCAGCATAGAAACTGAGGTCCATGTGCCTCCAGAGTAAATTGAGATAAAGCCTGTGTGCTCACTGTTCACCACTGTAACACATACCCTAGGGAAACAACTTAAAAGGAGGAAGGGTTTTTTTGTGGGGTGGGGCTCGTGGTTTTTAGTCATGACAAGGGGTGTATGATGGGGCAGAGCCACTCACACTCAGAAGACAGAGTGGATGCCTGGTACACTGACTGGGTTTATCTCTTCCTCCATTTTATTCCACTGGGTCCTTGCCTGTAAGATGGCAGGATCCATGTTAGGTGGGTTTTTCCTTCTTACTGATTCTTTCAGGAGAAACCTTACCTTAGTCTCTAGCCCCAGACGTGTGCTTTCCTAACCTTCCAGTTGCTTCTCAGGTAAACCAAGTTGATGGTCAAGACTAACCATCACAAGTCCACCCTTTGTCAACTGGGGACCGGAGTTCAGTTACCAGAACCAAAGTCAGGGGGCTCATAACTGTCTGTAACTATAGTTCAGGGCCCCTGACTCCCTCTTCTGGCCTCCAATGGCTATTGTACTCCCAAAATGCTCACAAATCCATACATTTACATGCACACAGATTTTTAAAAAAAAAAAAAAAAAAACTTAAGGAACTTAAAGAAGTCCAAGTTCAAAGTCTCCTCTGAGACTCAAGACAAACTCTTTGCTATGAGCCACTGCAAAATAAAAGATCAGTTATTGTATGTTTTCAGCGTACAATAGCACAGAGTAAATACACCCATTCCAACAAGAATGACATAGAAATGAGAGACAAGAAGAAGACAAAACCAAAACCCAGCAGGACAAACAAGCCTTAAGTCATGTAGCTTCATTTCTAGCAACATGGATGTGGGCCTCAGCAGTCATGGGCAGCCTGACCATGCAGTCTTGCTGTTTGTCTTGCTGTTTGTAGCCCACATGGCCTCTCTCTTGGGTAAGCTCCATACATCATCGCCTCTTGCTTTGTTTTGCAAGCATTCTTTGTTTGAGATTATCTCTAACCTCTTAACATCTCAGGACTCTATTGCACCCCACAGCTGCATGCTTGGCTGTCTTAAGGGCTCTCCATAGGGATTGTGATCTTGCTATGCATTGCCTAGCCTCTCAGGCTTTCCCTTAAAATCTGGGAGGAATTTGACCCCCAGCTCTTGAATTCTGCATAGCTACACAACTGGTGCCTTGTGGGTGGCACTGAAGTCCTTTCTTTGCCCTATCCCATTTGGATCACACCTACAACCCAGTAGCCCATGACTGCATGAAGGGCAAACACTTCCCTAAGTGACCCTGTGTGAACAGGTTGTCCCAGAGTTCTTTCTCAAAGCAAAGTCTTCCAAATGATTTAAAACCTTTGCACCCTTAACGCTGCTCTGAGTGGCATCCAACCATTTCCTGACGTGTCCTCAGGATATATTTCATACCTTCTCCGTGCAAAGTATGTGGCTTCCTATTAATGGCTCTGATGGCTTTAACAAGCTCTTTGGCCCAGTGCATTTTTTTCAGACGTTTTCGTGTTCCTCCTTGTTCCTAATCCTCTCTACAGGCCTTGTAAATCAGCCGGCATTAGTCATGCTGTGGCCTGGGTGCTAGACTACCTTGAGATTTCCTCTAGCTGTCCGTCACCTTCAAACATAGCTTTCTGCAATCTTTGTCCCAGTGTCACCTGCTGTGGCTTCTAGTCCAATTCCTAACAGAGCTTCTGGTCTTCCATAAGTCCCAAGTACATCCTCCCTGTCATCCCCACCCGCATCCGGTTCTGAGCTCCTCCAGCCCCATCATGTTCTGCTGACAGGACTCTGCAGCACCTTTAACACTCACATCCAGCCTATACCACCCCCTCCTATAAATCAGCCCTGAAGGCAGCAGAACGGAATGACAGATTTACTTACAGTGTCCGTCACACTTCCCTGGTGCCAATTTTCTGGGCTCTGTCACTTTTTCCAGCACAAACAAAATAACTGCAAAGGAGAAAAACAGCTTGAAGGGAAAGGAATCTTGCTTTGCTTCATGAATTCAAAGGATTCAGTGCAAAGCTGTAGCTCCACTGATTCTGGGCCCATAGTGAGGCAGAACTTCATGGAAGTTTCTGTGACAGAAATATATAGCAGATAGTAAGTGGGGGGTGGGGGAGGACTGGGGGAAAGGGTGACCTTCAAAGCTATGCCCCTGTGGCCTACTTCCTCCAGCAAGGCCCAGCCTCCTCCAAAATTGCACTAGCAGCTGGGGACCAATCAGGGGACAATGCCTGGAGGGGACATTTGGTATTTAAACCATCACATCAGTGCCAATGAGATTCTTCAGCAGGTAAAGGTGCTTCCTGATAAGCCTGAAGACCTGAATTCAAGCCCCAGGACACACACACACACACACACACACACACACACACACACACTAAATACAATGTAATAAAAATTTAAATATAAACCTCAGCATCAAGCAAAGACCTCCTTTTCCTTCTGGCAGGACAATAGCACCAGCCTTCTTTTCTGCACAGCCTGGTTGTGTGTCACAGATTGGGCTCATGGTGGTCTCAGGTCTTCTCTGATTTTCTTCTGTTTTCTCCCTGGCAGGTGATCAGGGCCACTAACACCTTCCCCCTCCCCTTCTCTTTCCTGCTTGGTCCTCAGACACAACCCTGAGACCCTGGAGGGATACTAAGCCGATTGCTGCCACACCTCCCACGCCACCCTCCAGACCCAGCAGACCTGACCAGATGATTCCGGAACAACCGGGGCTTGTTAAGCCCCCAACATCACTACAGCCTACTTCCCTGAAGTGCCTCGGAGAGGAGCAGGTAGCCCCTGCAGAGGCACCTATCATCCTCAGTTCACCCCGGACCTCCAAGACAGATTCATACGAGCTGGTGTGGCGGCCTCGCCACGAGGGCAGCAGCCGGGCACCCATCCTGTACTATGTGGTGAAGCATCGTAAGGTATGACTCTGGCGTTGTGCCTCTTCCTCCCTGCAAGCTTCTTCTTAGTGAAGCCTAATCGAGTGGGCTCTTTCTGCTGGCCTGAAGCCAGGATCCAGTGTGCACCACAGCCATGCCCTTCTTTTCTGTCTCCTCAAATGCCCATCCCCACCACCGCCTGGAAAGCTAACGGTAATATGGTAATAGGTGATCTCTCACAGGCCCAGGCAGAGGCTTTGCATGGGCCCTCGGGTGTGACCTTTGTGTACTCTAACCTGGAAGTTTGTGCCAACACAAGTCCCGAGATAACTCACTTCCCTCCATTACTATGGCCACCCTCCCCACTCCCCCCACCCCTGTCATATTTTGGTGACAACGCTATTTGAATTTGTTTTCCAACCAAAGCAAGCTATACCTGAGAGGACTTTAGCAGGGCAAACATATCTCTCCAGCCAGGAAGACAAATATTAGGGAACAAGAATTCTCCCTGTGGGTTGTAAAATGCCCTCTGATTCTCAGACGCTGTGGTAGCTCCTGTTTAACCAGGCGTTAGAGCTCCTGGTACATCACATTGTTGAGCTATTTTTCCCTCAACACAGGGAACCTGTCTAGGGGTTGTAGGAGCTGTCATAGAGAGCCTTTTAGACTGTGACTGGATGCAGAGACAGAGCTGTGCCCATCCCATGGTCCTGGCCACTACTGGTGCGGTGGACCAGGGCCTTCTGTCTGCCACTCCTCTCAAAGCTGCATTTAAAAAATGAGATAAGATTTCTCATAAAACATTTCTGATCATCGCAAGTTTGCACTGTTTCTTTCCAATACCACCAGATAGTAGAAACTGGATTAAATTTTTTTAATACCAGCAACCTATTCTAAATGTGGCACTCATGTGTGTTTGGATTATTTGTGCTTATAAAAAATGCTTTGTGCACTTGGTAGAAAATATGAAAGTGTGAAAAGGAACTAAAAATATTTACCCACCTTTTCCTACTCCAAAAGCAAACAAGAAAACAGGCCTTCCCTCACACGGTGGAATGTTCTGGCTATGCACAAGCTAAGTCCCTGCTGCAAACACCACTGGTCTCTCATAGTCTGGGTATCTTGCCCTTCCAGAAGACCTGGGAAACAAAGAAGTTCCCAGAGATCTCAGGTGGCCAGAAAAGTACTGGAGGCAGAGCAACGTCCTGTACTCTCATGTAATTTCCCATGTAGGCATAGGGGAGACCACAGTTCCCTCCCCCACATCACTCCCAGGACCAGCTAAAGGTGTGAATGGCTTTCTGAAAAGAAACAGCCTTGTTTAGCCTGTGTTCCAGGACAGGGCTGGTCCCAATCCTTATTTTCCTGTGTAACTAGATACCTCCCTGTGAGTTTTAGACAAAGATCAGGGAAGGCCAAATATGGTACCCAAGAGACCGAAACCAGTGTGATAGTTAGAATAATATTTTTCAGGCCAATAGGTGGCCCTGAAGCTACCTCCCACAACAGGCAAGCAGGCAAAGACCGCACTGGGGTAATCCGGAAATGCCAAGCTGATGCTGCATTCACCCTCCCAGTGTGTGTGACAGTGACTAATTACCCTTGCATTTCTTATTTTCATTTCTGGGTCCCAGTGGAAGTCTGAGGCCTGAGCTGGGAGGGCAGAGGGAGGAGGAGGTACAGGAAAATGACAGTCAGGACGGGCCCTGCTGAGTCTGGCTTCCATTAGGCATTGCCCTTTGGAAAGGTTGGAGCTTTTAAGTGAATGTTGCCAAGGCAGAAAGTATGTCTTGAAAGCTATTCTTGCTCACGGAACTAACATAGCTTAATGGTCATCACCCAAGAAAGAAGGCTGGAATCAGAAGTCAGCATTAGGTTGTGGGTTTTTTGTTTTTGTTTTATTTTTTTCCATACTCTGTCTTTTGCAGGGCATTGGGAATTAGGCTGATTTTCACGTGCACAAAGCAAGTTTCATCTAGTCCACTGTAGACCCAGGCTACTGTGTTTGGGTTTCCAGCATCACTGGGGATTCTCAGCTTGTGAAAACCTTTCCCCTTGGAACAAATCCTGGAAGCCCGACATTAATGAGCTCAGACCATCCTCTTGCCTTGAATGGGAGGTTTTGTTCTACTTGGGAATACTTTGCTTAGGGATAAGAGCTTTCCCCAGCAGCTGGTCGCTTTCTTAATCAAACCTCAGCTTTCCATTCCAGCAGGCTTTCTGAGATACACAGAGCTGGCCACAAAGTCCTTCTTAAAAGTTGGTGGGTGAGAGGAAATAATCTCTCACCATTGCCTTTGGGTGCCCAGAGCCCTCCCATAATTTTTTTTTCAGACAGCTAACCATTAAAAGTTCATTTATAATCCTTCACAATCCTTCCAAACAATCCTTTGTTTTTAAGCTTCAAAAACAAAGAGAGAAAGCAGAAACGGAAAGAATTTTAAAGTGAGAAATCTCACAGGGTGGAGGGTGCTAAGAGTGTCAGGAGACAGGCCAGGCACTTGGGAACCTTACCTCTGGCAAGTCATCTAATTTGACTTTGGAGTAACCCAAAACATTGTATCTGCCCCATCCTAGCAATGAACGGCTGAGGACTCACCAATGTGTGAGTTTGGGATTATGCAGTCAGAACTTGAACTCGGGGTTTTCTACTCCCAGAATCCTCTGCCTAGAACAGGTAACATTCTGAGCATGCTCTTTGGACTCAGGTGAGGGTTTCTGTGCTCACTAGCTCTGCAGCCATGGATGCATTCCTCAGCCTTCCGGGCTCAGGCTCTTTAATTGTGAGTACTGACTGCTGAGACTCGGGGAGGTGGCTCACTGAGCGTGAGCTCTCTATGAACATCTTTCCATTGCTTCAGCCTTTGTTATCATTTGTGTCACTGACTCAGGTTTGGCCCCATATGCAAACAGAGAGAACATTAGATGAGGAAGTCGCAGGAGATGAGGGAGTGGCCTTTGGGGGACACGCCAGAAGTATCAGTCTGGCTTTCTAGCTATCCTTGCAAACTTCCCTTGATGGGATCATTACCTTAGAGACTAGGAGAATCAGTCTGAGCTCTGCAGTCCCACCAGCCCTCAGCCTAGTCTATGGTCCTCTTTCTCTCTTCCTGTCATCTTGGGCTCAGGCTGAAACCCTCCTGGACACTACAGCAGAGGCAGGTCCTTACTCCAGTCACTTTCCTCAGCAGGTCACGAACTCTTCTGATGACTGGATCATTTCTGGCATTCCAGCCAACCAGCACCGCCTCACCCTGACCAGACTTGACTCTGGAAGCTTGTATGAAGTGGAAATGGCAGCCTACAACTGTGCTGGCGAGGGCCAGACAGCCATGGTCACTTTCCGAACAGGTAAAGGCAATTATTTTGCCTAGTTCAGAGTTCCAAAGGCCTGAGCAAGTTACAGTGAGGCTGGGTGCAAAGTCCTGTTCACTTTGTCCACCTCTGTCCTTCTCCAGTGGCTGCCTCTGTGGACTTATGTACCTAAGCTAGAGTGCTATCTTTTTTCATAAGACTGATGAACCTTTCTGGCATCTCCTTTCCCCCCTAAGCACAGGGTCAATAGCAACATGATAGTAAGGTTGACCAAAGCTGGGAATTATACCACACTTTCAGTGGTAAGGAAGGACTCATATGCTCTCTCCCTTGTTCTCAATCTTTCTCACCCAGGACGGCGGCCCAAACCTGAGATCGTGGCCAGCAAGGAGCAGCAGATCCAGAGAGATGACCCTGGTACCAGTCTCCAGAGCAGCAGCCAACCTGACCATGGCCGCCTCTCCCGTAAGCACAGCAGCAATGAGGGGCAGTCAGAGAGCAATCAGGACAAACTATCACAGAGGGCTTGTTGCTGCAGGTTAAATGAGGTTAGGGTTCTGAGATCCAAGCGTCCCGGTGACATATTCTGTATCTCTTTAGTGAACAACAATGAAAATATACGTATTGGAGCCTTTGGAGAAAATGCTGGAATTACTGAGTCTGTGGGTCCAGATAGAAAGCAGTAATTCTCTACCTTCTGTTTTTGCAGAAGAATAGATGACTAAGTTTTAGCACCAGGGATTCTCCCATGCAACGGGATATGATAAATAAAACAGCAGGCAGAAGGCTGTGAGAAGGAGCAAACCCTGTCAAGGTCAGGTTGGGTCTAGTTGGTCCAGAGCATCATCTCATGGTATCCCATTTGTCTATGTCTTTCCTCTGTGCACGGTCATTCCAGCCCCAGAAGCTCCAGACAGACCCACCATATCCACAGCTTCTGAGACCTCAGTGTATGTAACCTGGATTCCCCGAGGGAATGGTGGCTTCCCAATTCAATCTTTCCGTGTGGAGTACAAGAAGCTAAAAAAAGTGGGTGATTGGATACTCGCCACCAGTGCCATACCTCCCTCGAGGCTCTCTGTGGAGATCACAGGCCTGGAAAAAGGTAGGAGCCTGGTCCTCTTCCCGGTCCTTTCTGCCCTGGGACCACATGGAGAAGGAGGAACAATGGAAGATCTTCTGTAATTATCCCTCCTTCATTCCTCACATAGTACTCATGGGTAAAGAATTTGTGACTCTGCCTCAGCCCCACAGCCTCTCCTCCTTTCTCTCTCCAAAGAGGAGTCCAGAGCCACTTCCTGTGTGGCTTGAGGAGGATGAGGGTTCTTATGGGTCCTGTGTAGACATCTTTGGGGAAGAGCTGACAAGATATCCTTGGGCTGAGCCTTGAAGGGCAGTGGGGAAAATCAGCTTTATTTCCCAAGCTTAGAAAGGATCTATCTCACAGGTATTTCTTACAAGTTCCGAGTCCGTGCTTTGAACATGCTAGGGGAGAGTGAGCCCAGTGCTCCCTCCCGGCCCTATGTGGTGTCAGGCTACAGTGGCCGTGTGTATGAGAGGCCTGTGGCAGGACCTTACATCACCTTCACTGATGCAGTCAATGAGACCACCATTATGCTCAAGTGGATGGTAAGTGGACTGCCCACCGACAGTGTGCAAATGTTTCTCCTCACACTTGTCTGTGAGTTTGACTTCCCACTTAGTAAACCTGAAAGCCCCTTTGGGAGTCCTGGGAGGGTGACAGTAGCTGGGGCTATTGTTGGTTGTCTCTTTTAAACTGGTTCCCACATTCTGATTGCATCCCACCCTCCTTCCTGCCTTTCACCTGATGCCGTTGGGAATCTCAACACTTGTCTAGTGTCCCTTAATGCTTTCAGGAAGGCTCAGAAGGGATCAAAATCTTTGAAGAAGTACAATTTGTTTCTTGCTTCTAAAAGCCCCAAGGCCCACCAGCAAAATAAAATAATGCCCACAGCCCTCTTCAGAGATCCCAAGGGACTTATTCAGGAATGTTTACTGGGGCCTCCATGAAATTCAAACTCTAGACTGGGGAGAAGATTCCACAGCCTGGTGGTTTTGCTTTGATGCTGATGCACTGTGAACATGTCTGCTCTCTATTCCATGTAGTATATCCCCGCCAGCAACAACAACACCCCAATCCATGGCTTCTATATCTACTACCGACCCACAGACAGTGACAATGACAGCGATTACAAGAAGGACATGGTGGAAGGTGAGAAGATGTGTTGATGGGGTCTGGGTGTTGGCAAAACCTCATGAATCATAAAATGGAATCTATGTTTAGTGTCAGTGAGTTTCCTTATGACACATGGAGCTATCCAATAGAGGCTCAATGTGCTTCTTTCTTAATGACCATGGCACAACAGAAACTTAATTCTCTCTGTGTCTCCTGTGTTGATCAGGGGCACTAGCTTAGACAGGTTTGTCTGACTGTGTGATCAAGACCAAGCAAATGGCATATATGTCACCATGGTGACTCTCACTCTCCTTCCCAGGGGACAGGTACTGGCACTCCATTAGCCACCTGCAGCCAGAGACCTCCTATGACATTAAGATGCAGTGCTTCAATGAAGGGGGTGAGAGTGAGTTCAGCAACGTCATGATCTGTGAGACCAAAGGTGAGTCTTCCAGGGTTGGAATCCCCACAGACTGGAGCAGAGTCCTTCTCCCACCCACACTGGTATCCCTTCTAAGAAGACCCTGGTTTTTCAAGGATCCCTGACCTCATCAGTTGCCTCCCTTCTTATTCTCTTGAGCTGTATGTTGCCACCATGATGGCTTCAAGGACAGGAGAACTAACTGACCCATTAACTCATTAGGAACAGAACCCGTCTTAAGATGGAAATGTTCTATACACTCTATTTCTTGGCATGTGGTATCTATATTGGTTGGTTTTATTTAATTTAACTGTAGTCTGATGATATGGAAAGGAAATATGAGCCTTAGGAAACTTATTATATCTACACCTTGGCCAAAGTTTTGTAGCCAAGATGTGGTAGAAGCTGCTTCTGACAGTTTCATATAGCTACAAGCCCAGGTTCATTTTCTGCACTAATGCATATTAAACACACATATATTCTGCACTAACACATATTAAACACACATATATTCTGCACTAACGCATATTAAACACACATATATTCTGCACTAAAGCATATTGAACACACACACACATGCACTTGTTCATATGTGCACATTGTTCATGTGAGTAGGCATCATTATGTCTGGTTTTTAAATACTCAAAATGACATGAAGCAGTGTATTACTAAAGACCTAATCATAGGATCACAAAGGAGTCAGAGAGAACAACACTCCCCTGTGGCTGAGGCAACTTGTTCTCACTCCCATTATGCATTGCCTTCATTCATTTCACAGATACTCACTGAGCACCTACTGTATACACTTGTCCTTTGTGCCATGTACATTGAAGGGAAGGACACATGCACCCAGCCCAAATTCATCTATCTTCTCAGGTCTTTGGACTAACTCTCTAAGCTGGAATGAGGAAGGAGTGTCCTGAGGGACATGCTGAGCCTAAAAAGTGGCTCCAGATGGGAGGAGGAGGAGGAGGAGGAGGAGGAGGCAGCTCAGGGGAGAGGCCAGAAACACTGGATCACTGGGTCACTGAAGGATCCTAGAGGAGGAACTAGTGCAGTTTGCAGGGACTGTGAGGTGGAAGAGGGTCCTTGTCAGGCTTCTTTATCACAATGGTCACAGGCAGGCTGAGGGGAGAGAACTAAAGCTCTGAGATAAAGGTGAAGAGAATGGTTTTTGTCTTTGCTTTTGAGGAGATGAGCAGAACCTGGGCCGATTGCATGCTGGATTGGGAGATATAAAGCAAGCTTGAGGTTTTCACTTGAAGCATTGCCCAGGCAGCTGCCCTCTGCCTGGACCACAAGGGAATGGGAAGAGAGAAGGACTGAGAAGAGTTTCCCAGTGGCTGAATCTTTGAGGATGCTGAAAGTGTCTGATAAAAGCAGACCGTCTCCTGCTTCTGCAGTCCTTAGGACATAGAGGGAATCATGGAAGCAGGAGATTACACAGACCGAGAGGAACTGGAACCATGTCTCAGGATCTGAGGAGGCAGAAGGATGATGAGGGGTGATGGGCCGGGAAGCTGTGACATCAGAAAGCTGAAAGAAGAAAGTGGCAGAGCCCATGCAGGTTCACCAGCAGTAGCAGACCTCAATGAGGAACATAGGGCTAACGTTCTACCTTTGATTCGAATTTACCAATTGTCTTCTGTCCCATGGAGTCCCCAGATGCCCTACAGCCCAAGCTAGTACCTAACACTTAGAATCCCTTCATCTACCCGGGAATGGCAACGCTGTGGGAAAGTTCTTCCAACGCTGTGGGAAAGTTCTTCCACCTGAGTTCATTCACCGCTCTCACACATTTTAATTGTTCTTTCAGAAACCACGATTACCTATGTCCATTCTGACTCAGTGTTTAGCTCACAAATGCCTCAACAACACATTGCACGTTAGGTACCAGTGTGTCCCTGATAAGTTATGGACAAGATTCAAATAAGGGATATTGAGTCCCCTATCTTGGGATCTTGGTCCCATTTCCTATGTCCGTGGAATGGAAGCACTTTGTTTTTCTGTTTGTTGTTTTATATGTATGTGTGTGTGTGTGTGTGTGTGTGTGTGTGTGTATATCAGAAAAATATATACTGATGTGAGTTTTGACTTCAATTGCAGCTCGGAAATTTTCTGGTCAGCCTGGAAGACCCCCACCCTTAACTCTGGCTCCACCACAGCCTCCACCCCTAGAAACCATGGAGCGGCCGGTGGGCACTGGAGCTATGGTGGCACGGGCCAGTGACCTGCCTTATCTGATTGTCGGGGTTGTTCTGGGCTCTATAGTCCTCATCATTGTCACCTTCATCCCCTTCTGCCTATGGAGGGCCTGGTCTAAGCAGAGTGAGTAACATCTCAGCACAGAGGGGAAGGAGGGAAAGATGTCTCTCAGCCAACCAAGCAGACCAGTGCCCAGGCAGGGCCAGAAGGTCCAGCTCCATCTCCTTGGGAGCTCAAGCTATCAGGTTCAGGTGGCCCCAAAGTTCCCACAGAAACAGTGAATATCTGAGGCTGGGCTCCTCCCTCCTGCCTCACTCACCTCTCTCGAGAGCAAGTGTTCTTTCATACCCCTGGTGCTTGGTAATTATCTGCTCTATCTTTTTCTAATGTCTGAAGTTGTTTCTCAAACATGTTCATATACAAATTGCTCCTGCCTCATCTCGTTTTCTGCTCTTCTATCCAGTGGGGGCCACCTTGAGCCTTCCCTTCCTCCTGGGCTATCCTGACTTGCCTGTTAGTTTCTGCTTCAAATAGCAGTATCTGCAGCTGACTCCTCCACTAAACAATAGCCTGTTTCATTCATCAGCACTCCAAAAGCCATTGGTCCATAATCTTTCTATGCTTCTCACTTTAAAGAAGAAATAGGCGATAGGAAGACTTAGAAAACGTATTCTCAGGAGTCACCTGACTGTCTCTCTGACTCTATGAGTGTGGGCTTTATCAAGCTGTAGGAGGCTAAGTAGACCTCTGTCTTTTGTTCTTCCAGAACATACAACAGATCTGGGTTTTCCTCGGAGTGCCCTCCTGTCTTCCTCCTGCCAGTATACAATGGTGCCACTGGGGGGACTTCCAGGTCACCAAGCCAATGGGCAGCCCTACCTCAGTGGCATCAGTGGACGGGCCTGTGTCAGCCGACTGCACGGAAGCAAGGGCTGCCCAGGCAGGAAGCCTCAGCAGCACTGCCCAGGGGAGCTTGCACAGGTAAAGTGTTTCTTAGTGTGGGCCCTAGGTGCACATATGAAGGGACAATGAGCTGCCTCTTGGATATTCCTCTGTTCTTCCAGGGCTGATGGTCTGAGCTTTCTATAGTCAACCACAGCTCATCCCACTCAGTGGTGAGCATTGGAAAGTTTCTTGGACTCCCATCATGACCTTTCATTCCTTCCTTTCAAGCAGCGGGAAGACACCAACAGCCTACTGAAGCAGTCCGCTGTTAGCAATGGATATGATCTCCAAAACCAGCAGGTTGCCAGGTAACCAGGCCTCTCCCATTCCTGCTTTTATTCCAAATCTCCAAACCTCCCATTCTCTTTAGCTCATGTCCAAGCTGTGTCACCCAGAGCCAAGCAGCATTTCATGCAGGGATCTCTAAGCTTGCCATTTGTGCTTGATGGGACAGTTACCCCATGGGCAAGTTACCCCATGGGCAAGGTGCTGTGTGCACAGTTATGACGTTCTGCTTAGGGGCTTCAGTTGTTTCTCAGCATCTGTCACTCACTGGCTCACCAAAACCCTTGAGGTAGAACCAGCTTTGCCTACAGGCCCCTGAACACCCAGTTTGCCACCTCCCACAATAAAGCTGAACTATCACTGGCTGAATTTGGTGTGGCACCTCCCAATGTTCATAGGGCACCAGTGTGTGCTCTGGGCCTGCTCTGATACCTTTAGATGATAGGTGAATTCTTGGTGAAAGCGCAGGCCCATTCTGCTTGACCTAACCCACCCTACCTGGTCTTGTACAATGCAGAGGTCCCAAGTCTGGCTCACAAGGAGGCTCTTTCTTATACATGCTGCCAGATGACTCAACTCACCAGCTGCTCCAACCTCAAGATTGCTGTCAGCTCCAGAAGCAACCTGTTACCACATACCAGACAGCAGTGAGGAGGGCACCCGAAGGTCCTGGCCTAGAAGCTTCATGGGACCCTCCATATCATTCAGGTCAGCCAAGGGCAGCAGGGAGAACTGGCCTGATGGGGTCACCCATAACTCTGCAATGGCTTCAAGGAGAAAGGAAAAGGGACTTCTTTGAGGAAGTATTTGGGATTTAGGGTGGATGGCCACTCATTTGCTACTAACGGCCTGGAGGGCCATGAAGCCTTCCCAAGTCAGTCTGACTCCAGCACTGTAACTGTGGTCCTCAAAGACTCAGAAGAAAGGCATCCTTTATTCTAAAGGAAGAAGCCTGTTTGGTCTCTACATTTGAGATTCCAGCCCATTTGCAGAGTCTTTCTGCCTCTCATTACACGAAGGCCTCTCTGATCCGCTGCTCTGTCAGGTCTTAATTAGGGAGTGGTTCTTATCAGTCATCAGGGAGCCATGCTTGTATACATGTCACCATTGCAACTGTGTATGCCCACAGGACTTGTTCATCTAAGGGCCAACCCTGCCTATAGCTCCCTTTCTACCTACATCAGGCAAATGTGCAAGGTCTTAGTTGGGACACTTGGTACTTCAGAGGATTAGCTGGTGTTTCTTAGTTTCGGGGTGTGCATGCTCCTGCCATGATGACCTGGACCCTGTCTCTAGGACATGAAATTTTAAAAGACCATCAGCTCCAAAGTCAGACCAATCATCATGAAGACAAGATTTGGTGGGACAAGGGGAATGAATTATGACGTAGAACACAACCTGGCTAGAGAGAACTGTGTTTCCAACTTTGTGTTGTATGTGTTTATAGCTAATGGCTACAAGCTGAGTGCTTTACAGTCTAAGGTCTTCTGTCCCAACATAGGTGATTAGTAAGGATCCTCCTCTTCTGGGGCCAGTGGGCCCAGCTGTAGGTAGAGTTTAGATCAAGATGGTTTGGTGACTCTAGCTTATAATGTTGTCTACTTTTTCCCTCACAGGGCCCCGGTGCTGTTTAGGTCTTGTACCAGTTGAAGAAGTAGACAGTTCTGACTCCTGCCAAGTGGGTGGAGGAGACTGGTGTCCCCAGCACCCTTCAGGGACCTACACAGGACAGGAACTTGGGATGCGGCTCTCTCCCAGCCCATCAGTTCACGTGTCCTTTGAAACACCACCTCCTACAATTTAGGCTGAAGCTATTATCCCAGAAAGACTATATATTGTTTATTTGTTTGTTTGTTTGTTGACAGAGAAAAATTCATATTTATTTTTCTATTATAGCCATATTTATATATTTATGCACTTGTAAATAAATGTATATGTGTTTCTATAATTCTGGAGAGATATGGAATCCTCCCCTTTCTGACACAAGACGGAAAACATGCGTCCGAGTAACTGGAGACCAGTGGAAATGAGTATCATAGATGGTCAGGCTGTGGATGGACCACAGAACCTGCAGCTACAGGGCTCCATGAGGCCCTCAGGCGAGTTGGCAGAAGACCCTAAGCACACTGTTCTTGGGGAGCATAAAGCAAAGACCGACCGTGGTGCTGCAGACTGGAGCCACCCGAAAGCTACTCAGATTTGGTGGCACAGGACAGGTTTCCAAGATGCCACGAGAGAAGCCCCAGATGTGTACAGCACTCTGAGCATTAATAGCCTCCCAGAATCAATAATCGGTGGCAACATATCTCTGTAAAAACAAACACTGTAACTTCTAAATAAATGTTTAGTCTTCCTTGTAACCTTCATCTTAGTCACCCATGAGTCAGCGTTTTCTTTAGACGTTGGGAGTCCCGTCTTTCAGTAGCTGGAGTAAAGAACTGCTCGAGATGATTTCCAATCCTTCAAGTGATAAAATCTGGAAACAGTAGCAGATGTTTTTCATATTTTGTCTTTTTAAACAATGAACACTGAGTTTGGATTCATGTAACATGACATTACAAACTGTTTACTCCAAGAAGGAATACAGAGACAGGAAGTAAATTCACTGTTCTCTTGCTAGACTGAAGGTGAGCATCTGCCATATTGAATGAAGTTAATTCTTTTAGGGGTGTGTGTGTGTGTGTGTGTGTGTGTATTAAAAGACCAAATATTGCCTCCAAAACACCATTTAGCTTAGCGCTATGCTACCCATTAACATGTGGTCCCTAATCGGTTCCCTTCATTCTAAAGTTACCATTGCAGAGGAGATGACTCATTTCAAACCAACATTTATTTAGTGTTGTTCAGCAAAAAAGCCAGCCATACATAGGTGTGTGTGTGTGTGTGTGTGTGTGTGTGTGTGTGTGTGTGTGTGTGAGAGAGAGAGAGAGAGAGAGAGAGAGAGAGAGAGAGAGAGAACTTAAAATCTTTATGCGGGGCTTAATTGGACTTAATTGAAAACTGAAATTTTTAATGCAAGTCTTCACACATTTCCAGTATTCATTGTGGAAGGAGGGACTGTGTATTTCAGGAAAATGAAGAGTTGAAATTCAACCTGACACATTTAATCTGATTAAGAGTTGTATCAGACTGTTTTTAACTCCAAGATTTGATAAACAGGCTCTAAGGTAGCTGGGGGTCGCCTTCGGGTTGGCTGGGATGAGTCTGCCATCTGCTGGCCTGAAGAAGTACTGCAACCAGCCATCTGTAGACTTGCTTCCATTGCCTACAAAAACAGCTACTCTGAACAAGAACCATCCTCAAAATGCAGCATGATTTTCAGGAAATTATAGAAATATAGAAGAAATATAGAATTATAGAAGATACTTGATTTCAAACACAGACATTGAAGCCTTCAATGGTCACTTCTAGGAGAGGAATGGGCAGAGCTAATGTTTGCAGTCTTTGCTAATGCAGCTCAAATCTGAGCAGTAGTTCACTTGACAGATGTAGGAAGTTTGGTTTAAAAAAAACGACTAATTTTGCCTTTTCTTTCTCCATGATCTAATGTAATTGCCAAAGTGAGTTTTGGTGAATGCCACTAAAAGCAACTGATAACAACCTGCTTCCTATAATCTTCTGGAACAGTCAGATGCTGAAGGGGTTGCCCAGGCTCCCTAGGTTCCTCTTTACCAAGTCTCTGTTTACCAGTTCCCTGAGCCCCACAAACCTCTGACCTCTGGTGTGGTAACCATTTTTAAAGCTAAGTTTTGATTAATGAGCATTAATGAGCAAGGAAGGCTGTGATTAGCATGTGTTTGCTTTCATTAATGAAAGGCATGCATAGCTGAGTGTAGACACCAGGTTACTTCAATCACTCCATACTGTATGAAACAATGGCTTATTGCTTTGGGGGTGGCCTTGCCCTTAATCTGCCCCCCTTTACAAGAGCAGAACAAATCCAGAGGCAGAATCTTCACGCCATGTTTGTGTGCACAGACACTACTACCATGTCCAACATGAACGTCTGGTTAGGGTTAGGTTATTCTTTCAAGTAAAATGGTACTACCTACCAACTTGCCAAAGTAGACAGGGAACATACAGATACATGGATGTGCTAGAATTATATATCAAAAAAAAACAAAACCCAGGCCCAAGAACATACCAAATACACTTCCACCCTCACCTAGACACCATAAAAAGAAGGGCATTTAACACTGTGGGGAAACAGCCTTTAGCCAGTCATTTGACCCCCCAGAAAGTGTGCCTGGGATTACTGACATACAAAGCATTCTAGAGGTTTCTGCTATGATGCCGCTATTGGTTCATCTGGTCTCAGCCCTGAGCCTTGCATCAAAAGTCCAGCATTTCTGCTGCTAGGGTCAAACACCAGCATTGCTTCCAGATAGCTAATTGGGCTGGATCATGTTAATTGGTTCATCTGGTCTTGGCTTCCAATTGGCCCCTATAGCATCTAGCTGTTTTAAACGACTCTACATCAGTATCAGCTCCCTTGCTGCCTCTGGTAAGGCCTCTCTGAGCTCTGTGGCCTCTAACTTCTTTGCAGCCATTTATAGACATACTACTCACAAAGATGACATTTTACCGTGTGAAATGTAACCTGTGATCTGAGTTTTAATATTAGTGATTAAGAGCGTAGCCAAAGGCTACAAATACCTATAGTCAGCTGTGGAGGAAATTGCAACTACTCCATAAATCGCAGCCAATAAAACTGGTGCGCCTTGGGATTGTTCAATACATCCTGACACTGTGTGGAAAGGCACAGACTTGTCTGTCTGCATCGCTGGCAATTGTGTCCTCAGATGTGCAGTATAGAAATTCGTAAGGGCTCTCCAGCACAGCCTCTGTCACAGCAGAGGATTCTGGTATGGGTGCAAATGGTCCACCTGGGAAGACAAAGTGTTGCTACTGGGCAGACACCAAGTGTCAGGGAGATCAATCTGTGAGGGTTGCAGCCATGAATTTCAATAAACCCTCCCCTGAGCCGGAAGGTACGTCCTCAAGTTTAAAATGTCACACACAGTCAAAAGTAGCTATTAAAGTTAGTACCTCAGAGAGATGAAAATCTGTTCCATCCTTTGTCTGGATCAGAACCTCTAGTGACTCAGGTGAAGCCTGACAGGGGTAGGATTCTGATGGAGTCACAAAGGCCCTGGCTAGAGCAGAGCTTCCCTGACTGACTTGTTTTGGAAAATGAGAGCCTCAGAATTTAATTTTCAGAGAAACGGAGTAAATCAGGAAGCTGCCTCTGCCAACCCAAAGTGAGCTGTTTCGCCATGTCTGTCTGCGTTTCCTCAGTCCCGAGCCCTCAAATAACTGCTTTATGAAGTCAACAATAGCAACACTCACATTTGCATTTCTTATTCTAAGTCATTTTCTAAGAAAATGGTTTGCCTTTTTCTCTTATGTCCTTTCACAGACTATTTAACACAAACAGTTTATTTTCTAAAGATCCAAGGACTAAGAAAAGGAGGTTTCCTCATGGGTTGCTGAATAATAGTTTTTCTTGCCAATGGCTACATATTCGGAATACCAGAGAAGCAGATTGTTTTTCTGGAAACACATCTAACAGCTGCTTTCTTGCAACCACGAGATTCAGCCTTCTTCATATTCAACTTAGGGTGAGAGCATCTCACTTGTCTCAGCACGGTCCTAAGTACATGTCAGTGTCACAGTGATTTCTAACCTGGGAATATTGTTAAGTCACAGGGCAGGATCCTTTTTATAAGTTCTCACTATGGTTCACTTTAATGCAAGAGGATTGTTGTGGGTGGCGGGGAAGTAGATTGGTGTATTCCCCTGGAACTCTTGGTGGAAATGAGAAGACAGCAGTCTTAAGTGTCCACGGGCTTCATTTCGTTCTCTTGCATGGGTGTGATGGGAGGGAGGATAAGCCCCCCCTTCTTCCGCAAAAGAGCAATCTCTTCCTTTAACGCCGTGATCTTTTCTGACTGTGTTTGGACCAGTTCGGTAACCTTCTGCTTTGCCACTATATCTGCTTTCCGAAGACCCTGGAAGGCATTTCCCTTTTTGGGGAGAAATTAAAATTAACAAACAAACAAACGAACCACATCTCTTACAGTGTATTTAAACAGCAACTGCCTCTTCTGGAGACATTTTACTCCTCAACTAAAACCTCGCGCTTAAAACGTGTGCCTTTGAACAACTTTGAAACTCAACCTTACTTTGGCAGTAGTTTAAACTATCCGTCCTTCTCGACTTGGAGGCTCATCACTGGGAACCAGGTAAGACAAAGACAAGTTATGGGGACCTAAGATGGGAGAGAAGCCCTTCACACTGGAATATGGGAGAGAAGCCCTTCACACTGGAATCTAGCAGAAGCCTCTCACCAGCTGAGAGTCAGGGATCCTAGCACAATTAAAATCTGCTCTGAAGGTTGCCTGCATAGTGACAGCATTCCCTTTCTAGATACTTCAAGTACAAATGTTCCTATAGCCATGAGCTATGCACGAAGTCGACCAACACGTGACCTTAGGGCACAGCCTTTCTTCAGTCCTGGCTGAAAGCTTCTGACTTTCAGTAATCTTACAAGTAAGACTGTGTAGACTTCACTTACAGTAAAAACATGTCAGCTCCCGCCTGCCACCTTGTGGCCCATGGTTTTCTCTGCCTGTGTTCTCATTCTACCTTGAGAATAAGTGCCCAGCTGATTACAAATAAGTGCCCAGCTGATGCAGATGTTCTTCCTCGAGGGGCTGTAATTTGAAAACACCTGGCTTAAATTATTTCCAGGATTCTTAAAGGGAATATGAATGGGGGAGAGGACTGAGGAAGACAACTGATGTTTTTGCAGACACTATAGAAGATGCCGGGCTACTAGAGGACAAGGCTCACTCTGGTGATCATTTATTAAGTAAGTGTTAGCACCCATCACATACTCTGTAGTAAATACATTCTAGGCTCAATATAGATTCCATAATGACAAGTTGAAACCTTCAAAAGAAAAATTTTTTTAAAAAACTAGCAAGCATACAAAGTGCCTACTTCCTGTCAAGTAAAATAAACATGTTGAAAATGGACCCTGACACCAACCAAATCAAGGAATACACTGGTGTCATTATTTGTGCCTGCTTCCAAGACTGAGGTAAAGTATATTGGTGATTATTCATATGCGCTCATGGCACACATGAAGCATTTAATAAAGCTTGTCCCCTCTGGAAGCTGCTCCAACGTGGCCAATAGTCACTATCCAGGGGCAGATGGCCTGTCAGTGGTCCAAGCTCAAGGTCTGTTTAAATGCCAGTGCTTTGCAGGGGTTTGGATTCTGCAGAGGGCCGGAAGGAAAGGAACTCACCTGCTGGTTCTGGAGTGTGTTCAACCTGGAATCAAGTTTCTCCTTCTCGAGGTACAGATCGTTCATCTGGTGAAGCTTTTTGGTGTGTTCCTTTGTCTTCATCATCAGGTCCCAGCGCACTTGAGCAATCTTTTCCTACCGAAGAGGGAAGGTGGAAATGGACTAAGTGAATTTGGAGAGCAAATAAAGAAAAATGAGCATCCAGTTTGGTCAAAACTGTGAGAACATAGCTCAAAGATAGAGTGTTTTCCAAACACACATTAGGTTTTGGGTTCAATACTTATAACTAGAGAAAGAAAATTAAATTTATAGCCAATCATGCAAAGGGAGCATTGTGTATATGCGAAAATATAATCCAAAGCCAGTATGAAAGTGTAAATGGAAACAATTGTGTTGAGTCTGGTTTGATTAAAGAGAAATGCTGGCTGCCGTGCCTAACGGCTTGAACCCCATCATCAGGACCCATTTGGTAGAAGGTGAGAACCAACTCCTGCAAGTTGTCCTCTGACCTCTACACAGATGAACGGTCACGATGTACCCGCGTACCCAGAACTATATGCGTGTCATTTATTAATGGTGCTAGGGATTGAACCCAGGACATTGCACAGGCTAAGCGACTGAGCATCAACCCCCAAGCCCTAAATGTGCTTTCTAATTTCCAAATTTGAATAGGAGGCCAAAGCTATTAAGTAGAGCAATGGGATTCTCAGAGAACAGCAGTCTCACGTCCAAAGCCATGGGTGCATAAATACTTTAATGCATCACTTGGCTCTTCAAGACAGACAAGTCTCTCTAGTAAAGAAGTCGTCAGGCCCCTGGGTCTGTGCAGAGGCCGCACCAGGACTTCCTAACTCCTCCAATGGCCTCTTCCCTTGCCTTACCTCCCACATCCTTAGCTCCTTTGCATTGGATAGCTCCTTCCGAAGCTTTTTGATCTTCAGTTCTTCGAGGGTTGTGTTAACAGAGAGGGTCTGGAGGGCTTCCAGATCAATCACGCGGCCAAACTTGCTGATCATTAGCTCCCGGACAGTTTCTTCCATTTCTGAAAAGACAGTCACGGCCTCAGCCTCTGCAATGGCTCCAAGCCAACAGTAAATGAACCAAGCCGTATCTAAAAGGCACAAGGGACCGCTTTTGCAAGACCATTAAGATTTTGTTGTTGTTGTTGTTAGCAAGGGATTTCCCCTGTGGATGTTTGCCTGCTGCTTTTCTTACTGAAGATGCTGGTTCACGGACAACCTTTTTCATTTTAAAATGGATATGTTTTTCCCTAAGTGGTTTGTAAGCTCAGATCTTCTTCCCTCCTCAATTACCAGCTGTCTCCCACTAAAGTATTAAGTTATCTGATTTTTTCTTTTTTTTTCTTTTTTCTTTTTTTTTTTTTTTTTTTTTTAATGGTTTTTCGAGACAGGGTTTCTCTGTGTAGCCCTGGCTGTCCTGGAACTCATTCTGTAGACCAGGCTGGCCTCGAACTTAGAAATCCACCTGCCTCTGCCTCCTGAGTGCTGGGATTAAAGGCATGGGCCACCACTGCCCAGCTATCTGATTTTTCTAATTGCTATCTATAGAATCTAATATTAAGAGTGGAGCAGACACTTTCTAGAACTTTCCATCTGTGATGGTTGGTATATGCTTAGCCCAGGAGTGGTGCTATTAGGTGCTTGTTGGAGTAGGTGTGTCACTGTGAGTGTGGGCTTTAATGCCCTCTTCAGATGAAGATGTAGAACTCTCAGCTCCTCCTGTATCATGCCTGCTTGGATGCTACCATGCTCCCACATTGATGATAATGGACTGAATCTCTGAACCTGTAAGCCAGCCCCAATTAAATGTTGTCCTTGTAAGAGTTGCCTTGGTCACGGTGTCTGTTCACAGCATTAAAATCCTAACTAAGACAACATCTTACTCCAAGCAAACATTACAATAAGGCCTTGTGGTCCTTCTCTGCCCCACTCCCTTGCCACTCCCTCCATCTCCCACACCTCTTCTTGTTTGCTCCACTCCACATTTAATCTTGGAATATAACAGTAAATGAAAGAGTCTTTTCCATGGGCTGTGTAAGGTACAATAGCTTTACAGGGTTCCAAAGTAACATACTAGCTAGGAATGCATATAAATGTGTGTTTCTTTTTAAAGAAATGGAATACTAAACACACAACTGGCAATAGTGGTTCTCTCTGGGTAATAAAAACCAAGAGAATGTTTCTTTTACAGGTGGGTGTTACAATACTATCAACATTAAGTTGGGAGGTACATTTATTGGATTTATTTTGTTTTGTTACCTGATAACTTATATATAATTTCCACATGCCAAAAGTTATAAAAAGATAATTATCTTCTTATTGGGGTTGTTACTCATCACCATAATTCCAGGTAGATTACAAACACAATATAATATTAATAATAAAAGAAACTGAAAGAAAATGGAGTTTTTAAAACATTGACAAAAATTATATATATTTGTCATATATAACATGCCATTCTGAAATGTGAATCTAGAAAGGGTCAAACTGAGCTATTTAAATATATCATTTTACAAATTAATCCCCAAACCCACTGTGGTATGTGTGTGTGTGTGTGTGTGTGTGTGTGTGTGTAGAACACTTAAAATCTGTCTACTCTCCTCTTTATGATTTATTTATTTATTTTTATTTTATGTGCATCAGTGTTTCGCCTGTATATATGTTTGTGTGAGGGTGTCAGATCCCCTGGAATGGGAGCTACAGACAGCTATGAGCTGTCATGTGGCTGCTGGGAATTGAACCCAGGTCCTCTGGAAGAACAGACAGTGCTCTTAACCTCTGAGCCATCTCTCCAGTCCCTAAAACCTACTCTCTAACAATTTTAAAGAATTCAGTCATTGTTGTTAACTAGTCACCATATAGTATATAAAAGAATACTTTTGAATCTATTTCTCTTGTTTCTCTGAAGTCTTGCAGCGCTGAACCAACACCTTTCTCCACGCCCCCACCCACCCAAAGGGCCTCTGCTGACCATCAAACTCTACTCTGTGCTTCTGAGTTTTGTTTATGGTTTTTTGAGGCAGGGCCTCATTATATATCCCAGGCTGTCTTCAAATGTGTGACCCTCTTCACTTAGTTTTCTGAAAGTTGAGATGACAGGGTGTGTGCTACCACTCCCTGATGATTCAACATTTTTTTTTTTTTATAAACCACAGATTAGTAAAATCATATGGTGTTTTATTTTTCGGTGCCTGGCTTATTTTGCTTAACACAGTGCCCTCTGGGTTCATCTATTCTGTTGTAAAATGACAGTAGCTTGGTCTCTTTTAAAGGTTACGAATGCTAGTGTTAGTAGTAATACTAATACAAGAGTAATTTTGTTATGATTTAGTACCACATCTTTTTGTCCACTCATCTGCTGGTGGAACGCCTGGGTTCCTTCTGTACCTTGGCTGTTGTGAAAGCCCTGCACTGAGCATGGCTGTGCAGATAGCCCTTTGACATGCTGATCTTACTTCTCTGGTATATACATCCCGTGGAGGGACTGCTGCATCAAAACTTATCTTGTTTGTTTGTTTGTTTGTTTGTTTGTTTTGAAGTAGGGTCTCACTGCATGAGACTATGTAGTCTTACTTAGAACCCTTCATGTGTGTGTGCATGAGGAATCATGTTTAAAAGTCTCACTGTGACAACAAAAAGTTAAACATACTGAAATGCTCAAGAGGTGACTGGCTAGGCAAATATGTTAATATTCATAAAATGGGATACTGTAGTAGTGGCTAAAAAGAATAAATTACCTGAAGCAATGGGAATAAAACATGGTCTAGAGAAGTGCACCATAAACTCTTAAGTATCATCAGAGAAGTATGCTGGATAGGTTTCCATGTGTGTGAAAATACATCAGCATGTGTGTATCTATACATGGCAGCCCAGTATTCTACCAGGATCCCCTCCCCCCTACGAGAACATGGGCACCCCTCCCCTCCTGGAAGAAACAGGTTAGAGAGCATGTAGGCTAGAAGAGAGGGGCTGATTAAGCCCCTGCTACCTCATTCCCTAAAGACCAATCAGTTTAAAAGTCGCACTGTTCAGCCAATCACATTGTGCCTAATGGCGGCTGCTTTAAAATTCTATATAAGGTCCCTGAATGGGTTCTGGGGGGTCGCTCTCCTGTCTTGGTATGCAGAGCGACCTCAAGATGCTGAATCAATAAATTTCTCTTGCATTTTGCCTCAATCTCCAACTCCATGTGTCCATTCAGAGGGTCTTCAGTAAGTTAAGA
Organism: Rhynchomys soricoides; assembly: GCA_019843965.1. Lineage (NCBI taxonomy): Eukaryota > Metazoa > Chordata > Mammalia > Rodentia > Muridae > Rhynchomys > Rhynchomys soricoides. The sequence goes on along the minus strand of JADRCH010000180.1, from coordinate 1,360,854 downwards.
CACCCCAGAGTCTTACAAAGCATCTTAGGCCAGACCATTGAGCTTCACAGAAGGTAATCGGTCAACTAAGCTGAGGGCAGATTTAGAAGTGTTGAGCTAGGAGTAAAGGGATGAGCACACTAGCTGCTGGAGACTTAGGAGAGCCCAGCCACTGAGACAATAAGGGAGGTTAAAAATGAGCTAAAGTTTGTGTGTCTTTCATCTGCGAATCCAAGACAGCCCCTGGGCGGGTGCAGGCCAGGACAGAGTGGTATAGACAAAACTACACACAACACTGGGTCTGCGGTCCTTGTTGTCTGAGATGAGAGCCAGCTGTTAGGTTACTTTTGAACCAGTGTGAGTTACTAATGGTCCTCTGGCGGTGACACTCACTGTTGATGGTTTTCGCCATCTCTCTCTTTTCCCGGATGAGCAACTTCCGCCTCTCCCTGCATTCTTTGTTAAGTTTTTGCTGCTTGGCGTTTTCCTCCTGGAGCTGTGTGATTCGTTCTTGCAGCCGATCGAGGGAGTGGTTGGAGAAGACCAAGGTCCCGGAAAGGTCTTCAGGCACCTCCCCAAACACCACATACTCTATCTACGGAAACAAAATAAAGCGAATAGAAATCAGAACTAACATAGACAAGACCAGACGGAAGGCAGAGGAGAGGGATCCTGTTTCTCTGTCCTGGTGCTCAAACCCTCTTACCCTTTGCCTCCACTCTTTCTCACCCCAGTGACAGTGACTGGGTAAACACAAAGTTGTCCTCAGAGAATAAGCCACATAGGGTCTTTCTGGAAACAGCTAACTTCTAGAATAGGTCTTGCCTGGTATCTTCTTCATAACAATGGAGCAGGCATTCCAAGGATGACATAACAAACTGTTAACAAGATATCAATAAACTGATTTTTGGAGTGTTTCTTGCCCCTTAAGAATGGCCTCTTCTCTTAACATAACAAGAGTCTACAGCAAGCCTTTCTCTTCTTGTGGATGTGAATTTCCACTCGTGAAGTGACTGTGGGCCATAGGGAAGTGTGTGTGTTTTGGTGTTTTTCCTTAGTTAAAAGTCTGAATGGATAAGAAGAGCTAGGGATTCTGAATACAGGGGCCAGCAGGGCTATACTATTGGTGAGCCACGAATCTTTCTCTAGGAGGGTTTGGTGTGACACTGTTTCTGCCCTGATCTTGGGGTCACAGATCTTGGGGTCAAGGATTTTGGGGTCACCTGGTGGAGCTTGAGGGGGATGACAACCAGCAGTTCGTTCAGCCTCTGCTGCTTCTCTCGCTGGTAAGCCTCCAGGGCCTCCTCAGCTGCATTCAGGTTGGTTGCCACAACTTTTACCTGAACAAAGCCATGGGAGAGACATTGGCACCGGTCCAAGAAAGAATAAGTGTCCAAGGTGGTAAGTGAAGGCAAGGTGAGGGGATGCACAGTGGGTACGGCATGTGCTCTGGGAGACTGTGGCCCAGGGCCTAAGTCTACGAGACTGATTATTTTCTTCCTGCCCAGTTAGGATGCATACTACCTATTCAGGCATTCCTGTCTCCTAGAGTTGTAAATGCTTTCCAAACAAGAGGTTAAAAAAAAAAAGTCTCCTTCTGTCTTTTATTTCTATATGAAAAGCAGCCCTCAGCATGATATTTTTATCAGAATGGTAGAAGATTTTGGTGGTGGTGGTGGTGTTGTTACAATGACCCAAAGATATTTAATTTTTAAAAAGTGTTTAAAAGCATGACGCTATAGCACCCACAAAGTATACTCTTCATCACCTAAAAAATCCAAAAGTGTTCCTGAACATTTTCATTACATAAAAAATGAAAAATCCACTAAAAGCTAGGTGGTGGTAGCACACCCCATAAATCCCAGCACTCGGAGGCACAGGCAGGTGGATCTCTGAATTCAATCAAAGCCAGCCTGGTCTACAGAGCGAGGTCTAGGATAACCAGGGCTACACAGAGAAACCCTGCCTTTCTCCCCATTCCCTCTGCTTTGCTAAAAGGCAAAACAAGCAAAACCATTAGGTTACACTCCTAAAGCTAGCGCCCAAGGTCTATTCCCATATTTGGCCACTGCCTCCTCTAAGGCTGACTACAATGAAAAGGCCCCTTTGGCTCACCTCATTGACATGTCTGATTAAAATTAGACACCTCATCCAAACACAGGATTTACCATTTTACTTTTATAAACCATGGTTTTCCTAGGTGCCTGTCTCCTCAGAGGAGTCCTCTGTCCCAGAGGGCAAATTCCCCTCCTCTCTCTCCTTTGTTCCCTTTTCCTCCTCCCTCATCCTGTATCTCCTGTCTTTGTCTCAGATTCCTGTCCCTCTGGGGCAAATAAATCTTATTTGTGCAGAGAACTTGGTCTTGGGGTATCCTGAGCTGATATTTTTTCTTTCAAATGACCTTTGTCTATAACTTCTGTTGATAATGTCTCTGAGAAGTTCTAGCAATGTCACAGCTACAAACTAGGAGTGAGGGTAGATAGCATGTCGGAGGACAAGTTGGTAGACCATCACACCTTTTTGGAGATTGTATCATATTCTTTTTTCAGGTTATCAACAATTTTCTTTTCTTCAACCAAGGCTTCCTCAATGTCCAGTCTTTTCTCTCGGAGTTGGAGGGCCAGTTCAAAGAGACTAACATCACAGTCTAAAAAGAGTTAAAACAAGAAGGCAGTCCTGATGGACAGGGAATGTGGTGGGGTCAAGAAACATGGAGCTTGGAGATCCAGAATCAATATCAGCTATCCACAGACCCACACCAGACTCTGCAAGGGAGAAATCATTTTTCTCAATCATTAAAAACAAAATGTACACTGGACAGTGGTGGTGCATGCCTTTAGTCCTAGCACTTGGGAGACAGAGGCAGGTGGATTTCTGAGTTCGAGGCCAGCCTGGTCTACAGAGTGAGTTCTAGGTCAGCCAGGTCTACACAGAGAAACCCTGTCTCAAAAAACCAAAAAACCGAAAAAACAAAATGAACAATGTGTGTGTGTGTGTGTGTGTATGTGTGTATGAGGTGGTCAGAGACTAAGCTGAGAGTCATTGTCTGTTGTGTAGCAGTTTCCTCCAAGACTGAAACCTTCTACCATACAGGGAAGCTCCTTAGGCAGCAAGGTAAACAACTCCAAGTAGCTTCAAGAAGTCTCTGAAACTGACAAGATTCACTAAATCCCTCCCTGTCAGAGTACAGAAACTGAGCTGCAGAGTAGACTCTCAGACAAGCCAAGCTGCAAAGAAGACTAAAGCCAGACCCATTTGTCTGGAAGAAGCAGAAGCCAGCTGAGCTGCCTGGAAGAAGTTTAGACCACAGTCACTTGGAAGAGACACTCTCCAATCTGTTGAGCTGCCTGCCGGCTATGCACTGTGCTCTAAGTTCCCAGATTTTATGAGCTATCACTCATGCTGGGGTGGGCCTTGGTGCTGTAGCTGTCTTTGAGTCATTTCTGTTTCTGTAAATAACCCCTTCACCCATATAAGTAATTCCAATAAAACTCATTGGTTCACTAGATTGGACTATGGTGGTATCCATACTTAGGTCTGGTGTAGGGTCCTTATCTGGGCTGAGTAGACATGTGTATTACACCTCCACAGGGAACATTTTGTCACATAACAATGCCTTCCTTATTTGCTAGTAAATTCACTAGGCTAACTGGCCTTTGAGTCTCTGGGGTTCTCATGTTTTTGCTACTCTGCCTAGCTTTATGTGGGTTCTAGGGACCCAAACTCAGGTCCTCACACTTCTTTGGCAAGCATTTTACTCAATGAGCCATCACTGAGGCCCCAGTTGTCCTTATTTTATAGGACAGTTTATAATGAAGAAGGAAAACTGCCCTAAAGGGAGGTGATAGGGTATAATCTGCATGTGATTGAATGAGCTTTAAGTGCATGCTTTTATTTGAGCTGTGTTACACTAATGCCACATGTATACATTGAAGAATAGATAAAAATGTGAAATTATAATATTTAACTAGAACCATGTGTAAGTTGCATGTCTGTAATCCTAGCGATAGGGAGACGGAGAAGGAAGGACTGAAGTTTAAGGCCAGGCTAAGCTACATAGTAAGACTCAGTCTCAAAAACCTAATGGCTGGGAATGTATCGCAGTGGCAGAGTGTTAGCCTAGCATGGATGAGAGCTTAAGCTTCACCCCAAGCCCCAACCACAAAATAGGGCGGCCAAGTGGGATTTAGGAGTGCTAGTTTCAGCCCAGCTCAGCCATTAGATAGACTGTGTGATGTCCAAGCCCTTTAATCCCACTGCATTGTAACAAGGTGAATTACAAGGCTTTATTCTACTCATAAATATTGTAAATTATTAAATAAAATTCTTGTCTTTGGGCTGGAGAGATGTCTCAGTAGTTACAAGCTCATACATGCTCTTTCAGAGTACCTGAATTCGGTCATTAGTGCCTCTGTCAGGAAGCTCACAACCACCTGTACTTATAGCTCCTGGGAGATCCTCTGCCTTTGGCCTCCATGAGCATCTTCATTCACATACACATAATTTTTAAAAAAATTATAAGACTCTTGTCCTCAGAATTAAAACAACTGATAAACCAAATGGAATGGATATCTCCACTGAACTATAGACTTATAAAATAAGCATGTTGGCCTAATGGCTCTGGGATAGTTTCACTAGTTAAAAAATTTACCAACAATTTCCAAGAAGCCAGTATGGATTATTCTTACAGATTTGAAATAAAAATTGAGTTTGTCAAAAAGAAAATACTGTAGTGTGTGTGTGTGTGTGTGTGCGTAAAGTAAAATTTGCCATTTACCTATAAAATTAAAATGTGCTACATAATTCATAATATCTCTGAATCAGCAGTTCATTTCCATAGATTGATTTTTATTAATACAACCTGTAACTTGTCTAAAGGACTGGATAGTAATAACTATAATTTCCCCAGAAATCCCTCCCGAAGTGCTTGTAGGCTTTACTTCATACATTTAAAACTACTCTTGCCAGGCAGTGGTGGCGCACACCTTTAATCCCAGCACTCGGGAGGCAGAGGCAGGCGGATTTCTGAGTTCGAGGCAGCCTGGTCTACAGAGTGAGTTCCAGGACAGCCAGGACTACACAGAGAAACCCTGTTTCAAAAAACAAAAAACAAAAAAACCCCAAAAAACCCAAAAAATTATTCTTTTCTTAAATTTTATTATCAGAGAGCAGATAAATACAGGAGGACCATCTCTGTGTTGATAGCCCACATTCCCTCTACACAGAGAACATGTGGCTTTGCCCAACTTACTCGTTGGACAGATAGAATCATCGAAAACGTCATCTTCAGATCCGGACTCGTCCTCGTCGCTCTCCAGGCTGGACTCCTCTTCACTGGACTCCTCACTCTCTTCATCCTCATCTAAAGAGAGAAGATGATCTCATTAGGAGAACAGATGCCACAGCACCAAATACAGGGTTTCCCATCAGTTACTCGGGAAAAGACACAGTGGGAAGAGCTTCAGGCCGTTAAAGACACAAATCACGAGTCCTGTCCTCCGTTCATTGAATCCAGTCATACATAGCAAGAGTGCTGCAGAAAGCAATGAGTTCATGCATGCATACTTGTGCTCACTCACTTTCATTACTGTTATACTATTCAGAATCCCCTTCCTAAGAAATGGTGCCACCCATGACAGACAGCTACCATCATTAACGACTTGAGTGGATTTGAACTCACCTAAAACAAATACCTTTGGGGGTGTCTGAGTAGATCTCCAGAAAGCTTTAACCTAGGAAGACTCACCTGAATGTAGGAAGCACCATCCCATGGGCTGGGGTCCCAGGCTGAACAAGAAAGAAAATAAAAGAAAGGGACCAAGTCTCTCCTCTTTCTTTTCCTTGACTTGTGGACCCAATGTGACTTCCTATCTCACATTCCTCCTGTGGTGTCTTCCCTGCCATTATGTACTATGCCCCAGAAATAAACTCTTTACTCCTTACGTTGATTCTGTCAGGTATTATGTCACTGTATTGAGAAAAGAACTAATAGCAGAGCCAGTGTCAACAATGTTCATGGAAATCCTCATTATCTGATGGGGCACTGCTCCCACTGTACAGGAATGACAGTGTACCCCACATATTCTGACACTTACATGTACAAAGAGATTCTATCTTTCTCCAATAGAATGACATATATACATATATAATATATGTATATATTTATATATGTATATATATTGACCATTCTATTGGAGTAAGCTATATACATATATATGTACATATATACATATATTTATATATATATATGTATAGTGAGTTCTCCACTTCTCTCCCCATGTCTTCCTTCTTTCTGCAGTCTATGTTTTCTGGCTTGTCTGTAGTCTGTCTGTTGCCTGGTGTGTGTGTGTGTGTCTGTGTCTCTATGTCTCTGTGTCTCTCTGTGTGTCCTTGTGTATGTCTCTGTATGTGTCTGTGTGTCTCTGTGTGTGTTGGGGGGGAGGGTTAGAGAATCTGTGCCCTAGTAGTTGTATCTTTAATGAAGGGCTTCACTCTGTATTTATTAAACAGCTCAGAAAACATGGTGTGGGAAAAAGAGATTAGGGACTCTTCACAGAAATACTTAACGTTTTCACAAGGGAAGAAACCACGAATGACTCAGAAAAGCACACTACACTACAAACAGACGAAATCAATCTCTGTCTTCATGGTACTTCCATCATTTATGGCAGGTACGTATTGCTTCCAACCTGTTGGCTGCTTTCGGCAAATGATTACTACTATAAGCACACACAGAGATGCATTGCTTTGTGGCAGGTACAAGTAGATCAAAGGTGTGCATTGGATTAGGTTGTAAAAGCTAGTTGCATGAGAGATCCAAGGATCCAAGTGAGATTATGTTGTTCTTGAAAAGGCAAATTAAATAGGCTGAGTCGCAATAGGACAGCAGGCTAAGTACATAGCCTTAAGTGATTCCCAAGGACTATTATTAAGTTTTCTATAAGCTCTGCCAGAAATTCAGTCTTTGGAAATAAAGAGATATTTTTATAAGAATGTATCACTACAGTCCTCAATTTCAGTCCATCTCCTTTGTGATTTTTAGGAAGTTGCAGTAATCTTGGAGGCCACTGGGGATAGACATAGGACTACATTGGGGTCCATTAACATAAAACTATTTCAGTCAAAACAATGAAGTACCTCTATCCCTGGGCAGAGAGCAAGGAAAGGAGGAAGGGAGGGATGAAAAGAGGGGGAGAGAGAGGGAGAGAGAGAGAGAGAATGAGAATATTCTAATCTGCTCCAAAGATTATGGAGTCTGTCAATTACCTGGCCAAGAATCCGTCTACCTTGGAAATCTGATTTACCTATGGCCATGCTAAAGATATGGAAGAAATAATTATTCCCTTAATGAGGTAATGTACCTTCCACTCCAGAAACATGTTTGCAGGTTCCCATTATGTAGCAATGTGACCTGCTTGCTGTAACTTTCCATTTTCTTCTCCTTTTCTTTTTGGTACTAGCCAAAGCTCGGCCATGATGTCCTAGACTCTCTCTCTCTTTCTCTCTCTCCTGTCCTCCTTCTGCACGCAGTTGTCTGCCATGTGGCCACACGCAGACCTCCTCCAGTACGGAGCATGCCTGCTTCCTTAAAAGCTATAGGGCCTTTTTTCGTTCTGGTCTCCCTCCTTCTGGAAACTGCTGAGATTTAAAGCTTTGTTGTTTCTTTCAAACTCTTAACAAAACTGTCCACAAGTTTCCTTCCCATTCTTTTCCTAAATTCCTTTATCAATGAGACTAAGAACCCCGAGAAAGAACTCTGATTTCCCCCAATCACAGTATGGGACTAGCATTAGCCTCATATTTAAATTAGACAAAGAGAAAGTGGGGAGAAAAAGATAAAAGAGGGGAGATGAAGAAGGGGAAGAGAAATGGAGGGAGGGAGAGGGGGTGAAAGGAAGGATAGAAGGAAGGGTGAAAGGAAGACTGGGAAAAAGGGAGGGGGGGAGGACAAAACTACTGACCGATGGCCCGCATGAATATTATATTACCACATTTTCCGTTGTTATGACAAAATACCTGAGGCTGAATCCTGTGTAAAGAAAAGTGTGCTATACAGCTCGCTGATTTGGAAGTTAGAAATTCAAGACCAGCAATGCCATGTGTTGGCTTCTGATGAAGGTCTTCCAGTGGATGGTGTCATGATGGCAGCACATGAGAGAGGGATCACATGACTGAAAGCAAGAGAGACCCCAGAGGAGCGGGTAATCTTGCTATGTTATATCAGCCTATTTCATCTTTCTACGAACCAGTTGGGGTGGGGAACTGTTAACCCTTCCAAAGGCAGCACCCACATTCATCTAGGTATCTTGCGTTAAGTCCTAAGAAGCATCAAGTATGTGAGCCCTTGAGGGACACAAATCATGAGCATACTATACAAATGCAGAATAAAGGCTTCCTTTAAAAGCTTAGCACATGAAATTCAGCAGTACTCAAAATAATATTATATTCTACCAGTGATGGTTTATTTCAAAGGAGAAGTCATGTTTAATAACCAGTGGGTGAACTCTGCCATGTTAATTGATAAAAGGTCAGGGGTGGGGGTTGGGGAAGCCATGTACATCAATCACTGCAGAAAAACATCTGATAGAGTCCAATATGCATTCATGATGAGAACTCACAACAAGGAGGAAGTCCATTTACCTACTCCCGAGGGTAACAAGACACTTACTGGCAAAAGACTGGATGCTCTCCCTCTAAGGCTGCAAACAAAGCAGGGACCTCAGCCGTCCCCTCCATTTCAGTGTAATCCTGGATGTTTGAGCCATAAAGGGCAGAAATAGGCAAAATAGATACAGACTAGAAGTAAAACGGCTCATGTTTGCAGATGAAATTCCTACCAGAAATTTCCATGGAATCTACCCAAACCTTCTAGAACTAAGAAACAAGTCCATGGAACATGAAGCAAACAGGAATATAATAAAACCAGTCATACTTCTGTATGCTAGCAATAAGCTTGAAGACACAATGAGCTTCAAGCTCATGTGAGTATGATCCCACATACATTCACTCAAATCAGGAAACAATACAGGTGTAAAGCTAACAAAACAAGAGCATGAGTTTTGTGTTGAAATACAACATGCTGATTAATAGGCAAGCTTGCAAGGTCTGCCCGGAGACATGCAGAGCCAAACTGATAAACAGGTTTAATACAAATGTGGTTAAGAGTCCAACAAGATTTCTTTGTAGATATAAACAACATTATTCTAAAATATGGAAAGATTAAGGAGCTAGAACAGCTAAAGCCATTTTGAGAAGGAAGACACAAGTGGGAAGAAGTGGTCTACCTGATTTCTTACCGTCCACAATAACAAAGGGGGTAGGTCACCATAACAAAACAGAAAACCGAGAGCAAGATCCATGCACATAGACCCAGACAACTGAGGCACATAATTCAAAAGGTCAAAGACAATTCAAAGGACCAAGTCAACCTCCTCAACAAATGCTGCAGATGCAAAGTGTTACAGAAGGAAAAAAAGCCGTGAACCACGTAGCATATGAAGGACTAGTTTCCAGACCACAGGAAACTCTCAAAACTTGTTACCAAGACAGCAGGCCAGTAAGCTTACCAATCTTACTTAAACATATACAAAGGTTTAAGACAGGCATTTCACCTAAACTATCCTATATTAATTCATAGCACACGCACACACACACACATACACACACATCCACCACAAACACCTACACATTTAAGTACACATATATACATGCACACACACAGACACAAATGTACACACCCATACACACATATGCATGCACTTTACTTTAGTACACACATATATGTGCAT
>JADRCH010000180.1:1330853-1347387 GCA_019843965.1 Rhynchomys soricoides | reverse complement strand
TCTTCCTAGATTTTGTGTGAGTGTATATGTTCATGTGTGTGCAGGGGCACATGTATTCACACATATGTAGAAGATAGAGACGGGTGGATGTCTTCCTAGATTTTGTGTGAGTGTATATGTTCATGTGTGTGCAGGGGTACATGTATTCACACATATGTAGAAGATAGAGATGGATGGATGTCTTCCTTAATCATCTTCTACTTTGTTATTTTTAAATGTCTCTCTCTCACACGTGAGTGTGTGTGTGTGTGCGTGTGTGTGTGTATGCCTGTACCACAGTGCATGTATGGTCAAGAAAACAGCTTTTGAGAGTCAGTTCTCTCCATCTAGTGCAGTGGTTCTCAACCTGTGGGTCACAATCCCTTTGGCAAACCTCTATCGCCAAAAAATATTTCCACTACTATTCATAACAGTGGCAAAATTATAGTTATGAAACAGCAACAAAAATAATTTTATGGTTGCCACAACACAAAGAACTGTAGTAAAGGGTCGCAGCCTTAGGAGGGTTGAGAACCACTGGTCTAGTGAATGAATTGAAGAGCTGAACTCAGGTCATCAGGCTTGTTCACAAGCACCTTTATTCACTGAGCTATCTTGCTAGCCTTCTCCGTCTTCTTTTTCCGAGACACCATGTCTCATTGAACCTGAAGCTTGCCAACTTGGCTAGTTTGGCTGACCAGCAAGATCCACAGACCCTCCTTTTCCTGCCTTGGATTACAGATGTGGGCTGTCGTTGCCCAGCTCTTTACGTTGGTTCTGGGGAATCAGATTGATCTTTCCTAACTTAAGGAGAGCAGTCAGTCAGGATCCAGCCTGCTCTTACTTGCATGTCTTGCTCCTCTTTGTCTAAGGAATTAACTCGCTCTTGAAGAATATTTTCCTGTTTTTCAAAATTCTTGAGGAGAAGTATTTCTTGAAATAATGTGACATGGTGAAGGTCGGATAATTTCATCTTAGTATCTAGCATCAGTTTCTGATGTCTTAGAAGATGAAGCTCTGCATCGAAAGTGACAATCAGTTCTTTGATCTGAGGTAGGAAAGAGATTTGAGGAAATGTAAGTTAAAAAGCAAGCGTTCTTTTTCAAACTGGCCAACAGTACTGATGTATCTAAAATAGTTTGCATTATATATTTTGATTCGAGATATAATTATGTGCTCATATAAACTTACTTATTAGTGGCATTAAATTTGCATAGCTCAGTAATGGCAATTCTATAATATAGCCCTTTGAGCAGCTTTATCACTATTAACTAAGCCATTGTTCAGTGATATTCCATATATATATATATATCCTCTTTTTCTAACCCATTTTGACTGCTTTCTCACAGTAAGTCTAAATAAAGATCAATCTTAACTCCTTTATTTAAAAAAATTTTGAAAATGTAGATAGGTGCCTAGCCCAGTTGTCATCAGAGGGGCCTCATCCAGCAATGGATGAACAATGGGAACAATGCAGAGACCCACAGCCAAACACTAGGCAGAGCCAGGGTGTGGTGGTTTGAATAGGTTTGGTCCTCATAGACTCACGTGTTTGAATGCTTGGCCCATGGGGAGTGGCACTATTAGGAGGTGTGGCCTTGTTGGAGGAAGTGTCACTGTGGGAGTGAGATTTTAGGTCTCTACACTCAAGTTCCACCCAGTGTGGAATTAGAGTCTCCTTCTGGTTGCTTTCAGATCAAGATGTAGAACTCTCAGCTCCTTCTCCAGCACCATGTCTGCCTGTAGGCTGCTTTGCTCCCACCATAATGGGCTAAACCTCTGAAACTGTCAGCCAGTCCCAATTAAATGTTTTCCTTCACAAGAGTTGCCTTGGGCATGGTGTCTCTTCACAGCAATGGAAACCCTAACTAAAACATAAGGGAACCCTGAAAAAGATGGGGTCAGGGGTGCAGAGTGGGAGGCTGGGTGGGCCTTTAGGAGCTGGATGGGTCAAGAATACCATGAAAACAGATCCCACAGAATCAACTAAGCAGGGCTCATAGGGGCTCACAGAAACCAAAGTGACAATCATTGACCTTGTCTGGGTCTGAGCAAGATCCTTTACATATACCTCATGGCTGTATAGTTGATGCTCTTGTGGGACTCCCAACAATGGGAGTGGGGGTGGCTCTGGCTCTTTTCCCTGTGCTTGGGACCCTTTCCTCTTTCTGGGTTGCTTCATCCAGCAGTGATGTGAGGGTTTGTGCCCAGTCTTATTGTATCTTGTTAGGCAATGTTTGGTGGGTATCCCTGGGCAGCCTGTTCTTATTTGTTTGTTCTTTTGAAGGGAAACAGAAGAGGAGTTGATCTGAGGAAGAAGAGATGGAGGAGGAGAAACTGGGAGGAATGGAGAGAGGAGAGAGGAGAAACAGTGGTGAAGATGTCATGCATGAGAGAAGAATAAAACTGTAAAAATTAAATAATGGAAAATATTGTTACATAGATAAATACAACAATAGAGCCAGAAGAAACTGTCCAATGATCATGTTTTCCAAATGAAGAAATAAGGTTACAGGTGATTGCCCTGTAATCAAGGCTACCTTAATATAAAGGTGGAACAGAAATCCAAGTCCCAACTCCTGGACTGGATCTTATTCCACTATGGCCAAGAAACTGCATATCCTCATGTGTACTCTGAGTGGCACAGCTCCACCTACTTATCGCAGTGTCTGTGAAAAGCCTAAGAGGGTACCATGACTATTGATGGCCCCAAGGAAACTTGCACAGTGGGGAGCAGAAAACCACTGAATGTTGTTGCTGGGTTGTACATTACAGGAAGTCTTGACTGTCAAAAACTTGGTGTGTGTGAAGCCACCAAGGATACTACTACTAGAGGATAATGAACAGTAAGGTGTCTGTGGGAGTGCGGTGGTCAAAGTGCTAGAGAACTTTAGAGTGCTAAAACACAGAAATCAACCCAAAGAAAAGAAATTAAAAAAAAAATAAAAGCCCAAGCTTTTAAGTGAGGGTGGCTATAGAGTACATATTTGGGCTTCCTTTTATGTTTATTCAATAAGGCCAACTTATTCCTAATTTCTCTGGAGGCAGGAGGACATTTTCTTTTTCAAAAAAGCCACTCTGAAACCGGACCACAGAGGTCCTAAGTCTGTACGGGTTATACCTCTTCTGTTGGCTCTCGTCGCTGACAGCTTGCTAGATTTGTGGTCCCACTGCCGGCTGTCGTGTCTCTGCATGTGACATGGCCATCAGACATTTGTTAGATTGATAAAATCAATAAATTAATGTGATTATGAAAAAGCTTGTGAATGAACACCTCCTATGTGTCTGGCATGCCTTATGTCTAGACATCATGAGGGAAACAGAAGAGAGAAGAGATGCGGCCCTTACCTGAAGGACTGCAACCTCTACATGGAGACAAAGCTAACACACGAAACATCAAGTAGACAAGTGTAAGACATGAGGTGCTGACTGTGATGGAGTTCAGAAACAAGGAGAGGGTGGGTGTGGAAGACGCTGGAGAAGGCTCCGACTGGTCTGTGTTTTGAACGATCCCAGCTCTGGAAGGCAGTCGTTGCAATGACAAGGAAGGGGTAGGAAAAGGCTCTGATATGAAATGGTGGTAAAAAGAGAGCCTGGGAGGCAGGCCTAGTGGGAGAATAGGCCTAGGTGGAGTAGGGCGGATGATGATGGCTGTGGAGTTACAGGGAGCACTTCTGCAGGGTGGAGCTGAAAAGAGCCGAGGAAGGGGCTCCTGTTTCTGTCTGGTAGCAGGGAACTATCCAGGAAAGGTTCTTTCCTTTCCTGGTTAAACTGTACCCCGCACTTCTGATCCAAGCCTGCTTCTGGTTTCTCTGGAAATAACAGCAGCTGTCATTCCAGTTCTACAATAGTTCTGAATCCAGTCATCACCACAGATGTCCCCTCCTACCTCCCCTCCTCCCGGAGTAACCTATACCACTAAAGAAAGGAGAGTGGATGGGCCAGCTGGTGCTCACACCTGGAATCCAGGCGCCTGAGAGCCTGAGGCAGGAGGATTAGCCACAGCTTTGAAGCCAGTTCAGGTTACATAGGGGATTTTAGGCTAACCTGAACTACAAAATGAGACCAGAGAGACAGAAAGACAGAGATAGAGAGACAGCGACAGAGACACGGTTGTGTGAAAAGCAGAGGTTTAAGTGCATTCTATTTATTTTCTCAAGGCTGTCCCTCCAGTCCCCTGTACCATGACTTCACTGATTTGCAAGCCTCTTCTGATGTGTTGCCCTGTAGGAAAAAAGGGCACAAAGCTCCAACATTCTACAGACAGTCCAAAGAGCAGCGAGTAATGAGCTGGTCAGCATTTGGGGGAAAGGTTAATGCGGAGAAATCTGAAGTCGACCGATCACAAGCCAGACCGAATTCTCCCACTATTCATTCTTTCGGCTTTAGGTAGAGGGGTGGCTTCGTCTCTTACCCTGTTGCACAAAAACTGTTGCATGTACAAGTGTTTAACCTCATCTCTCTTCATAATCTCCAGCTCCACGTCGCCTGGCTCTGCCTTCTCAAACTCGGTTTGCTTTGGAAGCTCCAGGAGAGCTGATGCCTTGGACGACCGAGACAGGGAGTCCCTGGTTGTCAGGTCTCCCTCCTTTCCGGAGGACATTTTGAGGAACCCTAGCCCTCCTCCGGTTGACCCCCCGGATCCCGACTGCTTGCTGCTCTTTTCCTCCTGCCTTTTCTTCTGCTTTCTCTTAAACCTCAAGAGTGTTTCCTCGTCATACTGGAATCTCCTTTCTGGGACTTCGTCTGGATATATCTGCGGGACCTGGGGGATGGGCAGGTGCTTGGACGCCGGGATGGAAGACTGAATGTTCTTCAGTTCTTGTACCAGGCACTGGATTTCCTCAATCACGGCCAACTTGAGATCTCGAAGGGAAAGGATGCACTTGTTCATGTACCTCTTCTTTCCATGGGCCTGTAACAAGGGAGAGGGTGGGAACTGACATCACAGCCTTCTCACAGAGGGAATTTAGAACGGTTATTTACGCTTTATCTTTGGACTGGCAAGACTAGGGGAAATGGAACCTCTCTGTTTGGAGCACTCAGTTATGCTTTCCTCTGGCTTCAGGTATCACCCATTAAGACTGGAGCCAGCCTGGATCTGACCTCCGGACCCCTTTTCCTTTCTCCCATTGGTCCCTTTGGCTGATTTGCAAAGTTGAGTTTCCTGTCCTTCAATCTCTTCATGGAAGTCTCTCAGGAGACTTGTGTTTAGCTGGACACTCTGGGCATTAACTTTCTCCTTTCCTAGATGGAAATTTGGATTTTTTTTTTTTTGATTCACCTTGGCTGCCCACGTAGCACCTAACTATAAGTCATCCTGTTCTAATTCTTTATTTTTTTTTTTTACCACTATTTACTGTTTACTCCTTTGTGGTCATGATCCTAAACATCAGTATCACACAGCATACCATGACATCCTTCTGTGGTTTATTTTCTCTACTTATTTGAGCCAAAGCATACCTGCACCGGTACTGCATACACCCATGGCTTGCTCATTACGTACTCTGTCCTAGGAGTATCTCCCAGTGCCTAAGAGCACAGCAGCCACTGTGTGCCATGAGGCTGAGAGGCTGAGAACCAGACTAAGCATTACTCCACATGAAATATAGTGGTTTTTTTTTAAACAACCAAATGCATTTGTCAAGGAGTCCTGTAAAGAAAAGATCAAATGATGATATTCATTCTGTTTAGTGGTCTGCGGCAGCCAGAAAACAAATCTACCAAGGATTCCATTAAATTTCAGAAGTTCAATGTACATGAAACAGTATGGGACTTTCCCCATAAAAATGGCATCCAGCCATATAATCAACGTGAAGGTCAGTTCCAAGCTATGACACACTCATAGACAAATCTCTTGCCCTCTCTGGGTCTCTGTCTCATCATTTATAAAAAGGGGATGTATTCTAGATGCCTACAAAAATCGCCTTCAGCTCTAAATTTCTGTGTTTATATGCATGTGTGGATCAGAGAGATAAATGGGGGGTTGAACAGACTCTACTTAACAACAGGATGCTTTTCACGGTCATGGAGTCTGCGCATTAAGTACCATCATGTCAAGGAACCCCAGTTCCTCCTCCTTCTTAGCTGCATTTATTCTCATGTGCTCAGGTATCTTGTAGTCTGGGGCTGTCTTCAGATTGAAATCACCCATGAATGTTTGGGCTTCTTTGATGGCCTGAACATCTTTGGGATCTTCATAGTCATCATCAGGCTTGCTCTTGTAACTGTCAGAGAAGGAGAGAGCATAGACATGAATGTAACAACGAACTCTAAATGTGCGCTTGCAACCTCCTCCCAGAGCTCCATGCAAACAACTTTTGGGAGGTACAGAAAGCAATGCTAATCATCAGAGAAGCTGAGGATAGAAAGACATTAGGAAGCCAGTTATATTGATACAGTTTGGGAATACAGGGGAAAAAACAGATGAAATTATACTAACCAATAAATAAAACTAGAAAAAGATGTGTCCCGGAATACCCCAGGAGGATGCTACAAAAATATTTTCTTGGTAGAGCCTCAAGGGAACAGGCATAGAGAGTTAAGCAGAATGCTGGATGTGTTTGGTAACCCTCCGTGACGGGCTGTAAAATGGATGCATCTCAGCTTTCCCATCTCCACACAGACAAATCGGTGGCCGCTTTCATACCAAGACAAAACTCAGGAATTGCTCTCTAAAGAAACTGAACTCCTGGCTTAGGATGCTCTAAGGTATCTTTGGGTATCCCTTACAAAGTCTTTAATTGGGAATTTCCAACAGTTCACTACAATGAAAGTGAAGTCTGCCAGCCGGACTGAACGTGTACTTCTGGCCTGCAGTCAGTGCTTTCTTTCCTTTAAGAGAAAAGCCCCCTTGGGACACACAGTGTGAACTGACAGAGGAAGCCCGTGCAATTGTGCAATCATGTATTCCTTGACAATTATTCACATATGTAGATCTGCACCAGAAAGAAGGACTGTTATTTTTAAAGGGGAGAATGTTCTCAGGGGGTGAAAAGGAAGAGGAGGGGCAGAGAACAAAAAGAATGAGACCTATACCATAACTGTCCTCACAATGTAAACAACTAGAAAACTGAACCAAAAATATATGACATATTTTATGTCAAACATATAAACATCGTCATGAGACATAGGATACAGGTAATAGGAAACCAACTCCTCAGAGAGGTAAAATGAAGAAATTCTAGCTCCTGATTTTCTGCATGGCAGAGATTACTACATTACAAAGTAAGTAGGATCAGAATCTTACTGATTGAAAAATAACCCATCGAGTTCACCAGTTGAGGAGACAAAGAAACCAAAGTAGCTAGGCCTTTCACAGAAAGAATATGTAGCTAGATAAGATAACTAGGTCAGAAATCCATGGGCTGTCACCTATGTTGTGGATGAATACTAATCGAAACATTTGTAATGCAAAATAGGATGGAGCTTGGTAAAGAACAGACCATTGGGAACATACAAATACCAGAGCAGATATATACTGCAGACAGTTTATTCAGATCTAGGAATAACTTTGCTCATCAGCTGAAGGCCTTTATTGACTACAGGTCATAGTCAAGAGCAACCCTGCTCTAGGAGATCTGAACAACATTATTAACCATCCTGCCCCAGGCTACCCGGTATTGCAAGAAAGCACACTATTTATCAAGCACATGATGAACTTCCAGACAGAATGTAGCGCTGTAGCCTAGGTTTCAGTGGGCCTAACATAATTGCTTTCTACAACAATAAGAAATGAAATAAGAAATCTAACCAAAAATCTAATTTTTAAATCTCAAACATTTAAAAACCAAGCAGCAAACATTTAAATGAAACAGATGTAAGGGAAGAAATCCCAAGGGCGTATCAGAATGTTTTGTGTTGAATGACAATAGGCATATATGAAACTTCTGAAACATGGTTAAGTTCATGCTTAGAAGGAAATTTATACTTTTCAGGTTTACGCTAGAAAAGAAGAAAGGTATGGAATCAAAGCTAACATACTTTACATTGTAAAAAGAAAGAAACACCCAATTAATGCTAAACAAGATGAGAAAGGACATCATTTTAAAATCAGAAATGCAGGAAGCAGGCAATTACTTTAATACTTTTGAGCAGAAGTTAGGATTTTGAAAAGGTTGATTAGATTAGTAAATGATAATGTAGAATGGCCAAGAAAAAAAAGATAAGATTTTAATTAGCAACTCCCTCGAACTAAAGGCAAGTGACTGAAACAAAACCAAAAAAGCCACTCACAGTAACAACTGAGGTTAAAAAAAAAAAAAAAAAATCCACCAATTCCTTAAAGACATAAATTTCAAAAGCTGACCCAAGAGGAAAAGTTAAATCTGAAAAGTGCTATCATAGTAAATGGTTTGAATTTGTATTTGAAGTTGTCTTTCAGGAATACTACAAAATCAGGTGGTTTTACTCATGACTTCTATCAAGTGTACAGGAAAGACACAATGGCAAGCCTACACAAAGCACCTTCAGGAAGCAGAACAGAAGAAACCATCTCTCAGCTGCTTTCATGAAATCCACATTGCTTTGCTAGCAACCCAGAAACGAGAACACAGGGGAAAAATTTCTCAGGTCAAAACATTCAGTAATAAAGACATAAAAGTTCCCAAAATATTAGCAAATATATTCCTATCAGAGGCTTTAGCTAAGAATTCTACTTTAACATCCAGAATCATTCAATTCAATCCAAATCGGACCAAACAAGGGAGAAAAGGACATTATCAGCTCAATGCACGTATTTAAATCATTTTGACTGATAGTAGAGGTATTGTGGTATGTCAATTTCCACACAAGTACACTTTTTCTCCTTAAAACAAGACAAAAACAAAAGGCATTTTACTGGGCCACAGGGATGGCTCAGTGGGTAAAGGTGCTGGTCACTATGACAGACAGCCTGGATTCAGTCTCCAGACCTGCACTGGCATTAGGAGATAACAAAGCCCTGTAATTGCCCTCTGATCTCCACATGTGCACTGTGTCATGCACGACCCTTGTGCAAGAAATAAATAAATGAAAAAAAAATGACACTTTATAAAAGTCAGTATCCATCCTTGATTTTTAAATCTAAGAACAAGCCAGGCTTGATGGCTCCAGCCTGTAATCTCAGCCCCAAGATAAGGGGTGGTATGAGGAAGACCGACCTGGGTCACATAGGGAAACATCTTAAGAATAAGCATATGAATAAAAGAGCCAGGAATAAAAGAGAATTCATTCAACTTAATAAAAAATAAATTTAAAATTATAAAAGGATGGAGTGATTCTCCCTAACACCAGAGATAAGTAAGAATGTCTAGTCTCATTATTTTAGCCAACATAATATAGCATGCACTGCACAATAAAATGAAGAAAAATAAGAAATAAAAGGCAAAAGCATTAGTAAGATAGAATCAAACTTTAATGCAAAGTGAGGTCAGCAAGATGAAAGAGTAGAATAGAAAAAGGAACAGAAAAATGAGCAGACGTGCTCTGAGCTCAGGAACAAGGTGTCAGCACATTGACTCAGCAACAGTTCAGTTTCTCTCTGTGCGGAACCTGCAGGACAGGAAAATGAGAAACTGGTGTCATTGAAGAGAAGGCAGTGGTTGAGGAGCACTCCCCAGAGTCAGCCTCCGGACCACGGCTGAGATCCCCGCTTTCAGCTCTTTCTAGGGTAGGGAGTGGGTTAGTCTGCTTTGCCAAGGAGAATCTGCAGAGGACTGCTCTCTCTGAGACTTAAGGCATTGATGCTGTTAGACTGTACAGCCTGAGCCACCAGAAAAGAGTGAAGTCGGCAAGCAAATACTCAAAAGATAAAACAAATCACACACGCACACACACGCACACACACATACACACACACACACACACACACACACGCCCCTAAATAAACAAAACTTGAAAGTAGAATTTTCATACACTGTTGAACTTGTTTATGATATTAAAATAGATGGAATTAGCAAGTTTGGAAATGGGCAAGAAGCTGAAGAGACGCTTCTCCTATGAAGATACCAAATGCCCAGTGGGCATGTTTATAAAAGAAAAGATGACACCAGGTGGCTTTAATCCCAGCACTCAGGGGACAGAGGCAAGTGGATCTCTGTGAGTTTGAGGCAATGGTCTACGTAGTGAGTTCCAAGACAACAAGGGCTATGTAGAGAGACTGTCTCAAAAAAACAATAACAAAACAAAACAAAACACAAAAAGTTCAGTATCACTAGCCACTGGGAAAATATAAATCCAAACTGCAGCAAAATGTCATTTCATACTCTTCAAGGTGACTGCGATCAAACCCCAAAGGGTAGGAAGCGTTGGAGACATGCGGAGGAATGAGACTTCTTGTGCACTGCTAGTGAATAAAAGAATGGTAGGTATTTATAGAACACAGATGAGAAGTTCCTCAGGAGAGGGGAGCCACAACTACCATAGGACGCCCCGGTCTTACAGTGAGGCATTTACTCAAACAACTGACATTGTGTTTTCTATGATATTGTGACAGAAAAGAGTCTCTTACTCCTTAAAAAGAGCTCTGACTACATTAGCAAATAGAAGTTTTGAAGCAGAAACTAAAGATTTTAGAAATGTCAAGTAGAAGTACAACCAATTTTGAGTGTTGCTGACTCTGTCCCTTCACAACTCCGTCCTGTCTGGATTTTTTTTTTTTTTTTTTTTACTTCTTCCTGTAAGTAACAACCATCCATGTCAAACAAATACAACATTTACGAAGTTATAATTGGGGGTCACATATTAAGAGTGTAAGGATGTAGGTCACACGTGACTCACAGCTCCTCCCACTCCTTTTTGCGCTGCAGAATCTTAAGTTGAGCCCGTTCAGCTTGCTGTATGAGTTTTCTGGTTTTTTCAATTTGGTTTTCTATCATAATTTCACTTAAAGTTCTAGGCCGAAATTTCTTCTCTTTTTCCAACATTGATTCTTCTTGTAGGCTAATACTTCCACCTGTACAAAGAATGACTTTTTAATACTTCTAAGATAGAAAAAATAACTCTCAAATACTGTTTTCAACTTACACACATGTGTGTGCACACACACACACCGGCACACACACAGGATAAAGATAAAATATGGAAGTAATTACCATGAATTCAACCCCCAAACCACAGATGCTCTTTGACCTTTGATCCAGGGTCTCATCCTAATAAACCCACTGTAAAATGAAAGTGACTGATTTTAAAATGTATTTATGATATCTAACCCGTAGAATATCATATCTGAGCATACCATGCTCAGAATATCTACATTAGCCTACCCAACACTCAAAGCCTACTTTACAATTAGATGTTGAACATCTCACACAATTTTTAAAATATTGTACTGACTGTATGTCTTAGTCAGGGTTTCTATTCCTGCACAAATACCATGACCAATGTGCAAGTTGGGGAGGAAAGGGTTTATTGAGCTTACACTTCCATGCTGCTGTTCATCATGAAAGGAAGTCAGGACTGGAACTCAAGCAGGTCAAGGAGCAGGAGCTGATGCAGAGGCCATGGAGGGATGTAACTTACTGGCTTGCTTGTTTCTCCTGGCTTGCTCTGCTGGCTTTCTTATAGAGCCCAAGACTACCAGCCCACAGATGGTACCACCCACAAGGGGCCCTCCCCCCTTGATCACTAATTGAGAAAATGCCTTACAGCTGAATCTCATGGAGGCATTTTTCTCAACTGAAACTCCTTTCTCTGTGATAACTTCAGCTTGAGTCAAGTTGACACAAAACCAGCCAGTACAATTTGACCCCCTGTCAACTTGACACACAAATACATCACTATTAAGCTTCAACCCTTACTTTCTTATTCATCCCCAAGATCTAAATAACTTTAAAAGTCCCACAGTCTTTGCAAATTCTTACATATTAAAATTTCAATCCCTTTAAAAATGTCCAATATCTTAGAATTTTTTTCTACTGTAAAGTTTTTTTTTTTTTTTTTTTTTTTTTTTGGTTTTTGGTTTTTGGTTTTTTGAGACAGGGTTTCTCTGTATAGCCCTGGCTGTCCTGGAACTCACTCTGTAGACCAGGCTAGCCTCAAACTCAGAAATCCGCCTGCCTCTGCCTCCCAAGTGCTGGGATTAAAGGCATGCACCACCTCTGCCCGGCAAATTCAGAGTCTTTTTACCATCAAAAGTCTCTTAACTGTGGGCTCCACTAAAATATCTTCTTCCTTCAGGAGGGAAAATATATCAGGGCACAGTCACAATCAAAAGCAAAACCAAACTCCAACCATCCAATGTCTGGGATCCACTCACAATCTTCTGGATTCCTCTAAGGGCTTGAGTCACTTCTCCATTTCTGCCCTTTGTAGCATGCACCTTGTCTTCTAGGCTCCAGATGTCTGTACTCCACTGCTGCTCTGTTCTTGGTGGTCATCTCATGGTACTGGCATCTCTAAAACACTGCTGTCTTCCGCTGCATCTAGGCTTTACCAACAGCCTCTCATAGGCTCTCTTCACGGTGCCAAGCCTCAACTCCTTTGCCTGACCCCTTCAGTCCTGGGCCATCAATTGAAACTGAGGCTGCACCTTCACTAGTGGCCTTCCTCCACCTCTCGCAGTACCAAGTCTCAACTCCTTTGCATGACCCCTTCAGTCCTGGAATTGCAACTGAGGCTGCACCTTCACCAATGGCCTTCTGCGGCTTCTCACAGTGCCCAGGCCTCAGCTGCTCTTCAGTGACTCCTTCATGCCTTCAAAACCAGTACCACCTGGATGATTCTTACACATTACCAAGTCCTGCCACAGCACAAGGTACAACCTTGGCTTATCCCTGAAACACAGCCTCTTTATGCTCTCAGAAAACACTTCCCAGAAGATGTCACCTCAATGATGCTGTTCTCTTCTTAATCACCACTAATTTCTTAGCTCCAGCTACCCAGCATCAATAGTCCCAGCAATACAATGGTTTTGCTTTAGTAGTTCTGGTATTTTGTTAATCACAGCTGATTTCTTCAGCCTCAGCTAACCAAAACCACAGAATCTTAAATCAAACTAGCAATGGCCCTGATAAGAGTCTATAATCTTCCCTCTGAAATTTCACAAGCCAGGCCTCCATCTTCTGCACTGTTCTCAACATTATCTTCCAAGCTCCTACAGAATACCCCACAGAGCTCTTAACATCCCAATGGCTCTTCTAGCCCAAGATTACAAAGTCCTTCCACAGTCCTCCCCAAAACATGGTCAGGTTGTTACAGTACACTGGTACCAATTTGTCTTAGTCAGGGTTTCTATTCCTGCCCAAACACCATGACCAAGATGCAAGTTGGGGAGGAAAGGGTTTATTAAGCTTACACTTCCATGCTGTTGTTCATCACGAAAGGAAATCAGGACTGGAACTCAAGCAGGTCAAGGAGCAGGAGCTGATGCAGAGGCCATGGAGGAATGCTGCTTACTGGCTTGCTTGCTCTCTCGGTTTGCTCAGCTGACTTTCTTATAGAGCCCAAGACTACCAGCCCACAGATGGTACCACTCACAAGGGGCCCTCCCCCCTTGATCACTAATTGAGAAAATGCCTTTCACCTGGATCTCATGGAGGCATTTTCTCAACTGAAACTCCTTTCTCTGTGATAACTCCAGCTTGAGTCAGGTTGACACAAAACCAGCCAGTACACCGTGGAAAATCGAATGGCCAGGTGGGTGCACTTACACACTATTACAGAGTCGCAAAAATTTAAGTTGAACAATCATTAAGTTGTCTGCTATTTCTAGAGTGTAAAATCAGACTATAAATCTAAGGCACAGTTATTGATGCTAATCATTTTCTATTTAAAAAGTTGGCAACATAACTGTCTGGTTCTGACACCTGAGGCTCAGGGAACATCGCAGAAGGATGACAGAGAGCCAGAGGATCAGGGAGCTTGCTGTAAGACTGTGTCTCCTAAGAATGACAGGAGCTAAATCCATAAAATCTCACCAACATGCCTACCTGAGCATAGACTGAACAAGGATAGCAACAACAGACATGCCAAATAGATGTGGGAAAGGCTACAAGCCCCCAGTTCTATATAAAGAACCACAGGCAACTAAGAACTGATAGGGAGAAATAGTTTTCCCAAGGAAAGAGCATGCCAATTGGCTATCCAATATCAAATGGTCAGTCCTGGAGGCATACATATAAGGAATATTAGACAGACTGAGAAGCTTGTACTTATGTATGTGTGTACATGTATACATACATACATACCTGTACGTATGGAACAATGAGAAAAAGAGGTCATGAATTTGAATGGGAACAAGGAGGGGTAGGTGAGAGGTAAGAGAAGAGAGGGAAGGGACAAATGACACAATTATATGGTCTCAAAAAGTAAACAAAATTTAAAAATGCAAACAACTGCAATAAAATATTCTTTGATTTGATTTTTAAAAAAGAGAAATGTTATGGCACGGCATCAACTGAGTAAGCTTCGTAGTTAAATATGAAAAAGGGTGACAAAATAAAACTAATATCAGCTCCTTACAGAATAGCTTAAATAATGTTGGAGCACTGGCAGACGGAGGCAGCTGAAGAGTGTGTTTGCAATACTGCATTCAGACAGGATTAAGTGAGTCGTAATCTGACATAGGGTCTGAACTGACACTTCACATACTAAGTGAAATGGGCTGTGGCCACTTGAAAAAAAACCAAAAACAACAACAAAACCCTTTTTTGGAGGACATGGCATAGATTCCTGTGCACTAGTGGATGGCTCCATATCCAAATATATATGGGCAGCTCCATATCCAAATATATATGGAACTTAGTAGGTCTTTTTTTTTATAAAAAGGTGAGGGATCATATTTTATCATATTCCTTTATCAAATTCTCAAGAACAAAACAAAAAATGTAAAAATTAGTCAGAAGCACCTCACATGAAAACTACAGTTTTAAAACAATTGGGTTTTACCAGTGAACACGTATCTACTGAAGAGTGACTCCTCATGCTCAGTGTATACAAAGATATACATTTAGACATACATTAAAATGAATAATAATACAAGTATGATACAATCACCTATAATCTTAGCACTTGGAAGGGGAAGGCAGAAGGATCAGATGTTTAAGGTCAGCCTCAGCTCCTAGTGACTTTGAGGCTAGCCAGAGTTACAAAAAAGTAGAGATCAAAATAAAATGTCCTATAAACACACAACTGAATTTTATTCAGCTATAAAGAAGAATAAAATTATTCTATTTGAAAAAAAAAAAAAGATGCAAATAGAGGTGATCATGTTCCGTGAATGAAGCCAGTCTCCGACAGATGACCATCACATTTTCGTCCCCAGAACTTGTCCTCCTTTGGCACTCCCTTCCTAGCCTTCTGCAGAAAACAGGCTGCTGAGCTGGAGGCACAGGCTTCAGGGGGCAGTTTAGTACAGTTTTTCACACCCACATTCTGTTCATATGTTTTTAGAAAACAGTTTGAAATATTGGGTTTTAGCTTTACATTCTTCGGGGTGAGAACCAGAAATATGGACAGGAACAGAACCTGGGGGATATTCTTCATCCATCCCAAGTGGATATATGGGAGGTAAGAAAGCTGTAGCATCCTGTGTTCTCATCCATGGTCTGAGTAACATGGCCAGCATGGGTTTGCATTAGCAGCGCACACCAAATAAGAAAACAGGTACTGTGCATTTGGTGAATCTGCATCTATCTAGTCTTAGCCATACCACATAACCCTGACTTGCAAGATTACCTCTTCCAAGGGAGATGATCATGGAAGGGGGAAGACAAATTGAGCTCCAGACACCAAGGCAGGGTCAAAGTCCTTTTCTATGAAAAGTCAAGTCTGTTGAGAAGTCTTATCAATATGGATTCAAAGCCTCCTGTGATCTGGATGCCCACCTGTATCTTTTTGGCTCTCCTTCCTGCCTGGCCCTTCCTTTTCAAACCGCTCCAATTTGCTAGGTCTTCTCTCAGACTGACTTGGATGTTTTAACTTGGAATATTTAGAGGGCTTCACCAGCCTATAGGAGGCTATCTGGTGGTCACTCTGGATGGCATAAACCACAGTGGTGTCACTTTCCAATGGTTCACGGAATCTGAAAAAAAAAATAGAATAGGTATGTGCGATAGTTAATATTTTGCTCATTTTGCAACCATCACATACTATGCCAATATATTTATGCACTGCTCAAAATTTAACCATACCTATGCCATCTGAGTGCTAGGAAAGTTGGGCTGGGCTTGATTGAGAAGAAATAAAAAATTAATTCTAGCAAACATTCCATTATTAATCAATACACCACCAAATTTTGCTAATATGTGCTAAGAACCAATTTATAGTTAGGCTCCAGCTGTATGGAAAACAAATCATAGCAAACTCTGAATATGTGTAATCTACTGCCCTATGCATTATAGACAATACGTTATATGCATCGTATAAGAATTAATTGAATAGGAATATATAAATTATATAAAAATATAACAATCTGTGTATAAGTACAGGATTCCTAAGCTAAACAGAAGAAAAAAATAGCATTTATTTACCAAAGACTTAAGAAA
This sequence comes from Rhynchomys soricoides, assembly GCA_019843965.1. Lineage (NCBI taxonomy): Eukaryota > Metazoa > Chordata > Mammalia > Rodentia > Muridae > Rhynchomys > Rhynchomys soricoides. Next base: position 1,330,945 of record JADRCH010000180.1, on the reverse strand, counting down.
TTTTACTTCACTGGGATATTTAAAACACATTTTCTTAAACTCTATAGTGTGTGCGAATGTATGTGTGTACATATATTTATAAACATGTGCTA
>JADRCH010000180.1:1291068-1330843 GCA_019843965.1 Rhynchomys soricoides | reverse complement strand
GGCCTTCTCAGGAAGTGAGGCCTGATTGCAAATCATATCTCATTACTAACTGGATTAAAGTGGTTTATGCTCGCTACCTGCTTTCTAGAAGCAAAGAGAAATCTTTAGGAGGTAATAGTAACACACCATGAATCAGGGTAACTCTCGAGTTTTTCACGTAAAATGTCTAGGGCTCAACAAAAAATAACTAGACATGCTGAGAGGACAAGATTTGGTAGAAAAAATCAGAAGAAAAGGTAGATCAATGAGACAGAATGACAAGCCTTATCAACAGGAAAGTTTGTAAGATATATGTCAGAGCAACTCTGACTGACACGTTAAAGGAAGTTGGAGGCCCTGCAGACAGCTTTACAGTCTAGTAGAGTAAATTAACAAGTGAATAATGGCAAAGTGGACATACCAGAATTGAAGATAGAATGGTAGAAAATAAACTCTTAGGATCTGGAGAGATGGTGCAATAGTTAAGTTGGAAGCTTATTACTTTTCCAGAGGACTCAAGTTTGATTCTCAGCACCCATGTTGGTTGGTTCAAAGCAATGTAATAAATTCAGCTCTGGGAGATCTGAATCCCCCTTCTGGCCTCCTCTGGAACTTACACACATGGGAATATACTCTTGCGAGCACACACACACACACACACATGAATTATATACAGAAAAAACAAAATATTTAGAACAAAGAAATAAAAATTTTAATAGAATGGTTTAACAGAAAGTAAATAAAAATGAGAATTAAGACCTAATAACAACCCCTCCTTAAACCCTAACCACTAACCCTAACCCTAACCCTAACCCTAACCCTAACCCTAACCAACACAGGAAAAAACTTGAGTAGATTGTTCTCTAGTGATACAACACAAATGTCCAAGGATCACAGGAACAGGCATTCTGCACCACCAATTATTGAGGAAATGCAGGTCCAGAGCTACAGTGGGGTGCCATGTTCACGCCCCTTGGGGTGACTACAGTCAAAAATAAAATCCAGCCAGTCTACGTAAGAATATGGAGAAAGTATAACCCTTTTGTACTCTTGGTGTTCATGTGAAATGGTGTGCCTGCTGTGAAAAACTGGACAGTTCTGAACTAAATAAATAGAGAAGAATTATCATATGGTCCAGTAATTCTTCTTCTGTACACATGCTGGAAGGAATAAGAAGCAGAGTCTCAAAGAGATATTGAAACCTCATGTGTGCGAAGTATTATTTCCGTCAGCTGAAAGGTAGGTATGATCTATGTGTTTGTCAGTTCGTTGAGTGGGTAAGCAAAAATGTGGTTAAGTACTTACAATCCATTAATGTCAAGCTTTGAGAAGGAAAGATATTCTGACAAACTCTGTGGAATGGATGAACCTGGAGAGCATTATGATGTTCTGGCTGCAAAGGCCATGACATGAGAAAGAAGCAAAAGTCATAGAGACAGGGAGTAGACTGACAGCTGTCAGAGGTTGGAGGAAAAGAAGAGTGGGGAACTGATGGGAATTAAATATCTGTGTTACACCAGCTCCCACTACCGATCAAGAAGCTATCTCCAAATGACACCCACTCGCAAGGGAGTCCCACTTGATATACAAACCACACTTAAGGGCAGTTCCTGCAGGGCAGTGGTGGCGCATGCCTTTATTCCCAGCGCTCGGGAGGCAGAGGCAGGCAGATTTCTGAGTTCGAGGCCAGCCTGGTTTACAGAGTGAGTTCCAGGACAGCCAGGGCTACACAGAGAAACCCTGTCTCGAAAAAACAAAACAAAACAAAAAACAGTTCCCATTCCCAGCGGTAGATGACGAACACAACACGAACCCAACGGTATTTTTAGAGACTTCATTTCATATTGCGTTGTTTAGGCATGTTTTAGATTTTCTGGTATTTTCCTGGTATACTAGGGTTTCTAATTTTGTATTTTAATAGGTTTCGTGTTTGTGTGTGTGTGTGTACATGCACACTCATTTCTTGTACTTTTTCTTTGTTTTTGGTTGTTTTTTATTCTTGTTTGTTTAATTTGATTGTTTTCTTAAGAGAGGAAGAGAAATAAGGTATGGGGTTGAGAGTGCCGGGAGGTAGAAAGGGTCTAGGAGGAGATGAGGAGGGGAGACCTGTGGTAAGAATATACTGTATTGAAAATTTATTTTCAATAAAAAAATTTCTAAGTTACAGGTATAAAGAAGTTAGAGATAGGTGGCAGCAATTATTGTGTGACATCACAAATATATTTATTATCATTTAACTGTATATTTAAAAATGGTTAAGACAGAGAATTTATATATTTTGCCACATTTTAAAAATTGTAGTTCCAGTAGTTTTACATAGATGCAGAAGGAGAGACAGACAGACAGACAGATAGGCAGACAGACAGAGTGATAGAGTACCAGCTGAGTGGAAGACAAAGATGATTTTGAAAAATGTATCATTAAAGCTTTGGGGGGGGATGCAAACAGAGTTTAAACCAGAGGAAAGGAAGGAGGGAGGGAGGGAGGGAGAGAGAGAGAGAGAGAGAGAGAGAGAAGGAATTTATCACCAGCAAACCTATTCTTAAAAAATGTGTTAAAACTACTTTTACAAACAAAAGATGTAGACATGAATTATAACAAGAGGGGAAAAAACACAGTAGTATTGGCAATTGAAAACAACAATAAAGTATTTTCTGGGAATAGAAACACATATAAATATAAGACACAAGCTGGCAAGATGGTTCAATGGATGGAAGACGTGCTTGCTATGCAAACCTAATGACCCGAGGCTCCAGTCCAATCCCCAGAATGCACAAAGAGACAGTTGTGATAGCTTACATCTGCAATCCCAGCACTTGTACAGGGAGGAAGACACAAGAGAGGCAACTGAGGTAACCTAGCCTGGAGTACAACGGAATGGCAAAAGCAGGAGAGATGCTGCCTCAACAAAGTAGAAGGACAGAACTGATTCCCAAAAGTTGCCCTCTTGTCTCCATCAGCACTGTGGTACATGTAGAGCCACACCCATTCACACATCATGAATACAACGAAAGATAGGTAAGTAGGTAGGTAGATAGATAGCTATAGATGGATGGATGGATAGATAGATAGATACACATACATACATAGACTAATAGATAAAAATACACAACAGAGTAAGTGTATCTCTGTCATATCTGACAGTAAAGCTTTCTAAGATTTTTTCCCTCTGTAATTAGTCAAATAATAGATTTATATAAAACTATACTAAGTCAAATGTATATTGTGAGCCTTAGGAATAGCAAAAGAAGGTATAAATAATAACCACATAGAGGAGGAAAATCTGCCCAAGCTTCCACTGGATAAGTAAAAAAAAGGGGGGAAGGAAGGATATAGAATTGACAGAACAAGTAGAAATAACTAGTAAGGTGGGAGTTCTAAGCTAAAATACATGAGTTTGTCAGTAATTATATTAAATGTAAATGGACAGGATTTTTTTACTAAAGATGAAGGATTTAAGTAAATCTTAACCACATGCTGGTTGTTTATGAAGACATACTTTTGCTATAAAGGTATTAAAATATCAAGAGAGTGGAAGAATCTTTGGTAACTCTTGGAGTTTCGTCTTGTAAGTGAATGGACAGCTGACCTCATTATTGTGATGGAAATGTACCAGGTTTACTTGCTTTGAATGTAGTTTAAAAGTCATGTTTTGGGATCTGTGAGTGTCGCTCAGTGAGAGAGCGTCTGCTTAGAATATATGAAGTCCTGGGTTCAATTCTCAGCGCTAAACTAGCCCCACAAGTTTTGATGGGGAATGTTAATTTTGAAGTGCTAAATACAGTTGGCAAAGGGAATATACAGCTTTGATGCTGAAGAGAGAATTCAGTAAGAGATAAATACTTGACTCATATGAGTAGATAAATAATATTTAAAGTTGTTAGATAAAATTAGCTAAGAAAGTGGGGAGGGGCTAGGGCATACTCTGGAGTTCTCTGAATTACAACGTCTAGTTTACATTTTTTTTTTTAACACAAAGAAGATACCATCAATAGGAGCTGGAAAAGGGTGTGTATATGTGTGTTTGTGTGTGTGTGCTTGTGTGTATGTGTGTGTGCTTCTGTGTGTGTGTGTGTGTGTGTGTGTGTTCACGCTTGTGTGTATGTGTGTGGTGTGTTGGGGAGACTGTCAGAAATTCCAGGAACTTCATGTGCTGATGGTAAGAATTGAATTTTAAAAGACAGGAATTGATGAAACACATTAAGTAGTGTGTTTCTGGAGCAAAATTACTGGGAGAGTGTGAAGGAGAAGGAATAGACCTAAGAGAATTTCTGGAACACCGTCCTGGGCAAGTTGCTAAGCAACATCCACCAGTTACAATAACAAGCAAAGCAGAGCACAACTCTGCAGGGTGCTAGAGCTGAGGAAAGACTGGGAAATTCCATCTGACTTTCCTCTGTGATGTATGAGTGTCTGGAGAGACAGGAAAGCTGAAAAGGTTTGTGGGGGAGAAGTTCAAATAATAATTTGTAAAGTAAATACTTCCAGTTGGAGAACCGACCAACAGTCTGAGTCCTGAATTCAAACACTGGAGTCACAACTTCAAAATGAAGCCAGCTTTTCTAGGGTAGGCATATGGCTGGCTTAAGCAAAGAGAGCAAGTCCCTCTGTGATCTGTGCTTTAACCTCACGATGGGGCTTAGTGCCTAAGAGCATGGGCTATTGACCCAGGGTGTCAGAGATCATACCTTAGTTCCTTGTCACTGAATTTGAGGATGTCTAGGACCACGTATGAAAAAGTAGTGATAATAGTAACCTTTCCATACAATTTTGAGCCAGTTACTTGAGGAAGACATGAGTGTGTGTGTGTGAGTGTGTGTGTGTGTGTGTGAGAGAGAGAGAGAGAGAGAGAGAGAGCACGCACATGTTCAGAAGTGAAAACTGTAACATCTATAATGAAGAAAATCTTGCTTTGCAGTATATTGAGAGAATGTTTTGTGAGAAGACTGTGTGGTACATAAGTGGAAGACACATAACCCTGCACACACTGTGATACTTCCTCTTTCTTGTATCAGTCTTTGTAAGGTCTATTTGTTCTTCCTCCTTATTTCCTAAGTCTGGATTTTGACTGGGGTAGAGCGAGGAAAACACATAGATTCCTAGTCTCCCATAGGCTACACAGCCTGGATGTAAGCAGATTGTAACTGTACAGTCCAGCCACAAAAAAACTGTTGTTTTCAAACTTAAAACAACAACAAACAAATAAACAAACAAAAAACAGACTCAGGTGAAGACTCATTTGACCTTTGACCCCCTCTTGATTTGTTCCCCCTTTGGTCTTCCTGAACAGGCGAGTTTGGCCTTGAATGAGAACAAATACAAAAGCCAGACGTACTTAAAAGAGATGTTAAGTTGATGTATATGTAAAAAAAACCCAAACATATTAAAACTCACAGCTACATCACTAGTCTAAAATTAAATTCTCAATGTACGTGTATGAATGAACAGGGGAAAAAAAGCAGCGACCATAACCTGGACCGGATACGGGATCATTACTCACCAGCGACACCCAGAACTTCCCTGGTGCTGAGTAAAAGCCGCACAGGATAGGAGAGGGCGTTGGTGGGATGAAGATCTCAGGCAGCGGCTCCTCCTCCTCCTCGTCCTCCTCCTCCTCGTCTTCCCCCTCCTCGTCCTCCTCCTCCTCCGGTACTCCCTCTTCTCCAAAGAGCTCCCTCTCTTCTGCTAACCTCTGTCTCCTGGCTTCCCTTTCCTTCTCCTTCAACTCCTTTTGTTTTTCTCTCCTTTGTATTTCCATAAATCTCTTTTTTAAAAAAGATAATAGACATTTTTAAAATGTGTTAAGTGTGTGAGCATGACAAAGACTGTGGAAGGAAGATGGTTTCTAGAAACCCCACAGTTCCTGTACTTATGTAAATTACCCTTTGGGAATACATTTTTAACATTAAAATTCAAATTTTTGTGATGAATATCATTTCCATTTAATCTCCTTGATACCCATTTCATTGAAAGCATTTGATCATCCTTTCCAGCAAGAGAAGGGAAGAGTTGATTTTCCCCTCAGAGCCTGCCACTGGCAACCTAGGAACCACGTGGTCTAAAATAGCCAATGGGGAAGCTTGTTTGTGGCTCCCATAACCCTGTGATGTAGGCACTCGATATCGTCGGTTGTTCAATGTAGAGTCCCCCAACACTGGTAACCCCTTCTCCTACTGGTAACCCCTTCTCCTATTCACCCCTGAGAACTACCTTCCCGACTTGTATGATCTCTTCACACCATCCTCTGTTCACAAAAGGTCACAGTGGCTCAAACTGGACGTGGCTTGGCCGGCTTCTAAAGAGACAGTCACTATGGTCCTGCCGCATCTCCTACAAACTGCATGCTGCCATTTCAACCAGCCATTCTTTGTGGTGTGAACACGGAGAACTGTCTAAACAGTGGCCGCCCTAGGGGTGTTCCCCCAGCATCATTACTCCTCTCTTCCTCTCATTCTCGCAGACATCTTCTCACCTTCTGAATATAAATTGTCACTTCCAGGCCGCCATTTTTTTATCCCCGTCCTCCCTCCATCGGCAACATCACCCCCCTTCACTCCCTGAGGTTCCTTTCTTTGTATCTGGATTTTAGTTACCTATCCACTACTGCCTCCTGCTACAGTTAGCCACCTTCTTACCGGTGTAGCCGGGATCTGTTTTATTTTATTTGTATTCTCCAAGAATCTCTTATAGGACATTGCATCTCCAAATGAAAGAAAGGAAAAGAGGTAATGGTTCAAGGAGATCTCTTACCAAAATCTTAGATTTAACACTCGTGAAATGGAAGCATCTGAGTAACATGTCCGGGATTTTAAACGTGGTAACATTCTGATCATCTACATCCTTAATGGTTGGGCATAGACTTTCAAGAATATAGCCGTTCTCACAGATGATCAATAAAGTGCTTTCAGGCTAAAAGAAGAAGAAGAAGAAGAAGAAGAAGAAGAAGAAGAAGAAGAAGAAGAAGAAGAAGAAGAAGAAGAAGAAGAAGAAGAAGAAGAAGAAGAAGAAAGAAAGAAAGAATATGCATATCACTTACACATAGGCAATTTTTTATAAATTCAAAGCCAGCGAGAATATAGCAATCATTTTAAAAGGTGATACCCCACAGGCCTAGTCACGAATGATTATTGTGTCGCTAGTATTAATGAGAAATTCATTGCTAACTTGATGACTGAAGTTTTCATTTATTTCATTTAAAGATACCATGACTTGTTTCCATGGCCAAATGTGTGGTTGTGAAATCTGTTAGCCCAAAGAGCAAAATGTTCTACACCGAGCAGAATGTGTGGTGTGAATGACTGCTCAGCTCGGTCATCCTTGACAATTCATCCTGTCTTCCTAAGTTTACATTTAAATGTACTGCTCCACTGACTCTCTCTTCTTCCTTCTTTTCTCCATAAGCATGCTTCAAGAAGTCTTAAACTTCGACTTCCACTCACATACAGCAGATCCCAGACTGCTCTGTTTTGCACAGGAACCACATCTAGGAAATCATCGTCTTGGTATAATGTATTATTTATCAGCCATGTACTCAGCATTTTGCTACACTCTAGAGATGGAGTTGCAGGAAGAGCCCCTATCCTCACTCTGGTTCTGGACTTTGCTCTCAAAGGGAGAGCTTGTCAGTTATCAGTTCACACAGATAAATACAAATTGCAACTGTGAAAGTCCCTCCAAGAGATGGCAAGAATTGCCAGATTGTGCATAATTTCCATAGAAAGTGGTATCTAGCTTGAAGGCGGAGGATGAATACAATTTAAAGTGAGCTGGGGAGTGAGTTCTGTGCTGTGAGGAGGAGACACACAGACAAGTGTCCTGTGGCACATTTGAGCTTATAGGAAAACTGTGGGCTTGGAGAGTATTGCTTAGAGCCATAGCACAGGAGGAAAGAGAGGGAGGGCAGGGCACTGAGGGATTTGACGTGCAGTGACCAGGGGAGAGCATCGGCCAGGTGCCATAACGGGGAGCAGAAAAGCACTAACATTAAAGGGAGAAGATATTTCAAACAGGAAGGGAAGTTCAGAGTGGTCAAATGCTACAATATCAAGAGAAGCGTCACATATTAGGTGGGTATCAGCGATGCCTTTAGAAGAGCTGCCCGGTGGGATCGGGGAGCCAGCAGACAGGCAGAAGCTGCGGAAGGATGGAACGGTGTGGAAGGAATGGAATCACAGGAGTAGTCAGTCCCAAGAGCTGCCGAGAGGGGAGAGAGGAAGCCATAACCGCAGTACACGAAGCGAGCCGTTCACTTTCTGTAAGGGGGAAGAGACTACCGTGGGAAATTACCCATGGAGCAGCAGGGAAGGCTAACATATAGGCCACAAGAAAGAGAGTCGTGAGGTAAAATAGTGAAGACGAGAATGAGGGAGTCTAACCAAAGGACCAGAGGCAGGATGGGCCATAAGTAGGAAGAAGGACAGCTCCTCTATTGTAAAAAAAAAAAAAAGAAGAAGAAGAAGAGGGACACAGAGGTCTTGAGAGGATGTGACGGGTCCTCGCCTCTCTGGGAACCAATGCTGAAGGTGGGACAGGAAGGCATGAAGCTTTGCGGTTTCAAGGTGGCCATCTTGTGTGAGAAAGCACTGAGAAGAGGCATCCCAGGGGATGTGTGGAACTCGTTTAATTGACTGTGTTTGGAGGAGCTAGTAATCTTCCTTGACATATGATTGTCTCCTGCAGTCTTTGGCTGACACTAGTGACAGATTAGGCAAAGTAGTTGGGGCAACTCTGGAATGGATTTTTGCCAAATAGCAATAAAGAAAATGTAGCCCAAAGAGGAGGAACTCCAGGGACTACAAGAAACTGCGATTTAATCTTGAGGACAAATGCTAATGACTTACATGATTGGCTGGAGACCACATCAACTGGCAGACCGGCCCAGGAGTGTTAAAAAACCCAATCGGCTTGTATTCCTTCTCCACATCAAAAAAGAAGACAGTCTTGTCATCACTCTAGAAGAAAAAGAAAAAGAGACACACCCACCCAAAATATGTTACTATAACAATAAGGTCATACAGCATTCTGTTTAGTACCAAAGACTCTATCTAATTTACATTTATAGACACAACAGTCGTGCATTCTAGATTTATCTGAAATATATATATGGTTTCAAATGTTTGATTCATTTTCCCAAGTGTTTCAGTTCATAGTTCTAGAAATGTGACTACCATATATGTATTTATGCATGCATGTTTATGTATTTATACCTAATTTCTAAAATAATTCCACAATACATCTGTTCACCTTTTACATCCTTTATCTGAAGCAGGCTTTTGTTTTGGTTTGCATTTAGAGGGTACCAAAGATCAAAGCAGAGCCGGCTACACGCTAGGCAAGAGCTCTCCCACTGAACTTTATAAGCCTCGCCTATGGCAGCCCTCCTTAAGAACACATATATGTTATAAACTAATGGTTATAAGAAATTCATCCGGCATGATTTCAATCTGAAATTTCCTATTCATTTAAAAATAAGCATTAAAACTTAACTTATAAGACTGTTCTTAAATATCATCTATAGACTGCACTGAAAAAATAAGAAAACAAAATGTCAGTTAATTTGGTAAATAGGGCACAATGGAGTAGGTGCAGTTACGAGGGAAGCTAGGTGTGGAGTTTCGATAGGAGATGAGAGGAAACCTCACACTTACCCCAGTGGCTAAGATCTCCCCATCACGTTCATAAGCTAAAGCCGTGACTTCTTCAGTATGGGGTTTGAAGACATATTTCAAATGTAGCTCGGCATCTAAGACTTTCTTCCGTCCTGCAAAAACTGTAAGTCCCTTTGGATCAAAGAGTTCAAGAATTCGGACGACGCCATCTTGGAATCCTACAACAATCTGTGATGCAGAAACACTTACCTGGGAAAACAATAGCACACAGGACCTGCATTTAGTTAAGCAATCGAAGCACACACAAAAGTCACTCCACAGTTTGCTTCTACTCAGGTAACTTAGCGTCAGCTGCCCTTTTCAACTCTTAGTTCCATGTTATGGCAGTCTCCATCAATTCCAGGCCATTTACCTATTAGGACCACAAGCAGGGTAATCTACAATGTGATAATTCAAGCTTCCAATAAGCAAACACCAACAGCACGCCTGCCTGCCGTGTAGGAGGCACCTGCTACCAGCAGTTCAGGGTAAAGGCAAATAGACTGAGTGTCACCTGTTAACATGTAGATAATTATAAAATATGATTAACATGGGTCCATAGGAAAGAGACATGGCTACTTAGAACACACAGCAAAGAAAGCTGGCTTAGCTTGAGGACTCCCCTAAGGCAAAGATGGTTGGAGCTGAGATCAGAAAGGTGCTTGGTCAAGAACTAGGTAGAAGAAGGTGAACAAGAACTGGATAGAGTGGAGAAGAAATGCTACCATAAGAACTGGAGCTAGAGACTGGAGGACACCAGGATGCAGGATATCTTACACACGGTACAGTGAGGGTAGTCTTTATCCAAACAATGGAAAACCAGGCCAGAGGCATACCTGAACAAATTTCTCTGTGATTTCATTCCCTTATTCTTATTGTTAATAAGAATTAATCACTCCCAAAATAGTCCCATGGTGTTTAAAAGTCATGGTTGCATGGACAGAAGATGCCTCAAGTTCAGTTGCATGGTTACTTCGCAAGACAGAGCTGTGCCACGGGTAGCACAAAAACATATTTTCACTAAGCAAACCCATAATAGTGATATCATGAAATGATTTCTATAATATTTTAGGTAAAATAAACGACTTGAAATATTTATACTTCTAAAATTCTGAGTCAGAAAATAACTACGTCTCCACAAGATATCACAAATGTAGCATATTTTCCACTGTTTCTGATTAAACCAACAAACTTACTGATCGGGGTGCCCAAATGAGGGATGTCCCTCCTTGTTTGAATTTCATCTGAACCAAAGGGTTTTTACTAGCAAAATCATAGACACGAACAGAGCCTACAGAAAAGAAGAAAAAAGGGTTTTAAAAGAAACAGATTATAAATGTATTACTTTTAAAAAAAAAAATCTTAACTCACTTTTTATAGAAGAGAATTCAGTAACTCAGATCAACTGATAGCCTAAGCCTTTTAAATTTGTATTTATTTTTTTCTTTTTACTTATTTGTAGATCAGCACGCACGGTAACAGACTTTCCTGTGGCATGTTCATACACGCTAGGTTTCAGTTGAGTCTATCCACACATAAGCATGGCCTGCCTGCCTCCATCTCCTGGCTCTGTCCTCATTGCATTTAACTATTCCCAGGATTCCTCTTTCTACTTCTACACTCCGCGGGTTCTGGACTCTCTCCTCCCTCTGAGACTTTTCCCCCATCTCAAGGGCCCTTTGCCGGTTTGATGAGAGGCACGTGTTGTGACCGACTGATGAGGATAGAAAGGCGAGCATGCTGCTAACAAAATGAATAGGGCTTTCATAAATAATTTACAATTAGGTCTTCATGCAAATCTCCAACCATGTCTGCTGCAGGCTGTGCACTTCCTACTTCAAAATCCATCTTGCCTATCAAATTCCACAGGTTTCTTATTTTTGGAAGAATATTCAAATACTTTTAATAGCATACATTTCAATTCGCATATAAACACGGCCAAATAGATCTTTACTTATGAGGTTAGCGAGATGGCTCAGACAATGATGTGCCTGCCATACAAACATGGGGACTTGAGTGTGAATCCCCAGCATCCGTGAAAAAGCCAGGCATGGTGAAATATGCCTGTAATCCCAGAGCTGGGGAGGCAGAGACAGGAGGATTCCTGGAGCTGCTTGGCTGTCTAGTCTAACCGTTTGGCGAACTCAAGTCTCAGTGAGAGACCCTGTCTCAAAAACTAGGTTGAAAAACAATAGAGGAAGATTCCTGATGTTACACACACACACATACACCAGAACACTGTACATAGACATGAACATGCATGGGTGCACACAGCACAATACACACCAGAACACATGTACATAGACGTGAAAACGAGTGCATACACAACATAACACACACTGACACAGACACATGAGTGCAGTTTGGGGACTAGTTTATACTTACAGTCCAAGGCAGTTGTTGCCATGAGATAAGTAAGAGGAGAAACAGCCAAGGCTGCAATGGGTCCAGAATGGAAAGAGAAAAGACATTCTGGATCCTGGGTCTGAGAACAGACAAAGAGCACATCAGATCTCAAAGACAGTGTAATATATAATTAAAGTCAACTTTAAAGACATAAATAAAATCCTGGAACCCATGTGCCATTTTACTCAATGAGGAAAGTGTGATAGATTAAAAAGAGCTCTGGACTGGGGAATTAGGGAACTAGATGGAGTCCTGGCTCTGAGGCTAAGGTCTGATTTGACACGGATCCCATTAGATGCCACTTCCCAGCTCCTCCTGCCTGGCTCAGTTGAAAGGACCACATTCGGGAATATAAAGGAAGAACCCCTGTGTTTAGGGAATGCCTAATGTATAGTGACATAGTTCTGTTTCTAACTTGATGGAAACCAAAGAAAGACGAAGCAGTTTTCACAGACTATCAAAGAATTTTTACTGTAGCACTTAGGAGAAAATAAGGAAAATGGGTACTTACAATATTTGAAAAGCTAAGGTCAAGCTTCCATATGGCTCCATTGGCATCCTAAAAGATTAAACAGCTCATAATGGTTTATCATTTTTAATGCTCATCAAATCAAAACTAGTTATTCTGTGATTTGGTTAAAATGAGGGCCATCAATAACACCTGGTGTTTACATATTTTGTAAGGTGTAATTGAAATATATTAAGAATGTCTTCCATATATTTAAGACTAGAAACACATAATAAGCCAAGCAATGCCATAAGCCTGTAACATGGGGCACTCTGGTCCAAACAATCAATCATATTTCTATTTTCATTTTATGTCCTGGTACAGTTAGAAAGCCCAACAGGAGAGTGTGGCACACCTGAGCCAGCCAAAAGTTATTTCCAGCTTCGTTCATCTTGATCATCGAGAACAGGTTGACACTCTTGTCTATGTGGAGTTCATTAATAGGCTCTATCTCCAACAACCCGGTATCATCTATGACGTCGGCGGTATCGATGGTCTCAAAGTCCCATATCTTACAAAACCAACAACAATGTTACTTTATCACACAGCAACACCAGAAGCTAACAGATACAAGGCGGAGGGTATGAATTACTTCTTTTGGAGCTGTTGGCCAGTATGGTCCCATAGACCTGCCAACATGGTCTTGATTTAACTCTACGGCTGGACTCTAAGATAGAATCTACTATTACGCAGCTAAGTGGACACAGTATTAAACAGACTCCCAATGACATTCTTATACTCATAGACCAGCGCATCTCTCAACCCTCATCTGAAAAGCTATTTATTTTGTATTGTGACCTATAGCTGGCCAAGGTACAGAGAGAGTAAGAGACTGTACAGAGCTCAGCCCTAAATGGAACATATTATACTCATAGCACCCCCTTCCCCCAAAGTTTCAGGAATATGAGGCAGAAAGAGAGTAAGAGCTTGGGATGGTGGGTGATTATGAGGAAATATATTCTGGGCAGAGGTGCAGCTGCACATATGATCTCACAAGCAGTTATGACAGCGGGTACAAAACCCATGCAAGCCCAAGCCAGACCAAATCCCAATATGGAGATGGGAGTTGAGTGCATAGTTCAACCCCAAGTCATGGCGTTATTGGCAATTGTGAACTTCTGGGAGACAGGCAAGCAATTTTCTCTAAGAGTATAGCCTCTGGTAAGTTGGCCATTCTCCAGTGGATGCCCATACATCAAGAATACGGATGTGCCTAGTCTTACTGCAACTTGATATGCCATGTTTGGCTGGTATCCTCTTTTTCTGAAGAGAAACGAAAGGGAGGGGAAGGATTGGGAGGAGAGGAGAAAGGAAAACTGCAGTTGGGATGTTAAAGAAAGAAAGAAAATTGATATACGCACACATATGTATACACACATACGCACATACGCACATACACACATACACATGAAGAATATTCAGAAAGCACAAATAGGTCTTGAGGAATTTAATAGCTAGAAGGCCCCAGACCATGAACCAAGAAGATTACAAGGCAAATCAGAAGATTGTAGGTTTGCTAGTGTTCATTGAAGGTATCATACAGGGTAAATGGGAAACACAGGGAAGAGTAGAAACTCGGGAGCCTTAGTTTCTGAAGTAGTGTTCCAGCTTCCCCCAGGCTTTAGGCAAGACAGTGTGCACAGTGAAATCACTGAGCTCCCCGGCACAAGGACTGAGGAAAGCCAAGCCCCACGCACACATCTCAGTGAGATGCTATTTCCTCTTGGCATTTTCACCACCAGCCTGGTGGTGATTCCCACCTTTAATCCCAGTCCTGAGGAGGCTGAGGCAGGTAGATCTCTGAGAGTTCAAGGCCAGCCTGGTTTGCACAGTGAGTTCCAGACTAGTAAAGGCCACATAGTGAGCCTATGTTAAAAAAAAACAAAAGTTCAGAATTTTCAGTCTTTAGAAAATGCCCACTCACAGGCACTGTGAAAGGATGTGCACCCACTGTTTATCTGGTGCTAATATGGACTTTCATTTTCTGAAGCTCCTATGCCAATACATCAGAAGCACAAGAACAAAAGCTCCCTTCAGAATAGTTCACTTAATTTTGACAAGAATGCAAATATTTACCACATGAGGAGTGTTCTTTAAAATGAATTCATCTTGAAAATAAGTAACCACAGACCCCCTTCACAAAGCACTTTATAAGACAAAACCACCTCGGTAAGCTGCCAGTCTTAGATGGAGTACTTTGACCTTACCCTGACACTGCCATCTGACCCGGCAGTGATAACTTCCCCCTCGTCCAGCATTATCTGGTTAATGGATCCGTTGTGGCAAGACTTCATGCCAGTCCGACAGAGTTCCACCTTGATGAGGCTGCCTTCCCAAAGCAGCAGGTTGCCCCATTCTGACCCTGAGAGTACCTGGCAGGTGAGAGGGAAGAAAGGAGCGTAAAGATTCAATACATTAAACACGTGAGAGTTAGCTTCTGGATTCTTTTTCTTGAATGTAAAAATCATAGTTTGTGTATAGAAGGAAAGAAAATGAAGACATAAAAACCCACCACCACAGATACCACCTCTAATTACACTTTTAGCACTATGCTGCCTAACAGTCCACACCTAGGCTACATGTTAGTGGTAATTTCTTTATGAATGTTCGTAGTAGATTTCTTTATATGTCTCTGAAGGACGGGACTTGGGAGTTGAATGACTAGATCAAAACTGGGCATTTAAAGTCTTCCAAAGGTGAGATTCCATTTCTAAGTGTAGAGCTCTCTGTTAAATTGTTAAGACCACTACTGAGTTGAGCAGACTACAGCTCAAGTCTCAAACACGGAAAGTATTTGGGACTGTCCCCAAATTAACGTCTGACTCAGCAGTTCCCTAAGTGCATGCCACCAAACACTGGCTCGTAGATTCCTTAATCAGTGCTATAATAAGTAATATTTACGGTATAAGCCTGAATACTTATTTACATTGGTGTTTAATGCCCAAAGCCACATGTGCTAGGTACACTGCTCAGCAGTACCATATGCAGCTGGACTTGTGGGTGCTGTTTTCCCTAACTACAGCTTTGTTCTCATTCAGAGAAAACTGAAGCACCAACAGTTAAATAACTTACCCCCAAATTCCCCAGAGGAGCCAAGATCCTGCTTTAAGTACTGTTTCTCAAAAGCCCCTGCTCTGATCACACTGTCTCAGAAGCAGGAGGCCAAAGAAACTGGAGCGCACACTGCTTTTCCCTGGGGTCCCTGTGCATCTTTGACTAAGAAAGTTTAAGTTTCACAGACCCTCAGTGTGGACTGACCCTCTGTCACAGACCCTCAGCGTGGACTGACCCACAGAGGGAAACTCTCTCGTTCTCATCGGCAGGAACTGATGACTTTAGCTCAGTCTTAACCTCGCTTGTCTGTGTGACCAGCTATTGGGCCTCAGCACACTTTAGCAGAGTCTTCAATTTGATTTTGTTTGTTTGTTTGTTTGTTTGTTTGTTTCGAGACAGGGTTTCTCTGTATAGCCCTGGCTGTCCTGGAACTCACTCTGTAGACCAGGCTGGCCTCAAACTCAGAAATCCACCTGGCCTTGAACTCAGAAATCTGCCTGTCTCTGCCTCCCAAGTGCTGGGATTAAAGGCATGCGTCACCACTATCCGGCTCAATTTGATTTTTTATACAAGTGTTTTCACTGGTGAATACTAATTGTGCACATTTATGAGGTGCAGTGTGATAACTTGATACATGTACAGGATGTATGATGGATAAATCACGGTTATTAGCATTTCCTTCTCCTCAGACATCCATCATGTTTGTTCTGGGAAGCTTTGAACACCTCTCTCCAGTTCCTCATTAAATATTCAAGACATGGTTGTGAACCAGACACCCACTGTTCTAGAAAACATTAGAACTTAGTTCTTCTGTGTAATTATACTTTGACATCTACTGTCCAATCTCCCTCTGGGCCCCTTCCCTTTGCTAGCCTCCAGACACTGCAGAGGCTTGTCCATCCATTCGTATGAAATTAACTGTTCAGTGATTAAAGCCACCCAAAGTTATAAAAACGAACAAGACCTTCTTTTCTGAAATGTCAGTTACACCCAGCTCTTTGTCACTGGTCCTGAGAACAGGTCACCCTCCCCACATCAGCTTTTATTCAGATGGTTGTAATAACTTCTTCCTTCCCAGTTCGTCAGCTTGATTTCATATTTCCCTCCCGTCAATCTTCCTGGAACGTTATGACCAAATGGATCTACTGTTCTTCCCATTTTTGACATTATTCTCCCAACATACAGTAATTCTGCCTGACTGCTCGACTCCTCGTACACACTAGGAGCCAAACTCAGCTCCAAGTGTCTGCTCTTTCCATCTTAATCCGAGCCATCCTCTAAATATCTGATATCCATTCCTAACCTGAAACATTTCCTTCTGTGGCTTTATCATCTAAAATGGCCACTTCCCCCACATAGACATAAACTCTCCTGAGCGTTCCGAGACACAGTTCACACCGTGCTTTAAAAGAAGGTTATGGTGATGTTTACCTTAACACAGTCTTCAGTATTTGCAGAATTTGAAGACTCATTTAACGACATTGTATAGATTTTAAAATACAACCAGTACCTGAAGCTTTTTGCTGGGAGTGGGGGAAAGTGGTTTATGTATATGTAGATGCCTGTGTGCATGGAAGTACACGTGGAACCAGAGGTTAACATCAGCGTCTTCCTTCAGACTTATTATTACTGTTGTGATTTTGTCAGAGTCCCTCACTGGACCCGAAGCTCACTAACCCTGCTAGCCTGGCTAGTCTGGACTTTTTTCTCTTTATCCCCCTATACACCACACTTTTAATTGAAACTATGCCATCACTTTAATGACCAGATAATTTGGTTTTTTAAAGTGATATTTGTGTGCTTAAATTTTCTTATAAGAGATGTGATCACAAGTAACACAGTATAACTTATTCTATCTAACAGAAAACCCAGTAAGATAGTAAAGGAGAACGGATTCTGGTTAACAGTCATTTTAGACAACAACAACAACAACAGAAAAGCAGCCCATAAAATCTGTAAGAGCAAAGAAAAGTGAACTAGTAATGTCAGGAAATCAACTGACAAATTATTCTAGTGTTTCAGATACAGCTATGAAATGACCTTGTCTTCCCATAACAACCCGACACCAAATCAACACACAAGCCTGATTAAAACCCTGACTATGTGAGTCCCTTGGCACATCATGACCCAAAAGGGAAAGATAATATAAATCATTATAATTCCATGACATCACTAAAAGTAACAAGCATGTCACTGTGCTAATAGAGGAGAATGTTTTCATAGCTCATGTACATATAATATGTACAAAACCAGGAAATGGTTTATACATATGGATTAAGAAAACTTTAGGGAAATGTTTTCATTTCAATTGATAGTCTGTACAAGTAAAATGAAGTGTTCAAGACACTCAAAATTACAGTAGCTCTTCTCATTGACAGTGTTAGCATTCTGTCTAAACTCCACCCCACAGTTACCTGGCAAAGCCAGGTAGGCCTGACCCACTATAAAAGGGGCTGCTTGCCCCCTCCTCTCTTTCTTATCTTTTACTCTCTTACTTCTCTTGGTTCCTCTCTTGCCTTCTTGGCCCCCCCTCCCCATTCCCTTCCCCAAACTCTCTCCACGTGTCATGGCCGACCTCCATTTCTCTACTCTCTCCCTCTCTCTGCCTTTCTCTGCCTCTACTACCCTCTTAGCTCCCCTCCCGGTGCCCTGAATAAACTTCCTATATTCTATATTCTATATTCTATATTCTATATTCTATATTCTATATTCTATACATGGTGTGGCTTTGGCATGGGCTTGCTGAGGCACCCCCTTCCTCCACACCTCACCACACACCCAATAGGACATATCTTATATCTGTTTATCTTTTTATAAATACATCAAACAGTCCTTGAACATGTGGTTGATTCCAGTAGGCATGTTTTCATCTATGCACAGTCCAATGACTGAGGAGACGAAAGCATGCTCACCTTCCCATCTGGAAGCTCTGCATAGCCCTCTATGTCAGTAGCGGATGTTTTGCCAAATCGCCCCAGTGATCCTTGCAGCTTGAGACCAGTGAATGTAAAAGCCATCTCCCAGAACCTGCAAACAAGAGAGAGAAGTCAGATACATCACTCAGTATGATTTCTTTTTATGTCCATCAGCCCCCCGATGTGCACTTCATAAGCACATGTAAGTAACTTCATTGATTCATCTGACGAACACATAGTGTCTACTCCTACCTGTCAGGCAACACAAATTCAACACTGGAGGGAAAAGTTCCCGTCTTTGTGAGTCCTGAATTTTGAGTTATGTTGTCTGCTGCAGCAGTTACCAGCCATATGCAAAAATTACAATTAGATTGAAAGTGATTGATGTTAAATAAAAGTAACAAGTAAGAAAGATAACAGAGGGTCTACATCATTCCATTCTGGAAGCAGAACAAGGTGGATGTGGGACCTGCAGCCACAGACTTGAGATAAGGAGTAAACAACATTCATCAGGAGTGGCTGTGAGGATCCCTGTGCCGCTATTAAGACTGGGTGCTATGTCAAGGAGAAGACTTAAGAAGCTTCATGAGCTTCGTGAGCTTTAGTCCGAAAGCTCACCATGGCTTTGTAAATGCCGACAGTATGAGTTACTGAGACACTATGAAAACTGCTTTAAGTGGAGCCTAGGAGAAGGCTGCACTCAACTTAAAAGCCCTTCTCTTAGCTATACTGTTTTTGAAGATCATTCCCCTATATCAAAATTTAAAAGATACACTAAGAGAAAGGGGGAGGGAGGGCAAATGTGAGGGAAGGAGAAAAGGTGAACTACTGGTTAACCTGAAAAAAACACATGTAGAGCTTAAGAGGAGGCTCAACAGTTAACAGCACTCTTTCTCTGCTCCTTCTAGAAGACCTGGGTTTGGTTCCCAACACATACATGGCACCTTACAACCATCTGTAACCCCCGTTCCAGGGGATTCAAAGTCTTCTTCCGGCATCCACAGGCACAACATGCATGTATTGCACATGTATATATATGGACAAAACATTCATAAACATAAAACAAAAATAAGTATTTTTAAAACTATCTGAAATCTTCCTAATTTTGGAAAAAAAAATTCTAATTTTAACGATAGCAGAAATTATCTCCACATCTTTGGTCCTTTTAGAAATGTCCCTTAAAATAACAGTTTCTTTGTTGGGTACCAGACTTACTTGATGTGGCTGGATCCTGCTGTAGTTAACTGCTCATCATTATCAGGATTGAAAGTGACCTTAAAGACATCTTGAGAAAACGCTTTTGTCCTCAGTATGGGCTGCTCTCCCTTCCAGTCCCAGATGGTTATTTTGTAGTCAGGATGACAGCCAACAGAGGCCAGCAAGTTCCCATAGTTGTTAAAGTCTACATAAGCATAGGCCTTCTCTGTCCCATCTGTAAGGATGAATTGGAGTCTGATAAACAAGATAAAAGCTCAGCCCACAGGGGATGCACCTGTCACCCCAACCCTGGAAGGCTGTGGCTGGAAAACAAGATCAAACCCAGCCAATGCTGCAAATCTTATGTCCCAAAAAAAAGAAAACAGAGAAGGAACATGGTAGAGGAGGAGCAGGGAGGAGGAGGAGGAGGAGGAGGAGGAGGAGGAGGAGGAGGAGGAGAGTGATCTGTGTTAATGTAAAAATGCCAAGAATCTCAGAGAGGGCTGGGGGAATGGTTCAACAGGTAACACACCCAGTGTATAAGCACTCTGGTTCAAGGGTTATTCTAATGCTGTGGGGTGGGAGGAGGCGCAGAGACAGGTGGATCCCAAGGGCTTCCTGGACCACCAGCGTAGCTGAAATGGCAAGTTCCAGCTGTATTGAGAGGCTCCACTTCATATATAATGTTGAGAAAATGCCCAACATCAAGCCCTGGCCTCCCCAAATACATGCCCAGGCAAACACCCCTCACACCTATTGCATGGATGGGGCTGTGCATACATAGCGTACATACGGAAATCTCCCAACATAGCATACGTATGGAAATCTCCAAAAAATTAATCCTAAAATTCTTTCATCACTCTTGGCTTTAGAATGGCTTATATGCTTAGAAAAGAAGAGTGAAGAAATCATAATCATGTTTTCCCGAAGAAAAACATGCTGAATATATTCCATCCTGTGGAAGAAAGAGAGCCAAGCACAGAAAGCAGACAAAGCTCAGTCTGCAACTTTAAATTTGTCACTGAAAACCTCCCGGAGTTAAAAACAGACTCCCCAAATCAGTTACCCAGAAGGCAGATCTGGAAGACAATGGAGACTGTTAATGTTGTCTATCGCCTTCCCTAGCTTGTAATACCCAGTTATTTAACTAAACAGCAGGGAAGAAGCTTTTGGGAAGCTATCAGCAACATGACTAACAGTTCTGTTCAGTTGTCTTTAAGGATTGTATCCTTGAGAGTCTAGGCAGGCTTTATCCAATCAATTGCAAGGTCTTAGAACTAAAACTGAAGATTCCCTGAAGAAAAAAACGCTGCCTGGAGAATGCCCATGAACCTCTTCTTTGGAATCTCCAGTCTGTGGGGCTGATTCACAATTTTTAGACTTACTAGCCTAGGCAACTGTAAGCCAGTTTCATGAACTAAATTTCCTTTCTACCTCTTATTTTTGTTTCTCTGCTGAATCTTGGTTAATTCTGTAATCTCACTCACCTACAGGATGTTAGCCTTGAACATGGCCTATGCCAAAGACTCACCTCGCAAGATTCTGTAGGGCTTCAGAGAAGGGTACTCATAGATGATAATCATTGGGAAACTTCCTTTTTCGGCGACTGCGAAATAAGTTTTATCTGGATGGATCTAGAAAAACAGAATCTCACTAAAATATTCAAAGGAAATTTTCACTTAGATATTCTTATCCATGCAGTGCTTGGATACTCTTCCTGTGTAACTGGCTAATTAGACTTCACTTCAATCTAAAATTCAAAAACTGTGCATATGACAAACACTTGATGATGGATATGATTTGAACTAAAAACTAAAAGAAATTTTTAAAAATTAAGGTTTAGCTCTATTAAGGAAATCATTTTAATTCAGTGTGTATTAAATTCACAGTGAGAACGAAGACTTTAGTCTTTAGTGTGTGTCAGAATTGCTTGAAAGGCTCACCCAAACACAAATCCCAAGCCCCAAACCTAGCACTTCTGAATTCACATTTACAGTTTTAACAAGCACCATGCTTCTGCTGGCCTGGGTGGCTGTGGAAGAACAGCTAAGTCTGCCAACGCCCTGTGTAAGTGACTCCAAACAGTAGGAACATTCACAAAATGTGTGTTCCTGTTCATTTTCTCCCTGAAAGACTGGGTGGCTTATGACAAACAGAATTTATTTGCCTAGCTGTTCTGAAGAGTTGGAAATCCAAAACCGTGGAATATCATCTATCAAGGGTTTTTGTGAGCACCATGATAGAAGCTGACAGGCTAACTTCCTGCTGAAGCTGCCTTTTATCCTGTGGTGACTCATCCTTATGAAAATATCTCTTTCTTTCTAAGAGACTGAAACTTCTGCTGGACCTCACAGCCTAGTTAATAATATAGCTTAAGATCACTTAAGAGTGATATTCTCCTGTATAGTTGGTGAATTTGTTTAACCTGCCTTTAAGATAATAATTCAACAACAACCTTACTGCCTTGGATTTCCTACATTATCAGCTTTTATAACTACACTGATGCACAGCTGTAATCTTGATTTACGTACAGAGTAGTGAAGTAGGTAGGTATGTAGGTAAGTAGGTAGAGAGAGAGAGATTGATAGAAGCTAAGGCAGGAGCATCCCAGGTTTAAAGCCAGCCTGGGTTCTGTACTGACTTCAAGGCCAGCTTGGGCTTCATGAAAAAGAAATAGAAAACACTTTAAAGAGAAAGGAAAAAATGAAAAGGTCTTAGAATAAAGATGGCTGTGCATCTCACGTGACCTTACAACATCTTGCATACCACTGGTCCCTAACTGCCCCTGTGGCATCCGCAGAAAAACAGAAATAGGGATTCCCTGCCCCCAGGTCACTAAACGTTGGCATACCCCAATGGCGCCAATCCCTTGGCCACTGCAACTCTGCAGGTATATCTGTGTCTTGGTTTTAAAATCCAGCAGGACCATTTGGTTCCCAGCAATGTACAACAAAGTGTTGTTGTCCAGAAGTTGTAGGTTGGCTCGCCTTCTGCAGTCATAACCAAAAGAATGGCTAGGGCACAGCTGCTAAGGAAAACAGTGAGACAGAACAGCCAATAGGAATAGGGTGCGGGACTAAAACAACTGAGCCTATTTTTAAAACCAATACTCTATCTAACTAACAATCTGAAATCAACAAAGCTGAACTTTACCCTGAAACTCAGAATTTTTCTATGGATCACAAACACAGTTTTATTTTTAAAGTAAGTGAAAATCCTCATAGGGAGACTTAAGTTTTCTACTTGAACTTTTGGGAAGAAATTCTGAGATTTGGGGATAAGCAGACAGATAGAGTTAGCCTTTCTAAATGGGTATCATTTTCCTTTGTATCCTGAAAACAGAACCATACCACATGGAACAAAGTCCACGTCTTCACCTTCATATAAGCTGGTCAAGTTTGTTGAAATCATAGTAAAAAAAATTTTTATTGTTGTTTATATGGGATGTGCGTGCGTGCGTGCGTGTGTGTGTGTGTGTGTGTGTGTGTGTGTGTGATTTCTTTTCTTCCATCTTGGACCCCAGAGATTCAATTCAGGTCATGAGGCTTGTGTGGCAAGTGTTTTTAACTCACTGATCCACTCTCTAAAAATATTTTCTAGGCCTCTTCCTTGATGATGAAAGACATTTAAAATTCTGGGACAATGAGACAGCTAGTTGATTCACTGGGTCAAGGCACTTGCTGCCATGACTGATGACCTGGGTTTCATCCCTAGAACTAAGTTACTGGGAAAAAAGGGCAGACTCCTGAAAGTTGTCTTCTGACACGCCCTGACACACATGGGAACACACACATACACACTTGCATGCATAATAAAAGAAAATTTAAAGTAAAAAGAAAGTTTAAAGAAAATCTGACATTTTTGGAAATCTAATACAAAACTTTATAACATGCCTACTATATTAAGTTCTAATTAAAACTTAATATAAGCAGATTATTTCAATCCACTAATATATGACACATAAAAATATACACATTTTTCCAAGACTTTTTTATTACATTTCTGTATAAGCTAATATATGTATGTATGTGTGTATATGTCATTAAAATTGCATTAATTCAAGATAGAAGTTTAAAGATGTAGTTTACACAAGATCTTATTAGTACAGTTTAGCTCAAATTAAAAAACACAAGACATAAAACAACAACCTAAATGAGAGGACCCTATGACAACTCTTAGTATCTCAGTGCTGCCTCAGTGGACAACTCTTAGTATCTCAGTGCTGCCTCAGTGGGCAACTCTTAGTATCTCAGTGCTGCCTCAGTGGGCAACTCTTAGTATCTCAGTGCTGCCTCAGTGGGCAGACTGAACATCAAAGTTGGAGGATGAATCTATTTCTTGAGACTTTGTTTAGAGGGGGAAAGAACTATGATCTTGGAGAATCCATTTATTGGTAAGAAAACTTCTTGTGTCTGAAACACAGAAAAGTTAAGAAGAGGAAATACCAGATTAGAAAGTAATTTGGGGCAAACTAGCTTAGTCACACCTAGGATTGA
The DNA here is from genome assembly GCA_019843965.1 of Rhynchomys soricoides. Classification (NCBI taxonomy): domain Eukaryota; kingdom Metazoa; phylum Chordata; class Mammalia; order Rodentia; family Muridae; genus Rhynchomys; species Rhynchomys soricoides. The sequence continues at coordinate 1,306,641 of JADRCH010000180.1, read as the reverse complement.
AACAGAGTTCAAGGCTGTACTCGGAAAGCATGCACCTTACCTCCAAACTATACCTTTCCAAAGAGACCGGATGCAGTGTAGGCTGACAACAGCCACTGTTGACAGACAGCAAGCGGAGGCTGTCATGGAGACTGCCCTCTAACAGACCTAACAGACTGACAGCAAACACAAGTGCTCTCTTAGGTCAGCCCTACATTTGACTGTCTCCTCAAACCAATCAAAACTAACTGCAGTGTAACCTCTCTTCTCAGAGTCACTTCAGATAACTCTTCCGATGCATGATGGGAACGTAATCAGCCTTGACAATGGCACCATCAGTGCCTTGAGAAAGGAAAGCAATGGTGTCACTAGATAGGCATTGGCAAAGGGAGGCTATCCTGGGACACAAAGAAGATGTCAGTAAGAAGCTTGCAGACTCTTGTGGAAAACCACATCTCAATGAACTATACATAGCCAGGTCCATCTGTGCAAAGAGGATCCCCAAAGAATCATTTCTTCCTATGGTGGCATCGAACAAAGGCTTAAGTTTAAATTAGAATCAAAGCCCCCACCATATTTCTTACAATTTCCTAAGACAAAGGTTGGTTTTTCTTTGTAAGGCAAGAACTAAATACCTTAGGTTATCAGTTCTCAACCACAAGTTGAGACCCTGGGAGGGGAGGGGAAGGGTAGGGGAGGGTATCTCATAACAGATATTTACATGATTCATAGCAGCAGCAAAATTACAGTTATGAAGCAACAACAAAATAACTTTGTGGTTGGAGGTCACCACAACATGAGGAACTGTGTTAAGGGTGGCAGCCTTAGGAAGGTTCAGAACCACTCACTGCCTTAGGCTTTCTAGACAAAAAATGGTCTCAACCACAACTATTTAAGCAGCCTTAGACAGAATGTAATGGGATGTGTCTGTGCTTCAATAAAACTTTATTTACACAAACAGGCTGGAGGCCGCCTTTGCTCCAGGGGCTGGAGTTTGCCAACCTCTGACCTAGGAAACGAAACCCTCCCACATTATAAATGCATGGCTGGGGTGGATACTTGAGGGTGAGAAAATAAAGCGGGATCTTCCCTTCTGAAGACACACGTGGTGTGGAAATCAGCTCCAGGTAATTGTAGAAGAAGGTCTCCGAGAGCTTCTTCTTTACTTCTACTTCTGGCTCTTCCTTAACTTCAACAGGAGGCTCCTGGGAAGCTAAAACAGGAAAACACTTGACTAGGAAGAGTACACACTGAACCCTAAAATCAGGTTTCACGAAGAAAGGAAGACTATGCAGTGCCGGACTAGCAGTTAACAGCAACCACTGGCCTGGACACGTGCTCCGTGCTGCTAAACTCAGGAGGAAGAGCCCAGGATGTGCAGATCAGAGGAGCGGAGCGTGCTGGCCATGCTTCCAACAGGAGACTTGGAGAACTCCTAACTAAGCTGAGGCACAGCTGCTCCCGGAATCACTTCATCCCCAGATCAAATACAAGACTTCTCAAGTGTAGAACCCCTGAGGGTGGCTACTTTCTGTACATAACCCACGTCCAAGTCTTGCAGAATTTTTCGTTTCCTCGATCTATAAATCACAGTTTAACTTGTCTGAGCAACTTGCCTTTAACTGTTTTTTTTTTTTTAAATCAATATACTTTATTGGTTTTATAATTGCAAAGAGTGAAGAATCTTAAGAAAAATTATTTTTTAAATTCTTATTTGAAAGTAAACTATATTACCCATTCTTCATGACCCAGTCTGCCTTCTTTTTTTTTAAAAATTTTTTAATTTTAATTTTTTTATTTTTCCTACTTTATTTACATTTCAAATGTTTCCCCCTTTCCATATCTCTCCTTTGGAACCTCCCCATTTCCTCCCCCCTTCCCCTGCCACTATGGGGGTATTCTCCCACCTACCCACCCACCCACCTTTAACTGTTTTAAGTGACAATTACTGATAGAGAGCTAATCACGATTACCTTCAGGAGTCTGAAAGTACTCTTGAGAGGAATGTGAGCTTTCGTCCATATCTTCCAAACCCAACTCATCATCCAAATACGATTCTTCCCCATCAGTAAATAAATCATCTGTGGTATCTTCTGGATAGATATTAAAGACCATTTTGTTTTAGTTTAAAATCTCACAGGATATTAGTTAAATGTATTTTTTTCTTTAATTTCCAGAGCAACTAAAACTTCTTATTTGTTTATGCTTTAAATCTAATGATGTTTTACATTCAAACTTTCCTAGAATATACTTTATTTGATCTGTCTTAAACTTTTACAAAAATGAAAAGGCCTTTTCTGTGAGTTCATCTCTGTTTTCATTTCATTTCTAGTCTATTTATGTTGAAGATCCACAATGTTATTGAAGAGTAACCCTCTCTGAGTATGATAATTTCTCTCAAAGTAAAATCAACGGAATAAGTTAAAATATTGGCTTCATTAGAAAAAACTAATGAAGAATGAGAATAGAGAAAAGAGAAGACTTCAGGTATAAGACAATGTTCAGTTCAAATCCAACCATGGGCATGCTTAAAATTTATCCACAGGGTCAATCACATGAGAGACTGGACTAAGGGACTTTCAGAAGAACGAGGAAGAAACAGCAAGTGCACCCAGAAGTACTTAGTGAGTCTGAGACGGAGCTGAAAGACTAAATACAAAGCAATGAAACAAAACAAACGAGAGCAAACAACGGGGCCAAGCCAATTAGCTGGGTCACTGTCAGAATCCCATAGGATGCACGCATGTGTATGGAAAGAAGGTACCCGAACCAGCCGAAGGCTCAGCTTTGCTCAGGGAGGCTCTGGAGAACTACTCTCTAAGCATACCAGAGCTCTTTCTTTGTGGCCAGAGCACCCAAAGGCTACTTCCTCTCCTCTCTCATTTGCAACCTATGGAATCCTTCTCCGTATCTTTCCTAGTTTAATTCCCAAGTCACTCATTTAAGTGGACTAGAAGACGCTGATGGCTTGGCAGTTGAGAACACTGGCTGCTCTTCTGGAGGACAGGGTTTTGATTCCCAGTACCCACCTAGTAACTAACAACTTTCTGTAACTCCAGTTCCACACGCACTGTACATATGTGGTGCACACATACTTGTAGGCAAAATCTCACAAATAAATAAGTAAGTAAATAAGTGGGCTAGAAAACGGAGATTCTAAAAAAAGTATAATTTTTTTTTTCCTTCAAGGTCAAGCACCTCCAAGGTGGACTCAGGGCTTAAAGCCAAACTCTCTCTAATTCCATTCTGCTGTATCCAATAGTCCACCAAAGGCAGAGATCTTGCAGGGGAAATGGAGAGCAAGATATTCATGCAGACTGCTATTAACACAGACAGCTGATATTTCTTTGGTTGTTTTGACACAGGGTCTAATGTAGTCCAATGGGTCTCAAGGTGGCAGCTGGCTAAGGCTGAGAATGAGCCTGAAATCCTGATCCTCCAGCTCCTACCTCTGGAATTGCACTTCCACTTTAAACAGTGCCAGGAATTGAACTCAAGCCCTATGGTACTCTAGGCCAATCCTCTATCCACTCAGCTAAATCCAAAGAGACGCACTAGGAGCTGGGGGTAAAAAATTAAACCACAGATGCTACTTTTAAAGAACAGAGGAGATTGTAAGAGAATATGTAAACAGGCAATGATCTTTAAACGATCTTACCCAAATCTGATAACAAAGAAGTGTGTGTTAGCACCTTAACTTACGTTTCAAAGTGGACCTAGAAGACTGCTTTCCTTCACTCCTTGATCCTGATCTTCCCCCATCAGTGTCTTGGTCATCTGGCTCCTTCATATCTTCTGTAAGTAGAAAATGAGAAAGAAAGACGTAAGGCCAGAACACAGAAATTAACAGATCTTTCCCCATCATAGATTCCACAAGCACCAAAGGCCGTGAGTGCCTGCACTCTTGTGCATGCACTGTATCCAAGATGACGGACAGTGGGAGGCTGTGGGCGACATCATGCATCTCAGTGGGAGGCTGTGAGCGACATCATGCACCTCGAAGAAAGTGGGGACTGGAGTCACAAGTTTCCGTTCTCCTGGAACACCTGCCATTCTGGTGCACTCTGGTTTTCTCAAGACCCACACTGAAACATGACACCTGAGCCCGTCTTTCCTCCAAACGCATCCCCACTAAAACTAAACCTCTGCCACCCTTCTTTTGGTCAGTCCAGGGTCTCCTTTTCCTCTTCCTGTTATCAATTCCCACGGGGTTACTGATAAGTGCCATTGTTGGAGGTTAGTTCTAAAGCTTTGATTCAATCCGGAACCTGAGTATCCAAACGCTAAAAGCCCTTGTCCCCAACTGATTTTTGATCTATCAATAAAGATGCCATCGGCCAATGGTTGAGCATGAGTGGAGACCTTTAGAGTAGTGCAGGCTACGATTCAGAGAGGAAGAGATGTAAGTTCGCCAGGGTGCGGGAGAGACGGATGGATGGGGAAGCTGCTAGCCATAAAGCCAACCAGCCGTGTGAGATTTCCACTTCCTTGATTGGGTCTAGGGTAGCAGGCAGAGGATTAGAAGTGCCCAGTCACCGAGTTAGCGAAGGCATTTTAAAAATAAGCTAAGCTGGGCAGTGGTGGCGCACGCCTTTGATCCCAGCACTCGGGAGGCAGAGTCAGGTGGATTTCTGAGTTCCAGACCAGCCTGGTCTACAGAGTGAATTCCAGGATAGCCAGGGCTACACAGAGAAACCCTGTCTCTAAATAAATAAATAAATAAATAAATAAATAAATAAATAAATAAATAGTAATAATAATAATAAACTAATGTGTGTGTGTCTTTCATTCTCGGATCCAAAGAGCTGCTGGGCCGGTGGCTGGAAGCCAGCAGCCCGCAGAGAGCATAAGCAGAGTAACCAAAACTCACACTACATTTCATTTCAAATTTATTTTCTGAGTACATCTTCTATGTCTCAAGTCTTTTACAACCACTAAATTACCAGGGTGCAGGAGAAAAAAAAATCATGGATGGCCTTGAACTTTTGGGAGCTTATTTTTGAGAAATACAGGCAAACAGTGGAAATACTGATGCTACAAGAAATGAAAATGTAAGAGTGGGTACTGTGAGCGTGTGTAACAAGAAAGTTAAACTAAGTTTGAGGCTTAGGGAAGAGGGTTTGAGGTAGAAATGATGACTTGGTACAGGCTGGGAAAACCGTGTTAGGCATGTTGTGGTGACCTCTCCAACCATAAAATTATTTCCATTGCTACTTCATAACTGTAATTTGCTACTGTTGTGAAACATGATGCAAATATCTGTGTTTTCCCAGATGGTCATAGGCATTGCCTGTGAAAGTGTCATTGCTCACCCCCAGAAGGGTCTCCGCCCACAGGTTGAGAACCACTGATAATGAGAAGGCTAGGCTGACTCCATGACAGGCTTCAAGTTGGCAGTTCAGGACTGGGCAAGTCCAGACAAGTCCAGGCCTCAGAAGCGGCCCTGCCAAGCACTGCGAGGCAAGGACAATGGGTCTGCAGCAGTTTCCAGACTTCCCCAGCAACCGTTTCCAGCCTCCAGGCCTGGTAATGGAATGTCCCTAGAGATGGAGTAAGATAAAAGGTCACCTACCCTGGAATTCCCTGACCTGCTTTAAATCCAGCCTGCAAGCTCACCTGGTTGACTTTATCTATCTTTTTTTTTTTTTTGGTTTTTCGAGACAGGGTTTCTCTGTGTAGCCCTGGCTGTCCTGGAACTCACTCTATAGACCAGGCTGGCCTCCAACTCAGAAATCCACCTGCCTCTGCCTCCCAAATGCTGGGATTAAAGGTGTGCGCCACCACTGCCCATCACGGTCTTTCTCTATCTTGTTAATGGGAAACCCCAGCATGCTAGACTTCTGCAGAATAAAACACTCTTTGCATTTACATACTATTTGACTCCAGGGTATCACTCTTCAGTGAATCATGGATGCTTACAATATAACTGAACATAAACTAGATGCATATATTTTTTAAAAATTAGGCCCACAAGCCTAATGTATTTACTCATAATTATTCTGTAGAAAAATAACCAATGCTGGCAAGTGGGATACTCTTTAGACAAACTTGACCCACAACAAAAGATAAACAGATACAAGGACAAAAGCCTCAGATTGCTTTCTGGTCTGTCAAGAATGTTATATTCCTCACATGGCCACGGCTGCCATGAAATAAGGCTTAGTATCACAAAGCCAGTCAGTGTCAGGATGTGTTGAGTACAGAAGAAAATTCTAGAACCCAGAGACTTGCCCCAGTAATCTGAACTAGCACTAGTGGCCTATAAAAACAAAAAACAAAGCAAAGCAAAACAAAACTAAAACTAGGCTCATTCTTCTCTTCCCTGGGTAGTACAGAGGAATGGGAGACTTATAAGATTCATGAGAATAGGCCACGTATGAGACAGTCATGGGACCCATGAACAGGACTGCTGACAGGGAGCATAGTGGTTTTTAGGGCTTTTGTTTGTTTGTTTGTTTTGTTGTTTGTTGTTTTGAACAAACAGATAGGGAAATTACACTGTAACCTCAAGAGGTTTTGAAGCCAAAGAATACTGGGATCACACCCAAGATTGGCAGCAAGTGGGTATTTGGTTTCAGATCCCAGGATAAGGGACTGAGGTCCATATTTTACATACCGAAGCAGACCTAGCTTCCCGGTTCTCCTAGCATTCCTCAGTCCCTACCTGGAATACCCTACCCCCAACCCTGAACTTTCTAGCCTAGGGGCTGGGCTGCCTTTACCCCAGAGGCTTTTCTATATATAATCCAGACATTCATTTCTCTCTGTCTCGATCTCTGTGTTTCTGTCTCTCTCTGTCTCTCTGTCTCTGTCTATCTATCTATCTATCTATCTATCTCTATCTCTATCTCTCTGTCTCTCTCTCCTCCTCCTCTCTCTCCTTCCCTTCTCATGAAAATTTTCCTGGCCTCTGTCCTTGGGGCCAGTGAACTTGCCTGAGAGCAGCTTCCCAATAAACCTGTGTTTAATATAATCTAATCTGGTTTGGATTGGCTCATTTCAACTAACTTATCAGTAGGGTCCTTAATCTTTCTGTCCTTCCGTAAGTATGTGTATGTATGTACAATGCCTACAGTTACTAGTTTCCATATGTATGACGAATAACATCCATAGTTCTCAACTCTGGCTGCTTCAGAATTACTTGGAAAAAAAAACCCCAGAATTGACAGAGTCTCATTTGCCAAGCAAACCTTTGTGCATCCAGGTGTAAGAACGAATGCTAAGAACCAGGGGGTTGTATGAAATACATAGATTTCTCATATATGATAGCCACTTTCACTCAAAATACTACGGCTCTTCGCTAACACACGTGAAACTCAAGAATTATGATCTGAGTCTAGGCATGCTTCCATGCATCATCCATCCCAGCAATCCAAGAGGTTGAGGAAGAAATATTTTCTGAGCCCAAGAATTCAAGCGCAGCCTCTGCAGCACAGCAAGAACCGTCTCTAAATACTAGGATCAAAAGACAACATAGGCAGTTCTCACACCTTTTGGGTTACCAGGATGGAGTCCAGGTCATCTGGCTTGCATTGTCCATCTGGTGGCAAGTGCCTTTGACTGCTGAGCCATCTCACTGGTCCAGAAATAAGTCTTACCTAGTGCAGCATCCTACCAGTAAAGGGTACACATTCACATCATCTGGTCCAGCAATATCAGAAAAGTCACCTGCCTAAGGTATTGGTCAGGCTAGGGATGTTGGCTTCTGATTCAGTCTGACTGGGTTTAAGTTGGGAAATGATAAGTAATTTAATAGCTCTGTACTCATAGTCTCATCTTAGAAATGTGGTGCCTACTTCGTAGACCTGAGATCAGCACAGAGCACCTCTATGGTGTGTGGCTCCAGAGCAAGGCCACACAGCTAAGAGTATATGGACAGTACCGATTGGACTCAGAGGCCTAAAAATTAAGTACAAAGAGAACACAAGGATGGGTGAGGAAAGAGGTAGAGCTGGATCTGGGAAGAGTTGGGAGATCCAAATACATTGTAGGAAATTCTGAAAGAATAAAAGGAGAGTGGTAAGTGGCACACAGCCGTGGGGTGTGTAAATAGCTGGGGTTATTAATATTAGATATGGCCTCAAATAAGTGAAGATGGGGCATTTTAAGACATGGCCAATCATCCTCCATTCCTCGGCTAAGAGCGTGGCATAGTCCATTCCTGTTCTGACCTACATATTACTACGATTTAACTTCAGCTCTCTCTCTGGCTTCGGTCATTTGACTTTTCTTCTTTCTTTTGAGAACACAAAGAGCACAGGCTGCAGCCATACAAATAAATTACAGCTTGCTCTGCCTTTCCCTCAGACACCCTTTCTTGGATGCAGCACCCCAATTCTTTCAATTAGACCTCAATGACATAATTTAAATGTTTTTCAAACGTAATTGACAATGCATTAGATAGTTTCTCAAAACTTTTACCTTCTTAGATTTTTTTTTTTTCTAAACCTTTTCTGGACAAGTGCCAAAAGTGAGGGACCATCCATTTACCTGATCTCCTCACTGGCTGGAGACAGTCACTGCATTCCTCGAAGGCAGGCTAAGGTTTCATCTTTGGAGGGGACAGACAGAATTATGGTATGCTGACTCGTCTAAATCCGTATAAAACAATGAGAATGAGCAATTCTTGTTTGTGTGTTCTCTACTGCACCCTCCTTAATAGACAACTGGCACAGACTAACTAGGTTTGGCCATCTATTTGCAGAGTGATTGTTAAGTCTCTCTTTATGAGATTCAAGCTTATTGATTCAGCCTATAGCCGATTCTTTTAACCAATTCACTAATTCGCCTGTCCAGTTTTGAGTTAACCCTAAGAAAATGTAGAGAGTAGTGCTCAACAGTGCAGAGGGCTGTGTGTCCTAAGGTGTCGGGTGGGAGCCAGACACAGGACTCCACAGGGAGCATTGTGGGTTCATTCACCAGAATCCAGGGGCTGATCCTCACTCCCCAAATCTCAAGCAATCTCTGCGGTGTGCTGGAGCCGGTCATAGTCAATAACCAGTAACTAACATAGAAAACTGTCCTAGACTTTTACTGCTGTGGACAGACACCATGACCAAGGCAAGTCTTATAAAGGACAACATTTAATTGGGACTGGCTTACAGGTTCAGAGGTCCAGTCCATATCAAGGTGGGAACATGGCAGCATCCAGGCAGGCATGGTGCAGGAGGAGCTTAGAGTTCTACATCTTCATCCGAAGGCTGCTAGCAGATATTAGCTTCCAGGCAGCTAGGATGAGGGTATTATAGCCCACACCTACAATGACACACCTACTCCAACAAGGCCACATCTCTTAAGAGTGCCACTCCCTGGGCCCAAGCATATACAACCCATCACAGAAACCAACTCAATTTTGATTTTACTTTGTAAAATATAGTAGTAGAAAAAAATAATAATAGCTTGGGGGGGGTCTTTTTGTTTGCTTGCTTACTCGCTTATTGTTTGGGTTCTTATCTGATGACAAACAGTTCTAAACATTTTTTATACATTGTCATACTTGTTTTTAAAACACCAGGCAGATGTAATAACATAATTTTGCAAGTGAGAAAGAAGAGCAGTTAGACATTGAATCCTTTCCTGTCACCCATCTCATGTAATTCATTTCCAAGACCCGTTGCCAGATGTCCAGCTAAGACAACTTTTGAATTCACCCTTGTCCTTGTCTCTTCAAGTACCAGGCTCACTGTCCATGTCATTGCAGATAGCCTCTGTTCCTATTCTGTTTCTCTAATCCATTTTAATCTTTAAATTTTCTTTTCATGGGAGCTGGAGAGGAGAGATGGTCAGCAGTTAAGAGCACTGGCTGTTAATTGCAGAATGCCAGGGTTCAGTTCCCAGCACTCCCGGGGCAGTTCACAACCATCTCTACTCCAGTCCCAGAGCAGCCAATGCCTTCTTATAGTCTCCATGAGCACTGCACACATGTGGTACACAGACATACATTCAGACAAAGACTCATACGCATACCACAAAAATAAACAAAACCCTTAAAATTTTATATCTTATTTGTGGGTAGGTGGGTACATGTGTGTAGGTCACACGACAACTTTGTGGACATTCCTTCCTTCCACCATGTGGATGACAAGGATGGGACTGAGGTTGTCTGGCTTGGTGGCAGGTGTCTTAACCCACTGAGCCACCTTGTCAATCTTCTGTTTTCTGCCTTGTATTCCTGAAAGAGCTACGAGAGTGCCACTCTTATTTACAGCTTTGAGTGACTGACTCTGTTGTCATCACAGGAGAATGCAATACAAACCCTCTCAAGGCATAAAAGCCCTTCCTGGTGGGGTTGTAGATCCCTGCAGCATCTCACACCCCACTCTTCGTTCCTACTCCCCTCTAGCCCACATTCTCTAGTGTCTTACTAAGCAGGCAAGTAAGACTACTCATGACTAACGAATACACTGTGCACTCCCTTCCTACTACGCCTTTGCCTGTTACCAGCTTCAGCTGCACTCACGAGACACTTGGTCTGCCTTCGAATCCAAATGAACCCCAGGAGGCAAGCACAGCCATAAGGAAAATAGGGTAGAAGGACCCACTTGACAAGACTCACAACTAAGGGTGGGCAGGGGTGGCTTTGTTGACCCAGGCACATTTCCAGCAGGCTTTCCTCTTCCCTCGGTGGTGACCTAACTTCTCTGGCTACCTGGCTGCTTCTTAACCTGCATCACCAGTTCCTTGCAAGCAGGAGCTGTGCACATGTCAACTCGCACTGGTTGCTACAAATGTTTGCGTTGAACTACAATACGAGGACCAGGAAAATGCTCCAGGGAAACTGAACCACACTAATTCCACCTAAAAGGTGGAGTTCACTGCTCTCTGGGTCGCTACCAGATTTAAGGGAGACTCGTGGGGACAGCCCAGCCCAGGCCAAGAGCCCACTTACCAGAGATGTTCACTACAGCAGCTGGTTTCTAGTCACACCTGCCCAAGGACTCCGTTTACTGCGGTTGTCACAGCAACGCCACTCCACCAGCTGGTAGTGATGTGGGGGAGGGGAACAACAGGCAATTAAGCGCATGCGCAGCAGGTGTTGCCACAGAGTCTTCTGTCCTGGGAAAAAGGCTACTGTGACCCAGCTCCATCTAGGAAACAGAAGCTCAGCATTCTAACAGTTTATGAACCAAATGACCGAGCATTTGAGTATTTGCCCATCTTTCCAAACCGGCCAAAGAGTCCTAAGGCAATTATTTGCCAGTTAAAAACAAAACTTTTAAAATGGTCTGGTCTTGCTTATAGAAGGCAGCTTCCAGCTATATCAACATCGAAGACTGAGTATTTTCTAAAGCTTATTTGTGTTTTTTAAAGAGTAAGTAAGGGTTTGTGTTGTGAATTCTTGCTGCAGGAAATGGGCACATACAAAGCAGAGTCTTAACTTCTGGGTTTTTGTTTTTAATCTGCAACGTATGTATTGGACAAAGGACTTGTATGTAAAATATATGAAGAGCTCATGCCTTTGATAAAAAGGCAAATAACACAACAGAAATTGAACAAAAAGTTTTGAAGCTACTTTATGAAAGAAGACATACAAATATCAGTGAGCATATCAAAATAAGTAAGGCATCACCTTCAGGGATGAAAACTCAAATTAAGAAAGCACAACTCAGCCACTGAAAAAGTAAAAAGACTGACCAAATACTGGGTAGGACTAGGACTAACAAGAGAATGAACATGTTGCTAGTGAGGGTGTAAAACAGGATGTCAGAAAACCACTTAATTTCTTAAAAATCAACCATGCATTCTCATGTAAGGTAGCAAATTCATTTTTAGTTTCGTATCTAAGACAAATAAAATATTTAACCCCCTTCATAGTAGGTTTATTTGTAACAGATTAAAGCTGGAAACAAGCCCAGGCATTTGATATCACGACACTGAGTACAAAATTATGGCACCGTCATATGATCAAATATGAATACGGAATAATAGAAAGGTTTATCTATTGACCCACATAACATGGATCAATCTCAAAATCATGGTGAATGTGAGAAGCCAAAATAAAGATATTGTTGTTAATCCTGACATTTAACAGAGAAAAACTAATTCCACCATTTTAGGCCAAATTTGAAGCAAGCTTTATTAAATATTAACTAAGGACTTAGGTCAGGAGCACTTCCTGGAACTTCCCAGCTGAGTGGCTCAGAGACACGAATTGCGGGGTTTATAAAGACAAACCTGTACGCCACAGCATTTGCCATGAGGCTTTTGTGATATCCAAAAACCACACAGCATTCCAGGAAGCTACCTGGTCCTTGGGCGGGGGTGTGTGTGTGTGTGTGTGTCTGTGTAACAGGTTAATGCTGAGCATTGCTGTATGCTCTGAATGACTCCATTTATATGAGATTCTAAAATAACCTTTGGGAAGAGGAGCCACATTTATTATGTTTTCTGCTAGAGTACAGGTGGGAGAACTGAGAGAGATGGACATATAAGGTCAACAGGATTGGTACTTTATACAGATCCTAAAATTGATGGGTAAATTAAGGTCTAAGCATTCCACTGTACATAAATTGTATGTTAACTATAGCATTTAAAGGGTAGAGGTGACCCACATAATTTTAAAAGCCAGATACAGATTTCAAATAAATAATGCTAATTTCAACACTAAGGTTGAGTAGGTCTAAGAATTACTATTAATTCATGAGGAAAGAGAGTCAGTGTTCTGAACAGGGTAATTCTTTGTTTGTTTGTTTGTTTGTTTTCTTATTGATTGATTGATTGATACTTTATTTACATTTCAAATGTTTCCCCCTATCCAGGTCTCCCCTTTGGAAACCCCCTATATCATCCCCCCTCCCCCTGCCTCTATGAGGGTATTCCCCACACACCCACCCACTCCTGCCTTCCCTCCCTGGCATTCCCCTATACTGGGGCATCTAACACCCTCAGGCCCAAGGGCCTCTCCTCCCACTGATGGCCAACAAGACCCTCCTCTGGCACATATGTGGCCAGAACCATGGGTCCCTCCATGTGTATTCTTTGGTTGGTAATCCAGTCTCTGGGAGCACCGGGCAGTCAGGCCAGTTGACACTGTTGCTCCCTCCCCATGGGGCTGCAAACTCCCTCAGCTCTTTCAGTCTCTTCTCCAACTCGTCCATCTGAGACCCCACACTCAGTCCAACCATTGCTGTGAATTGAATCTTCAGGATTCCGAACTTATGGGCTAATATCCACTTAGCAGTGAGTACATATCTTGTTTGTTCTTTTGTGACTGAGTTACCTCACTCAGGATGATATTTTCAAGTTCCATCCATTTGCCAAAGAATTTCATGAAGTCATTGTTTTTAATAGCTGAGTAGTATTCCATTGTGTAAATGTATCACATTTTCTGTATCCATTCCTCTGTTGAGGGACATCTGGGTTGTTTCCATCTTCTGGCTATTATAAATATGGCTGCTATGAACATAGTGGAGCATATGTCCTTATTACTTGTTGGAGCATCTTCTGGGTATATTCCCAGGAGTGGAATAGCTGGGTCCTCAGGTAGTATTATGTCTATTTTTCTGAGGGTACACCAAACTGATTTCCAGAGTGGTTGTACCAGCTTGCAATCCCACCAGCAATGGAGGAGTGTTCCTCTTTCTCCACATCCTCACCAGAATCTGATGTCACCTGAGTTTTTGATCTTAGCCATGCTGACTGGTGTGATATGGAATCTCAGGGTTGTTTTGATTTGCATTTCCTTGATGACTGTAATTATTGAAAATTTCTTTAGGTACTTCTCAGCCCTTCGAGTTTCCTCAGTTGAGAATTCTCTGTTTAGCTCTGTTTCCCATTTTTTTGATAGGGTTATTTGGTTCTCTGGAGTCTAACTTCTTGAGTTCATTGTATATATTGCATATTAGCCCTCTATTGGACATAGAATTGGTGAAGATCTTTTCCCAATCTGTTGGTTGCTGTTTTGTCCTATTTACAGTGTCCTTCGCCTTACAGAAGCTTTGCAATTTCATGAGGTTCCATTTTTCAATTCTTGATTTTAGAGCATAAGCCATTGGTGTTCTGTTCAGGAACTTTTCCCCTGTGCCCATGTGTTTGAGACTTTTCCCCAGTTTCTCTTCTATTAGATTCAGTGTATCTGGTTTTATGTGGAGTTCCTTGATCCACTTGGACTTGAGCTATGTACAGGGAGATAGGAATGGATCAATTTGCATTCTTCTGCATGTAGACCGCCAGTTGAACCAGCACCATTTGTTGAAAATGCTGTCCTTTTTCCATTGGGTGGTTTTAGCTCCTTTGTCAAAGATCAAGTGCCCATAGGTGTGTGGGTTCATTTCTGGGTCTTCAATTCTATTCCATTGATCTACCTGCCTGTCACTGTACCAATACCATGCAGTTTTTATCACTACTACTCTGTAGTACAGCTTGAGGTCAGAGATGCTGATTCCCCCAGAAGTTCTTTTATTGTTGAGAATACTTTTTGCTATCCTGGGTTTTTTGTTATTCCAAATAAATTTGAGAATTGCTCTTTCTAAGTCTATGAAGAATTAAGTTGGAATTTTGATGGAGATTGCATTGAATCTGTAGATTGCTCTCAGCAGGGTGGCTATTTTTACTATATTAATCTTGCCAATCCATGAGCATGGGGGATCTTTCCATCTTCTGAGTTCTTCTTCGATTTCTTTCTTCAGAGACTTGAAGTTCTTGTCATACAGATCTTTCACTTGTTTGGTTAGAGTCACACCAAAATACTTTATATTGTTTGTGACTATTGTGAAGGGTGTCATTTCCCTAACTTCTTTCAGAGCCTGTTTATCCTTCGAGTATAGGAAGGCTACTGATTTGTTTGAGTTAATTTTATATCCGGCCACTTTGCTGAAGTTGATAATCAGCTGTAACAAGATCTCTGGTGGAGTTTTCCTGGTCACTTAAGTATACCATCATATCATCTGCAAATAGTGATATTTTGATTTCTTCCTTTCCAATTTGTATCCCTTTGACCTCCTTTTGTTGTCTAATTGCTCTAGCTAGAACTTCAAGTACTATATTGAATAGATAGGGAGAGAGAGGGCAGCCTTGTCTAGTCCCTGATTTTAGTGGGATTGCTTCAAGTTTCTCTCCATTTAGTTTGATGTTGGCTACTGGTTTGCTGTATATTGCTTTTACTATGTTTAGATATGGGCCTTGAATTCCTAATCTTTCCAAGACTTTTATCATGAAGGGATGTTGAATTTTGTCAAATGCTTTTTCAGCATCTAATGAAATGACCATGTGGTTTTTTTCTTTGAGTTTATTTATGTAGTGGATTACATTGATGGATTTCCGGGTATTGAACCATCCCTGCATCCCTGGGATGAAGCTTACTTGATCGTGGTGAATGATCATTTTGATGTGTTCTTGGATTCGGTTTGCAAGAATTTTATTGAGTATTTTTGCATCGATATTCATAAGGGAGATTGGTCTGAAGTTTTCTTTCTTTGTTGAGTCTTTGTGAGGTTTTGGTATCAGTGTAACTGTGGCCTCATAGAATGAATTGGGTAGTGTTCCTACTGTTTCTATTTTGTGGAATAGTTTGAAGAATATGGGTATTAGGTCTTTTTTGAAGGTATGCACTGAACCCATCTGGTTCTGGGCTTTTTTTTTTTTTTTTTTTTTTTG
>JADRCH010000180.1:1280383-1290968 GCA_019843965.1 Rhynchomys soricoides | reverse complement strand
TGCTTCTATTTCTTTAGGGGTTATGGGACTGTTTAGGTGGTTTATCTGATCCTGACTTAACTTTGGTATTTGGTATCTGTCTAGAAACTTGTCCATTTCATCCAGATTTCCCAATTTTGTTGAGTATAGGCTTTTGTAGTAGGATCTGATGATTTTTTGAATTTCCTCAGAATCTGTTATTATATCTCCCTTTTCATTTCTGAGTTTGTTAATTTGGATACTGTCTCTGTGCCCTCTGGTTAGTCTGGCTAAGGGTTTATCTATCTTGTTGATTTTCTCAAAGAACCAGCTCCTGATTTTGTTGATTCTTTGTATAGTTTTTTTTGTTTCTACTTGGTTGATTTCAGCCCTGAGTTTGATTATTTCCTGCCTTCTACTCCTCTTAGGTTTATTAGCTTCTATTTTTTCTAGAGCTTTCAGGTGTGCTGTTAAGCTGCTGGTGTATACTCTCTCCAGTTTCTTTTCAGAGGCAGTCAAAGCTATGAGTTTTCCTCCTAACACTGCTTTCATTGTGTCCCATAGGTTTGGGTATGCTGTACTTTCATTTTCATTAAATTCTAGGAAGTCTTTAATTTCTTTCTTTACTTCTTCCTTGACCAAGTTATCATTGAGTAGAGTGTTGTTCAGCTTCTATGTGTATGTGGGCTTTCTGTTGTTTTTGTTGCAGTTGAAGACCAGCCTTAATCCGTAGCAATCTGATAGGAGACATGGGATTATTTCAATCTTCTTATATCTGTTGAGGTTAGTTTTGTGACTGATTATATGATCAATTTTGGAGAAGGTATCATGAGGTGCTGAGAAGAAGGTATAATCTTTTGATTTAGGATGAAATGTTCTATAGATATCTGTTAAATCCATTTGGTCCATAACATCTGTTAGTTTCACTGTGTCTCTGTTTAGTTTGTGTTTCCAAGATCTGTCCATTGATAAGCGTGGCATATTGAGGTCTCCTACTATTATCATGTAAGGTGCAATGTATGCTTTGAGCTTTAGTAAAGTTTCTTTTATGAATGTGGGTGCCCTTGCACTTGGAGCATAGATGTTCAGAATTGAGAATTCTTCTTGGTAAATTTTTCCTTTGATGAGGATGAAGTGTCCTTCCTTATCTTTTTTGATGACTTTTGGTTGAAAGTCAATTTTATCCAATATTAGAATGGCTACTCCTGCATGTTTCTTAGGACCATTTGCCTGGAAAATTGTTTTTAAGCCCTTTACTCTGAGGTAGTGTTTGTCCTTAACTTTGAGTTGCGTTTCCTGTATGCAGCAAAATGCTGGGTCCTTTTTATGTATCCAGTCTGTTAGTCCATGTCTTTTTACTGGGGAATTGAGTCCATTGTTGTTAAGAGATATTAAGGAATAGTGATTCTTACTTCCTGTTATTTTCAATGTTATTTTTATGTTTGTGTGACTACCTTCTTTTGAGTTTGTTGAAAGATTACTTTCTTGGTTTTTCTAGGGTGTAGTTTCCCTCCTTGAGTTGGCTTTTTCCATTTATTATCTTTTGTAGGTCTGGGTTTGTGGAAACATATTGTGTAAATTTGGTTTTGTCATAGAATATCTTGGTCTCACCATCATCTTGGAAATTGAGAGTTTTGCTAGGTATTGCAGCCTGGGCTGGCACTTGTGTTCTCTTAGGTCTGTATGAGATCTGCCCAGGATCTTCTAGCTTTCATAGTCTCTGGTGAGAAGTCTGGTGTAATTCTGATAGGTCTGCCTTTATATGTTACTTGACCTTTTTTCCCTTACTGTTTTTAATATTCTTTCCTTGTTTTGTGCATTTGGTGTTTTGACTCTAATGTGACGGGAGGAATTTCTTTTCTGGTCCAATCTATTTGGAGTTCTGTAGGCTTCTTGAATGTTTATGTTCATCTCTTTAAGAAGTTTTCTTCTATAATTTTGTGGAAGATATTTACTGGCCCTTTAAGTTGGGAATCTTCACTCTCTTCTATACCTATTATCCTTAGGCTTGGTCTACTCATTGTGTCCTAGATTTCTTGGATATTTTGGGTTAGGAGCTTTTTGCTTTTTGCATTTTCTTTGACTGTTGTGTCAATGTTTTCTATGGTATCTTCCACACCTTAGATTCTCTCTTCTATCTCTTGTATTCTGTTGGTGATGCTTGCATCTGACTCCTGATCTCTTTCCTAGATTTTCTAACTCCAGGGTTGTCTCTGTTTGTGATTTCTTTATTGTTTCTATTTCCATTTTTAGATCCTGGATGTTTTGTTCATTTTCTTCACCTGTTTGATTGTGTTTTCCAGTAATTCCGCCTGTTTGATTGTGTTTTCCTGTAATTCTTGATTTTTGTGTATCCTTTTTAAGGGCTTCTAGCTCTTTACCTGTGTTCTCTTGTATTTCTTTAAGGGAGTTATTTTTTTCCTTCTTACAATCTTCTATCATCATCATGAGATATGATTTTAAATCTGAATCTTGCTTTTCTGGTGTGTTGGGGTATCCAGGGCTTGCTGTGGTGGGAGAGCTGGGGTCTGATGATGTCAAGTTGCCTTGATTTCTGTTCCTTATGTTCTTGCCCTTGCATTTTGCCATCTGGTTATATCTCTGGTGTTAGCTGGTCTTGCTTTCTCTGACTGTGGCTTGTCCCTCCTGCAAGTCTCTGTGCTAGTACTCCTTGGAGACCAGCTCTCTCTGAGAGGAATTTGGGTTTGAAGAGCTATGGTACCCGGTCAGCTCTCAGGTACAGACAGAAACCAGAAGGATCCTGTCCCCAGCTGTTCCTTGGTTCCTGTGTCCTGATGGCTCTGCAAGAGTCCCTCTTGATCCAGGAATTTGAACAGAAGTAGTGGTCTTGCCTGTGCTTGAAGGTGTGTTGGCACTCCTGGGAGACCAGCTCTCTCCTGGCACTATTTGAATATGGAGCCCTGTGTCACAGGATCAGCTCCCTGGCCGCAGAAGGAAACCGGAAGACCACTCTTCAGTCCCTGTGTCCTGAGGGTTCTGGGTGGGTCCCTCTGAGCAGAGGTGCTGATCTTAACCCCGCTCACAGGCTTGTCTACACTCCTGGTAGGCTAGCCTTCTCCTGGAGCTATTTGGCTATGGAGCCCTGTGGTACAGCCTGAGGTCCCTAGCCACAGATGAAACCAGAAGGCTCCTGTCCAGGGCTGCTCCTGGGTCTCTGTGTCCTGAGGATTCCGGGCAGGTCCCGCTAAGCAGTAGTGCCCATCTTACCTCCACTCACAGGCTTGTCTACACTACAGGGAGGCTAGCTTTCTCCTGGCACTATTTGGCTATGGAGCCCTGTGGCCCAGGCTGAGGTCCCCAGCCACAGATGGAAAACGGAAGGCTCCTGTCAGGTAATTCTTATTTTAACAAGCACTCTTTGGACATCTTTTGATAAGACATTAACTGCATGGCCTCTAGTTAAGAGCAGATATTATTCTCTATTATCTTCCCCTTTGACACAGAGACAGTGCTCTGGGGTCAAACATATCTTCCCTACTCTTATTCAGCCATAAATCTCCCCAATTACCCAGAACAGGAGTCTCCAGTTTATGTCCAGTTTATAGAACATGAAGCCTCGGAGCCAGCTGCAATTCCACACGTAGAAGTTCACAAGGTCTGACCCCAGAGGGTGCACATCCTCAGCAGTGTGCGGCCTTCAAGCTCATATCCCACCATGCTCAGCTGTGCAGGAAGCCTCACTTGCTTCCAGGCAGGAACGTTTCCCATCAGTGACTCATTGTCTTTACTAGTCATCATCTAGCTAATTGAGAGATCAGTTGATTCTCCTTTGTTCTTATTTCTAAGATTCCAGTTTTACTAAACCACCCACACTCCACCCCCAAGTTTCTTACAGTTTAGAGACTTGTAGAGAAGGTTTTTCTTCACTAACAAAAAGGAAACAGGCACTGCTGACACTACTCTATTTTCAGTGTGGATGAGATCTTTGGGGATGCATGACTGAACCACAACCAGAAGACAGTGAGCCAAGGAAGCTAAAACCGCTAGCAGACTGGGTTCTTGACAATATGGCTAAGGCACTGTACCACATTTGGACAGTTTATTTCCTGAATTTTTGTTCTAATAACTAGAGGTACTGATTAGGAGCATTCTATGGCACAGCAAACATCAAGGGGGGACCTAGATGTAAATATTGTCCTCAAAGCATATAGGAAAGTACAAAAAAGAAGTGGGTAACTCCAAAGATTAACTCTGTTCTAAGCTGGGTTCTATGTATAAGTCCAGTTCAAAGGATTAAATGAAAGCAGAGGTCTAAAATATTGACAGAATTAACGTGTGTGTGTGTGTGTGTGTGTGTGTGTGTGTGTGTGTGAGAGAGAGAGAGAGAGAGAGAGATTTAACTTGTTAAATTGTACTGGCTGGTTTTATATGTCAACTTGACACAAGCTGGAGTTATCACAGAGAAAGGGGCCTCCCTTGAGGAAATGCCTCCATGAGATCCAGTTGTAAGGCATTTTCTCAATTAGTGATCCAGGGTGGGAGGGCCCATTGTGGGTGGTGCCATGCCTGGGCTGGTAGTCCTGGGTTCTATAAGAGAGCAAGCTGAGCAAGCCAGGAGAATCAAGCCAGTAAAGAACATCCCTCCATGGCCTCTGCATCAGCTCCTGCTTCCTGACCTGCCTGAGTTCCAGTCATGACTTTCTTTGGTGATGAACAGCAACATGGAAGTGTAAGCTGAATAAACCCTTTCCTCCCCAACTTGCTTCTTGGTCATGATGTTTCTGCAGCAATAGAAACCCTGACTAAGACATAAATCACTCTCTTCCATGTGTGTGTGTGTGTGTGCAGAACATTGAGAACATGCACACGTGTGCACACAGCAACAGCATTAAAAGGGAAAAATATAAAGTATTCAGATTGAAAATAATGGCTTTCAAGGTTTAAAAGGTGTATGTGAGTGCAAAATTAAAGCTAGAAAAACATAAAGGAAAATGTGTACTGAAGTGGAAACTTCTAGTTTCTTTGGAAAGTCAGTCATGTCAAATGATGTTTTACTGGGGCACACAGGTGAAATGATGTTTTGCTAAAGCAGACACAGGAAAGGATATGTGATGCTTTAGAAGGAATATAAAATGATCCCACAGACAGTACAAGCCTTAGCATTGATTCGCATGACTCTGCCTTGCTATTCTTCCCCGAGGACATGCATGTATTGATTCACCCTACACTGCATTGCTGAGCTTCACATGTGGTGACTTCATAGAAACTCGCCAAAGAACTCCAGTGGTTCCTGTGGCTTCTTGCTGCTTCCTCGGACTTGGGCCGGTGTTGGGGATTGGTTCTAATGCTTTGCCTTAATTCAGCTCCCCAAATCACATGGGAATCTATGTGTCAAGACGCTGAGGGTCCCTGTCCCCAGTTGGTTTTTGATTGATCAATAAGGAGCCAGTGGCCAAAGGCTGGGAAGGGTGAAAAAAGCGGAACCTTTAAGATTCCTGGGCAAGAAACAGAGAGAAGAGGGGATTCTGCCATGAGGGAGGTGTAGGACGTAGGACGGACCATGCCATGAAGGAGGAGGATAAGAAGGTGGAGTGTCGTTCAAAGGGAAAGTGGCCCCGTGAGAGGGCTGCCCAGAAGAAAATAGGGCAGCAACGATAACATAGAGATTTAGAAAGTGTTAACTCGGGAATACTGGAGGGGAGTGTGTGCTGGCTGCAGGGAGCTTTGGAAGTGCCCAGCCACTAAGCTAGTTAAGGGTTATCAAAATATAAAGGATGCATGCATGTCTTTTCACTTGCGAATCCAGAGAACTCCCAGAAGGGTGGTCACCCACAGGAAGCTCAGAGCAGATTAACTATTCACTGCTACAGGGCCAGTTGTTGAGCTTTATGGTTTCTTCTGAATTGAATTGCAGTTGCTGATTCATGTGAAGGGCCTGCCAAGTTGACTGGTCTGTAGTTGCTGATGCATATTTGGTGTTTGCTGGTGGACTGGACTGAGAACAACGAAGATTGGAATCGTCCCAGAGAACATTTCTAAACAGGTCCATTTCCCCCATATCCTATTAACCTTTCTTTTCCACTACCTCTGGTGGGTGGTGGGCTAGAGGGGGAGTTGAGAAAATTTTATGCTTACAGTGTATCAAAGCACGCATTCATGGATGAACAATGTTGTTCCCAGAAGACACTGATATTTAAATGCAAATCTCAATGTTAGCACCAGATAACCTCTATAAGATATTGGTCAGGGAGATGACAGAAGACCTCCCCCAAACCCCCCCAAAAGCCAAAAAAACCACTGAAAACTACCATGCCATTATTTGCCAGCCATAACTAGATAGTGAGGCCATGCTGCTGAAGACTAATTGAGGTATAAGTGCTCAGCTGCAGATGAATCATCTGTATCAACACCACCATCATCCAAGGCTCAGGGAACATCACAGAAGAGGGGCAGAAAGAGTATTAGCTGAGGAGGAAAGCAGTGAAATGTTGACTTCTAGATGTCACATGGCTGTTGCTCATGTCATCTCACAGCAGCTGTGATTACCTGTACAAGAACAAGCTTGACAAAATACCAGCAGAGACAGGGAAGAGGTCCTTGAGGCACTACTTTTAGTGGAGGAGCTATGGACAGCTGCTGTTCCTCAGGAAAGAAGGCTAACTCTCCTTTGAGGAACTTTGCTATTGGTAAGTTGCCCCATGCCCCAGTGGGCATCCCCACACGCACGTACGTACGTACACGTGGGCAGCATTATTTGGACTCAGGTTAGTAATGACAAAATAAACATGAAACAGGGAGGTCACATAGTTGTCAGGCAACATGTTGGCTCACCTGTAATCTCAGTGTGCAAGAGATGAAGACAAGGGGGCCCAGTGTCAAGTTGGTTTGCTCGACTAGCTGAAGTGGTGAGCTCCAAGTTCAGCATCAGTATCCATGATCAAGAGCGATCAAGAGAGACATCTAACTCCAACCTCTGGGCCTTCACACAAACATGCACTTGTGCACTTGCACCTGCACACACAGGTGAGTTCACACACACAAGAACACCCTTATACACATGTCATATATACACACATGAAAAAAAGAATATACCCACAGAAAAAGCAGGAAACTTAAAACTTTTGGTGAGAGGTAATATGAAAATTGTTTTATCTCAGACAAAGTCTCTTAGGGTTTCATTGCTATGAAGGGACACCATGACCAAGGCAATACTTACAAAGGCAAATATTTCATTGGGGCTGGCTTACAGTTTCAGAGGTTTAGTCTATTATTATCATGGCAGGAAGCATGGCAGGAAGCCAGTCTCCAGACATGGTGCTGGAGAAGAAACTAAGAGTTCTACATTTTGATCTGAAGGCAGCCAGGAGACTCTCTTCCACAGGGTGGAGCCTGAGAGACCTCAAAGTCCACCTACATGGTGACAGTGACATACTTCCTCCAACAAGGCCTCATCTCCTCCAATAAGGCCATACCTAATAGTGCTGTTCCCCCTGGTCACTGAAACACCTGAATCTATGGGGCCATACCTATTCAAACCACCAATCTTTATTAAACAACTTATAAAATATACAGAACAAGTAGAAAAAATCTGCAAGAAATTACACAAATAGACACCACACAAATTCACCAGTGCCAGAAGAAAATAATTTTACTTTTTGCTATAATTTAGAAGCCCAAGGTGCTTCCTAAACATGGCTCAACTGCAGAGGGAGGAAAGGGAGGCCTAAGTCAGGGGAGCTTCAGTGTGATCCTTTCCCCCTCCCAACTCACTCAAGTTGAAAACTACTATCATAGCACGGCAGACATCACTGAAACAAACTGGAAACAGAAGCCAACACCTGAGAAACAGTCAGCACATGAAAGAAAATCCATTTTAGGTGATTTAGGGCAAGGAAATGAACACTTTCCATATTTCTTTTTCTAACATAATCATTAGATCAGTGTACTTCATTTTAGACATTTGAATATAATGGTCATTACCACTGTTGAGGACTGCCCACTCCCAGCATAGCTGCAGCCATTTTTGTTCCATGCCTGCCAGCTATTTCATATTGTTGCTGTAATATGCCTGCCAGTCACTGACACAGAAAAATCACTTGAGTCAGAGCTGCTTCATGTTGACCACAGTCCCTATTATGTTTCGTTTGTTCTGAGGTTTACCTTAAGAAATTCCACAAAGCTTTATGTAGGACCCATCAAATCAAAGATCAATATGAACTGTTATGTCTAAAATAGCTTGAGTTAGAGCTGCCCACCAGGCAGCACTTCCTGCACCTGCATATGAGCTCACTGTGGTTTTTACAAAGGTTTTAGCCTTTATAAGCTGACAGAGAAAGATGTTCAGGGTCATAGCCCTGGCCCTGACCTCTAAGCTATGGCCTTGATTGATCAGTTTTAGGGTGTGTGTTCAATAAACCATCCCTGTCTGAAAGCAGCGTTTGTGTGGTTTGTGGGGCAAGTCCTGGATCCCAACAATCATTACCTATTAGATGTACACTATCATTTTGAAATGTTCACACATAAAAACTACATAAAACTTTTATTAAACACATAGCTACTTTTGCTTGCTTAAGGAAAATAAACATTCCTACACCCACTTCATGTTGTTGTTGTTGTTGTTGTTGAGACAGGGTTCTCTTCACAGCTCATGCTAGCATGGAACTTATTAGATACTAGACAGCCTCCTGCCTCAGGCTTCTGAATCAACATTCAGATTACAGGTATACACCACAGCCTCAGCCTTTAGCCTTTTTTAAAGCTGTACATTAAATTTGAAATGATGGATAATAGAAAAGTATCACATTTTTCTGAAAGCCAGAACAATTTTATTTTAAGTTATACATAAAGCAAATTAATTCTTCTGGGAGGCTGAGCCACATTTAAGATGCACTAAATAACAAAAAACATTCAACAGCAATGACAGGAGTAACAGTGTATTAGTAAAAAGTTCAACAAGGCTAAACAAATATAAAACTTTAATTCTCCTGCAGAGTTTTACTCACA
Source organism: Rhynchomys soricoides (assembly GCA_019843965.1). NCBI lineage: Eukaryota > Metazoa > Chordata > Mammalia > Rodentia > Muridae > Rhynchomys > Rhynchomys soricoides. The sequence continues at coordinate 1,282,046 of JADRCH010000180.1, read as the reverse complement.
GGGTACTCACAGGTTAGACTCTTTGTTGGAATACCCATTTGAAAAGGTAAAATATTAAAATAATTGTTCCTTTTCTGTTTCCATGAATATAGGATACCTTTGCAGGTTTTATCTGAAGAAATGTTACACCTTGAAGAGAGAATCCATGAAGTGGGTTGGAAAGGGCAGGAATAAGTCACTGAGGATCCTCTCTGCTTGGGCTTCACTTACGGTATGTGGGCAGAAAGAGCAAACCAGCCTTCTTCATTTTGCTTTTCAGTCTGTTGAACAAAGATGCAGAGAGGAGTTAGACATGAGCCCACTAGAGACTCACTGACATTCAGACCAAGTACAGTCAATGAGGTCCCATGTGTGTTACACGGCATTGAAGTGTCAGCTCTGCTGGCTAAGCTCCTGACCACAGAGATACCAGGCAGCTGGTTGCCTGCTCAGCAGGTGTCCTAGTAAAAACCTAACTTTTAAAGGAGAAATCCAACATTTAGTCAAACTGAAGATACAATTTGAAACAGGATGAAAACAGTTATTGGATCTTAGCAAATTAAGTGATACTAAGCTCCATGAACCATAGGTAACTGTAACAAAGAGATTATAACTTTAAGTTTTTCAGAACGTAAAAATCAGAAAGGACAAAAGTTTAAAGCCAGTCAACTGGGGTAGCTAACTAAGGCAGTTGGTGCATTTCAGCTGTGTCTCTTCTCTATGACTTAATGCTTTCCCATATCTGATACCAGTTTACCTCTGGAAAAACAACTTCTACAATTCTAAAGATATTTTTACAATTTTCTATGATAAACACTGAATGTTTCAACATTATCAAAACAAATAAAAATGCCTCCTGTGAAAAATCTAAACAAATTGTAAATGTTTAGCTTCCAAACAGCCTGGACCAAACCAGAACCTACTAAAGCGTACAAAGCGTTCATTTAGCCCGTGTTATATCCCATCTAACAGGGGTACCCTCAGCTGTGGTACACTGGCGTACAGTACCCAGACCCAGGACTCTGGCTATCCCAAACTCTACAATGGCAGGAGCAATACCTCAAATCTATGACCCACTCAAGACCATAGTACTTGGGAATCAGGCCTAGTCTCTGAACACACTTGGAATCCTACCAAATTCTAGCGTATTTCCTAGTTACCATATAAAACAAATGTATGACTTATTGTTTTTCTTTTTCTTTTTTTTTCTTTTTTTGGTTTTTTGAGGAAGGGTTTTTCTGTATAGCCCTGGCTGTCCTGGAACTCACTCTGTAGACCAGGCTGGCCTCAAACTCAGAAACTCACCTGCCTCTGCCTCCCGAGTGCTGGGATTAAAGGCGTGCACCACCACTGCCTGGCTGACTTATTGTTTTTCAAATGAAGATAAATTACAGTATTTCTTTTCCTTACACAATTTTCTATCATTAAGAATAGTAATTAAGAACGGACGTTAGTCATCTTCCACCTGCACTCTCTCGACTCTACATAGCACACTGATTATGTAACATACCTTTGTTCTTGGATTAACTGGTGTGAACTTCCCACTTCCAGAGGTGGCATTCAGTGGAGAACAAGAATTGCTGATCGCCCCTGAAGATCTATCCAGGAGAAAGAAGCAGGCAGGCAGAGAGTGAGATTTACCACTACCACTGTCCATCAACGATTGTGCAACTGCTCTCTGTAC
>JADRCH010000180.1:1249095-1280373 GCA_019843965.1 Rhynchomys soricoides | reverse complement strand
GTGGTAACACTGTATCAATACGAAACTTCAACAGTTTACTCTTTTACAGAAAGAATGAAGGTTCGGCATTCTCGTGTGCCTGTCACCTCCATCTCTAACAGAGCATCTCTTACTTATAATATCCTGAAGTAACTCATTACAACTGACCATCCAACCCCGATCACTACTAACAAAGCCCAGTTCCCATCAGGGTTCCCTCTGTATGACACACATTCTGCAGATTTTGACAGCTAACTGCACATGCCTTCCATATATAATACCATATAGGTAAGATTTTTAAAGGCTGTGCAGTAGTGGGAAGGTGGTCAGGGTAGCCGAGGAGAGATGAGAACTGGAGCAGAACAGTACAAGGATGCAGGGTGGAGACAGAAAAGTCAGGGAACACCTTCCTGACCTGCCTACCAATCACATGGCTCATCTAGGCCAATCAGCTTTGTGTTCACTTATTGCAAGGGATGAAAGCGCTACTAGTCAATATATCTACCCTGGGATATAGCATCTCCTAATTTTGTAGTAATAAATGCATAAATAATTCCCCATTTTTGTTTTAAGCATGAAACCCTACTTGGTTAAACTTCTTTCTTACCTTATTCTCTCTGTATGAGTGAGTCTGTCTGAACTTAAGTTAAAAAGATACTGAGTGCAGAGAGAAAGGCACACAGACACTCTTGATGCTTTGAGTAACAGCAGCCCTGTGGCCCTACCTTCTTGAACTGACCCCACTGACAGGGGAGACAGTACTGCACTTCGAACCCTCTGAAGCCTCCACTCCTGGAACAGATACCTCGATGGTCCGCTTTCCTTCTTCTAAAATATAAAAGTAAAATTTAATCTCCTTCTCATTAAAAAAAAGCAACATTTTTGCTCAACTTCAATATTATTAGAAATTATACATTACAATTTTTGGTGTTTATATATTTTTATCATGATGGCTCATAGAAACACTTGAGAGATGCTTTTTAAAAATGAACTGTTAAGACAAGAAACTTCAGCTATTTGTCAATGTGGCAGCATGCCAGTTCACAGAAAGCCAGAATCTTCCAACAAGTGGCATCACATCACAGCAAGAAGTGAAAAACAGTGGGCCCTAAGATATACTGGGGAACAGGAGAGTGGGTGAAGGGAAGGAGTGAGGGGGATGAATAGGGTGAAAATGCATGTATTTGTGAAATTGTCACAGAATAAAAAATTTTAAAAATTAAAAGAGAGCGAGCCTTAAAGTTTAATTTTTCAATGTCATAAAATTAAATAGGGTTTCTTTTACCCCCACAGCTATGAAATCTGATCTGAAGAATGACTTGCAGGATCCTCTATGACGATGACAGATATAAAGTATTTCACTAATAAGTGTCTGTTGATTGCTTATCTACTTAGGAAACCCTGAAAATTCACATAATTAGACTTTGCTTTGGCCGAAGGAAAGTCCATGCCTGGTGCTATAAATCTGATCAAAACCACATGGCAGGGAAGGTCATAGGTCCTGAGTAGAAGAGACTAACTACTGTTGTCTGGCTAAATTGTTATGTCCAGCTGCCTTCTAAGTGTCTCTATTTACAGCCACAGAAAAAACACTACTCTCAGCTGTATTCAGACTAGCTTAGCTGGGCAGAAAACAGTGGTGAATGCAGACTCTTGACTGTTCACAGGGCTGAGAATAAGAGCTGGTAAAGACTCTCAAAAGGACATTTACAGCTCCTCCTCTAAGGCTCAGGGAATCCATGGAAGAGGGTAGAACAAATGTAATAGCTGGAAGACAGGGAGCAGGGTTGTGTTCTGGGCAGAACCGGGCCACTGACATTAGGAAATCACAGCGCCTATGGTTGCCTGCACTGGGCCGAACAATAGTGGAGTAGGGAGCTTGTGGAGCCCTAGCTCTCTATACTGAACTACTGGCTAAGGCTGGATTCTGGAAGGTGGGAGTGTCACTGTCCTTAGTTAGGTAATACTGGGAAGCCCACCAGGCTTTGTGGGATAGTTCCATATCAACGGTCATTCGAACCATCCTTAAAATCAGTGGGTTACAAAACAAGTTACCAACACGAGAAAGGGACCTGTAGGCAGGGGGTGGCAGGGGTGTAGAGAAAGAGAAGAACAGAGGGTGAGAAGAACCAGAATGCATTATATTCATGTATAAAACTGTCAAAGAACAAAGCTAATTTTTAAAAATCCCCCTAGTTATCCTACAAAACCATGGCACTGTTTACTCTAATTTTTATTATACCCTACAGAGGTTGCTTTAAAATCAAGAATTCTCTTTTGGGTGTGTTGAATACTAGATAAGATAACAGAAATAAACATAACTGTCAAGCTTACAGAACACTATGGGAGGCAATGTCACATTCAGTCACAGAATCACACGCCAGGCTGTGCTGCTCTATGCCCCCACTATTCTCAGAACCTAATGACACGTTCTCCTACACCTATCGTTTGCTGCGTGGTCCCCAGTTTGGTGCTGGAATATTTAAGACCACACAGGGCAGGCACCTTGCAGAGCTCACATGTATTTGAACAATTTACGTATTTGAACCAGAATTTGCCTCCAGCCTTCATGACTATGAAGAACTGAAGACAGCTATCGATCAACTGAGAAAACCTAGAATAAATACAAAGGAAAGGCATTGGGGGAAATGCATTACCTGTTGCTTTCTAGTCATCCCCAATTCTTGTTCAAATTTTCAAAAAATAAATAATTTCCAACAGAGGTGAAAACTCTTAGTGGTAGCATATGGGAAACAGACTTCACCCAGCCATGCAGAACACTTGGGTCCCTGTAAGCACCACAGGTTTAGCATCTCAGAGACGCCACTGATACAGCCTTTCAATTCTTCACAATCTGCCTTAGACTGGGCTCCAAACCATACCTTTGATGTAGCACCACCCTTGAGGGCATAAATGTCGTTCTGGCTAAAAGCCACTTTGAGCTACTTCATTTATTTAGCACTGTTTGAACAGGACTACTATGAAAACAAATTTTTAAGTTATAATTCAATTATTTTCTAATATTCTTTACATATTCTTAAATATAACACAATAATGTAAAAACTAAATTGAGTGGGAATGTTTTCCTGGTTCTAAGAGAGCAATTATTTGTAATCTGGTACAGTAACATTTACAGATAGTCTAATTTTGATGCTTATACTTTAGGCTGCATATATCCTAAGTGAGTCACATACGGTAATGAATATTTCACTTGGATGGTGTTTCCCTGGATGCCAAAGACTGGCTATAGAGCAAGAGACAGCTTTCTATTTCTATCACTATTTCTGTCACTGACTCTCTGACCCAAGCCAGCTTCTTCTGGTACAAAACTGGGGTACTAGAACACAGTATGCTCTGAGGGTCTTTTGACTCAATAGGAACTTTTGCAATTGAGAGAGTAAAACCATACTTCTAAGTTTTTAAGTCATGAATCTGTGACCCACCGGCCCAAGCTCTGAGAGGTGACTCAACAGGTGACACTGGTGACGAGGAAAGGGTCAAGCCAACAAGTTTCTGCTGCTCTATCAGCTGGAGCAGTTTGCTGCGTGCCTCCATGCTCTGTCGGTTCAACTCTGCAATCCGCTCCTCCATGCTGCTTGGTGTTAGAGACTGAACTGCTGGGAAATTCTTCAGGGGGAAAGGTATAAATTCATCATTAAAACCCAACCAATTCTGACTTTTCCACTAACTGCCAGCAATCCAGTATTTATGAGCCTTGATAGATATACACAAATGAATGATAGGGTAAAATAGTTTACAAATCATTTAACTGAAGAATGAAGGCTAAAGCAAAGGCATACACAAAATCTTCCACTGCTGCATAAGCAGTCCAATGGGCCAAAGTTGCCCTGCACCTGCAGCTCTCACTACTTGCCTCAGCTAAACTAGAAAGAGAGAGAGTCACAAGAGCGAAGGCATGTCTGCCAGTGAGGTAAATGAGACACTCCTATTGATGACAGATCAGAGTTGGGACAGACTACACAGGAATTTCTCTGAATCTAAAAAGAATGTTTCTAAAACTCCAGTCTTCAAACAAGGCTCATGAATTATCTTTCAAAGACTCTTAAAAATACTATTCCTTTGCTTTTAGCTTCAGAGATCTGATTTAAGAATACCCGTGATTAGAAAGGAATGTAAGACAGTAAAATAGTCTAAATAGAGAGTAAAAGCCCAAACAATACAAAACAAAAAACTACTCTGGAGATACAATGTAAGTTTAATTTGAAAAGCCCAAGAAAAATGTACTTTCACCATTCAGAATAATTTTATTTAGTTAAATATATCTCGTTAAGGAAAAAAAAAATCCCTGATAGAAATGACTAATCTGAACTACTGGGTTTTTGCTTTTGTCTGTTTATTTTTTTTAAAGATAAGTAAACCAATAAGAGTCAAAGGCTATTTTGTATTTCCGATTAAAATAGAAAGGGGATAGTAAAGGCAGCAGTGTCAGACCTCTCTCTCTAGGGTACCATACGTAGTATATAGAAAGGGCACAGGCTCAATATTAAATTGTGTTACCTTTTCAAAAGTAACAGTGATCTGTTTCAAATGATCTTCAACACTCTACAAACATATAATGTAATATGCAAACACATTTGTGCCTGTGCATGGCTGCTGCCCACCACCGATGCTCCTTCCTGGCTAGTGCTCTTGAGCCAATGATAACCGAAGTGGCTCCTACTGCCACCTCCCACTTTCCTCACCAAAAGCACTCAGGCATGAATTGAAAGCTCTTAGGAAAGTGGCTATCTCAGAAATCCCTTATCCCCAGGCTGCTCGCACCTTCTGACTGCAAGAGCAGTGTAGCACCCACTGTCGGATCCTTACTGGAGTCACCTTTCCTCAAAAAGGCTCAAATAAAGTACCCTCTGTGACCAGGATGTGTCAAGGACACTCCTATCTGGGACTCAGATTCACGTTTCTCTCCACAAACAATGAAATAAAGGTTTAAGTGATCAGATTAGTTGATAGACTTTACTTATAAAATAACTTCTTTGACAGAAAGACAAATCCACATGATCTTATCCATGTAGAGAGTATACAAAAGCTGACCTCACAGAAGCTAGGAGTAGATAAGTTGTTACCAGAGTTGGGAACAGAGTAACAAGGAGCAGGGAAGCTTTTCCATTGGGGACGAAAAACAATTAGGGGGGGTTTGTTGTTTTCTTGTTTGTTTGTTTTTAAAAGGCAGATCTCATACTATAGCCCAGAATGGTCTGGCACTCACTACAGCAGCCCTGGTTGTCCTCAAACCCATGTCAACCCTGCCTCAGTCTCTTGAGGATTATTGAGCCAACATGCCTGGCACTAGTTACGCAGGATAAAAAATCCTATTCTACATGTAAGATCGACGCTCCTCAGAATGAGCAGACCAGCAGGTCTGGCATCACGGTGGGATGTATTAGAATGACACAGACCTATTCAGTCAGGCACTACATTTTAGCAAGCTCCTCAGACAGTTCAGATGCACACTGAAGTCTAACTGATTCTTTAAATGTAATTTCTGTAGGAAAACCCATTCTGTGCCCTAGAAAAAGTTATTCAAGAGTTAAGGGCCAACTACTCTTTAATAGGCCCTGTTAAGAGTAAATCACTTTTTCTAAGATCCAGTTGTGCAGCAAGCATCTAGGTCCTCCTGATTATCACTCACTCCTGGCTTACCCTCAGCCCTCCCACACCTTTTCCTTACTTCTATTTTCTGAATTCATGCATTTTTTTCTTTCATGTTGCAAAACAAACAAACAGGTAAGTTTTATCTATCTTGTAAGGAAGATATGTCAAAGCTACAGTCACTTCTGTCTGGACATCTGATACAGCTTGGTATGAAACGTACCAACTCATATACTGGGGGCTTGCTTGCCAGCTCGTGGGCTCGGGGGAGTGACCGGCTCCTGAGGGCTTTAATGAAGGACTGATCCATAACGTGACAGTATTATACGTAGGCAATGACAAGGAGGAGGCAGGGCTTAGCTAGAAGAACTTCACCACCTGGGCACATCTTAAAGAGATGTACCTTACCCTCTGACCCTCTGGGCCACCATGAGATAGTGGCCTCTATCACATGTTCTGGCCACCATGAGAGTCTGCTTGTCTAACCTAAGGGCCAGAGCAATAGATTCTGCCACATGGAGTAACCCCTCTGAAACCATGAGTGAAAGCAACTCTTTATCCTCTTTTTAGTCGGTCCCTTTAGACTGCAGAGACAGGTCTAACAGTGTCCGTGCAATCCTAACTCCTGCTGTGTCCCCAGTCAGTCTCCAGTCAGTCTCAGGTGGTACTTACAGCAGGCACTTCGCTGGCACCTCCCTGTTTGCTTGGCTCCCGGAGTCCATCACCTTGCTCTCCCCTTGAGCTGGTAATATTGTTCAGGTGAGCCTTGATGGCTGAATTCTGCAGTGTCAGCTCAGCAATCCGGGACACTACATCCTTTCTCTGCCCCAGTGCCTCCATTGTTCTAAGCTGCTGCCCATCTCCAAGCACCGTGGGCTCCTCTGGGAACATGAGGTTTCTCGACTGCTGAGTGCTGGGAAGGGAACTGCAAGGGGGCTGTGACATGTTAACAAATGGTGGCTGGCTTTTGTTTTCCACGTCTTCTCCCATGTGAGAGACTCTCCATCTCTGAGTGAAGAGACGGTTTTCCTCATTTGAGTTCTGAATATCTGGATCAATAGGCAAGGTCTTCTTTTCCCAGTTCTGTTCCTTCTCTATGACTTCCACAGTGGGAGGAATTCGTGGGGCCGGACGAGTCTGAACAGTTCTCCTCAGTACTGTAAGTAAGAATTTTAAAACAGTCGTAAGCAACTTATTTTTCTGTCAATCAGTGCTATAATCACAGCCTCATGCTGTCACAGTAGTTAGGGAAGTATGTAATAGAAGGGTTTAGCTCCCGAGTGCCTAGAGTATTCTCACAAAGAAATATGTACAATCACGTACTGAAACCTTCACACTCCTGAGACCATTTATCAGCACTCTTGTGAAAAACCATGTGTCACGACAGGTTTTAACATACTTTGATACATGTGCCTCCTACCCAGAAACAGTGATGCATTCCTGTAATCACAAATGAGAAGGAATGATTGTAGGCCAGCCTGGGCTACATAGAGACACTGATGTGGGGGTGGGGGGTTGGGGGGAGGAGATGATTGAATAACCACTGTAGGGGATAAAAATCTAATATAAACAAACATCACAACTCAAAGCTTACGTTCTTATTCTAGACATAATTAATAACTGCCCAGACCCCTAAGAAATATTAAACTGAGTTAGAAAGCTGTAACAAACTGTAAGAAACATTAAAGTAAAAAACTCTCACACGCTAGAATAATAAAGCTGGGGTCCAGATGGGGTGTCTTAGTCCAAGCCTCCCCCAAGGGAATAAGGAGTGGGCAAGCCACCGGCACTCTTAGCCCAGCACCATCTCCATTTCCACCATGCTGATCTGACCTATTTGCCATGGAAACAGCAAAGTAAAATTCTTGTAACAAGGATTTGCCATTTTCTTCAACCTCTGGAACCTCTTCAGTTCCTTTACTGAAAACACATCAAAGTCCAGAAAATCTGAGGAACGTAACAGTCCCAATAATAAAACTTAGGTTGTACTGTTCTAAAAGAAAATGTTAATGTCTTTTAAAGAAATCAAAATCCATGCAAAACAGGGGAGAAAAAAGTATCTTTGAAAAGAGGAGCTAGAAAGCTATCTCAGCAAAAGTCACTAGCACACAGGCTGCAGTTCCAGTGTGAAATCGCACAGGAGGTAACTGACTCTCCAGAGTTGTCCTTCGACCTCCACACACAAGCCAGTGTCCACATGCCTACTTCTCCCTCTCTAAATTAATCAAATTGAAAAGGTGGACAGTGAGAAAGGAATATAATTAATGCTGCTGACCGCTGGCCTCCACTCAGGCACATGGATGAGGGAACCCCAACACATACACAAATAAACAAAAATAATTAAAAATATTTTTTCAAGGACTAGTGACACATAGTTCAGTGGGTTAAAGTCCTTGCCACCAAGCCTGATGACCTGAATTTGATACCTAGGAACCACATGGTGGAAGGCAAGAATCTACAAGTTTCCTCTGATTTCCATATGTGTGTCATGGACATTTTCACTCACACACACACACACACACACACACACACACACACACACGTCAGCAGCGGCATGTCTTTAAAGAGTGTACTTTTTCAGAACCTCCTCATCCTCCGTCTCGGCTGTCATGAGGTGAGTGGCTCTCCTCCGCCATACCTTATTCTACTGCCATTCAGAAAGAGCAGAGCTAGCTGACCACAGACCACTGAACCCAGGAAAAACAAGTCCTTCCTCCTTCAACTTATCTGAGTGCAGGGGAACTACCCTAAAAAATCCATGTGCATGCATGTATATACGTATACACACACACACACACACATACATACACACATTTATCATATAAGTGAAGGGGAAAACAATCACAGCTTCCATATAAATAGAGAAGAAGCATGCTTACCATCCTGCAGAGGAGAGAATTCCGAGTTACTCTTCTGCCGGGGTGGTGTTAGCATCACAGCTGGCTCAAAAATATGTGTTGGGAAGTTATTGGCCAGATTCAAGTTTTCTGTGGGGGTTGGCCCCTGAGATAGTTTACCAGGCAACTCTTCCTGTGGGAATTCAACCATTTCTTCCCCTCTGAACATCAATGGCATGGAGACATTACTGCTTCCAACAGGACCCTCTGAGAAAGGTAAGAGGACACTAACATGAAAGGAGCAAAAGGGAAGCATGGGCACACTTATCAACTCCCCAGACCCCTGAGGGTACTAAACTACTGAGTCAGAAAGCTAGAAGAGACATCCAAGTAAAAAACCCAGTGTTTATTCTATTTAAGTGTGTGTGTGTGTGTGTGTGTGTGTGTGTGTGTGAGACAGAGAGAGAGCTGCATGTTTTCAGAAGTTCACAAAGGCCAGAAGAGGGCTTCAGATGCCCTGGAACCAGAGTTACTGGGAGGAGTTAAGAGCTACCACAGGGGTACAGTGAAGTGAACCTGTGTCTTATGCAAGAGGAGTAGTGTTCTTAACCATGAAGCCATCTCTCCAGCCTCCAGGTATTCATTCTTAACTGCATTTAAGTAGTGTGAAAATTCCCAGCGTCCTCACTCTCTCAACTATATCCTCCCTTGCCAGAAACTCAGAGGCAGGCTCTTGTTTTAGTAGGAAAAGCTGTGAAAGACACAAAGCTATTCTTAAGAAAGCCACTTACAGACCCACCACCCAAAGCATGCCCATTTGCTTCCTAATGGTCACGACAAATAAGGCAAGAACAAAACTTTAATATATTGACTTCTGCATGCAAGCATCATTCCAAAACAAGATAACTTGGTAATTTATGTGTCAACAGTGTGGTGCATTCTGTGCTATCCTAACAGGGTTGTAAGGCTGAGACTTAGGAAGATGTGAACCAGATTTCACCTGTGTAACATTTCGGACTTTGCCCCAGGCAATAATGAGAATTCCCAATAATAACTGTCAAGTACCATAACCTCTGGGTTTCTCACCCTTGAGTAACTAAAGGTTTCTTAGTAGCAAAGCTAACTTACCAACATTATAGTAATGAGATATTAATAGCAAAGCCCACCAGAAGAGAGTGAGCTCATACAAGTTATATTTCAGTCTGCCACTTCCTCTAAGCCACAAGCTCTACCTTCGTTGCTTATCACTACTCTAAGGATATGAGGTGATTTAATAACAGTCTGGGAATAGTAAGACTCCACCTACCTACATTATCCACAAGTCTTCTACCCATAGCTGCCCTTTCTGAGGCTTGACTTTCTTGTCTGGAGTTATTTATCACAGGGCAGTTCTTAATGGCATGTGTGAGCGATACAAGCTGCTCGTCTGTCGTAATCATGTACTGCTGAAGTCTCACCTAAAGAAAACCACACATCACTGACATAACAGACATCAGTCATTATCTAAAGAGTAAGCCTCCCAGAGATGTGAGTGAGTGTGAGTGGGATCATTTTAAATACCTACCCTAAAGCAATGTTATCCATAATTTTAAATGCTCTAAAGGAATCGTGGTGATGGAATGATTAAATAACTAATCACTATTACTAAGTACTCTGCTATCAATATTAAGCCTAACTTTTTATAGAGCTTCTAATTTGTAAATCTCTTCACATAGATTATCTCTACTGACAAGCTACAATAAGAGAGTGACACCTTAGGTGGGGGAAACTCAACAGAGCATTCATGGGCATTTAAGTGGATAGAGTCTAATGTCATAAAAACATACCATTATGTACTGCAACAATGTGAAGAGCAAGAGAAAAGCTCGGCACTCTACATGTAGTATGATTATAGAGCTTTCTAGGAAAGGTGGCTGTAGTCAATGTATACTCAGATTTAAAGGTGGCTGTAGTCAATGTATACTGAGATTTAAAGGTAGCTGTAGTCAATGTATACTCAGATTTGTCTGTGTATATGTATAGACCTACTAATGTTACATAATTTTCAAATTTAAAATACATAAAATATCACATCAACTGGTTTATTATCTGTCATATAGCTGAATGTTTGGAATTCCATTCTTACATTAAAAGTCAGCTTCTTTGTCTACAAGTTTAGATGGATTTGTTCTGTATCTTTTCCATACTGTAGATGTAAATAGGTGATGTCAACAAGTCTGACTACAACCACAAAATACAGGTCTCCATAAATATTGGCATATGATTCTTACAGGCATAAAAGATGGCAGGTGAAAGGAAACAGTTCTGTGACCTTATGACAAAGACATGAGAACCAGTGAGACAGCTGGTGACACATGTCATAAGTGCTTATAAACGCAGACAACTAATAAAATAGGTGTGGTCCAGACGTCAGAGATAGTGTCAATAGTGTATCAATGAATAAAGCATATGAAACAACTTTCTCCCCAAATTTCACACTCATATATTCAGTGGTCTTTTAAGTTTTCCCATCTAGGACTCAAATAGACTTTTCAAATTCAATCTATATTAAAGCTTCTCTTAAATCCTTCTACAACATACGCGGCAGCTTCATCTTTTAAATCCTAATCCCAAACTGCACAATTACCTTTGGCTTTCCCCCTCACACCCTTTCCTTCGCTCCATTTCCAATGGGATTTGTTGACCTTCAAAATACACTCCGAATTTGTTCAGTCTTCACGCCATGTCCCACTTCCACTCTAGACCACACTGCTATGCCCCTTCTGAGTCAATCTCACAACGCCTAGATGCAATGCTCTGCTACTTTACCTAGTTCTGTCCTCAAACTGTAGTCTGAGACAACAGAGTGATTTTACAGGGACACCTGAGAGCAGCTTCAATTTTCAAAAGAAACCAGTAAAGACACCATCTATGCAGCATTAGTCAACTATTAACTGGAGGCAGTTCAGTTTGAAAATGAGATTTCATTATATTCTTTTGGTAGTAGCAAATCTTCCTAGGCAAGCATGGCAGCACATGCCTGCAATTCTAGCATGCAAGAAGTTGAGACAGGAGGATCACAGAGCCAAGGCCATATTAAGCTACATAGTGAGACTCACTCTCAAACAGTAACAAGAAAGACAACCAAGAAGTCATCAAATCTTCTGATGGCTGGTTTTCTGGAAGCAGCTATGTTTAAAAATATGTTTTGAGTAGAAACACACTGTGGAATAAGAAATAAGGACAATGATGTCTAATATAACTAGCTCTAAGTTTAGGATAGTTACACAGAATCAGAAAAGTGCACATAGCTCACTGATAAATAATTGTAGTCATTTAAGAACTATTCTACAAATATATTAAATATTTGTAAGTATTAATTAAGTATATTATTGTTCAAACAGCTCCTAGGTGGTTAGAACCAGAGTCAAGGGACACTAAGTGGCCCAACAAAGGCAGCCCTCTCTGCCATGGTTCATGCAGCATGGTACAGTGAAGTATTAGTCTGCGGTGGTAATTAGCACAGCAGAGCACAGTGCATGCTTAGAAGCCCAGATGACCCTCCTAAGACTAAAGTCACATCACGACTCTTCTCTTCAGTGGTTCTCCATTTCATTTGCCTAATTCTTTAAACTTAGCCTTTAAAGAGCCCTATGTGAGGTACTTATCTGAGCTTACCTCTGACTGCTCTCTCTCTCTGCTTCACTCCCTCCACACTGGTATCCCAGAGGACTGTGAAACCCCGTTATACTTCTACCTCAAGACCTCTGCCCTTACTTTTCCTCTGCCTGTCCTGCTCTGTAGCAGTCTGCAAGTACCCACACCAACAAAACGATGAATAGGACAGTCTATGTTCTCAAGCCTGATGAGGACTCATCATGTTTTCAGTGATGAGGACTGGCGTATGTTTAACATAAGTGGGTAAAGTCAATGATACAACAATCAAGCACATCAAAAGTATGCAGAGGCAGACTGCTTAGGGGGTTAAGGATACGGCTCAGTCGGTAAAGTGCTTGCCACACAAACATAAGGACCTGAGTTCAAATCCCCAACTCCAATGTAAAATGCCAGATACAGCAGCACATGTTTATCATACCAGTGCTGGGGGCAAAGAGACAGGTAGACTCTTGGAGCTCATTGGCCAGAGTCTAGTTGAATTGGTGAGCCCACATTCAAGGAGAAACCCTACCTCAAAAAATAAGATGAAGAGTGACTAAGGCTGACACCAACATCTACCTCTGTCCTCCACACAGACTTATACACACACATGAACATGTATAGTCACATAATGCATACAAAGAGAATAATTAAAGAAGCATGTAGTCAGTGTTCTAGAAAAGGTATTATATGCCTTTCTATAGTCACTGAAAACAACCACAAACAGCATCTTATCTCAGTGCAGAAGGGTTCAAAGGCTCTGTTATCCTTCCCTCTAAAATGACAGCTGGCTACCAGAACACCCCTTCGCACTCTGTAAATGACCACAGTATTAGTGACGATTGAAATGTAGATCCTGTTATCCCCACTCCATGGTATATTTCTTAGAAATAGCAAACTTATCCTATATATTATATGCAACTTAAATTTTGACTATAGAACCCTGGTATAACAAACATTCATTACCACCTACTGCTGCCCAGCAGGACAGGTAGTCACATCAGAGTGGCTAAGCCATCCGCAGCTCCAGGAGAACCTTGCATGCATGTAGAGATGCTCACTATCAAACATGGAGCCTCTGGAAGAGCATGTGAATACCTGCATGGCGCTATTTTCTTCTCTGAGGAGAAGAATTTCAGCTGTCAGAGCATCAATGAGCTCTCGGTGATCACCCAACATCTGTTCCAGCTGCTGCCTTGTCTCTACTTCCTTCCGAAGTTGGATTTCACTCTACAAAAGACAAGAAGAAAAGTAAACTCCCACCAGTAGGATCACATACTAACAACTACACTTCTACAAAGACAAGCGAGCAAAGATACTTAGAGAGAAGCTAGAACCACGACAATGATGAGACTTAAAACTTTCATTAGCAGGCTACATTTAATTCATAAAATGCAATTTTTTGTCCTAGTCCCATCTTAAAGAGCTACCTTTTTTTTTTTTTTCCATTTAAAAAGTGAAGAGCTGTGCATGGATACACTTTGAATACAAAGCCCATCTCTAGAAAGACACATTGGTATCTGACCATGACAGTAAGCTACATGTAAACAAACAGGTTAGCTACAAGTTAGGAATGAGAATTAGGTTTTTCACTCCACACTCTTCTGTATGTTTCCATTTTATGTTGTGTGATATACTGCCAATCAAAAACTGACTGTTAAAATATGATTTAAAACAAGTACTATATTGACTATTTCTATGAAGTATCATAGCGTTGACAGTAAGTGAACAGTTACACAGCACGTTACTAGGCCTGCAGTACTTTCTAAGCACTAGCACACTTGCAAGGATTCCAGACGAATGGGAAAAGAATCCTGGGAGGTGGGAGGGAGATAGGAGAGGAGGGTGTGACAGTAATCAGAATATACCCTACGTGCATGTGTATGCAAGAAATTATCAAAGAACATGCTGAATAACAGATAAAAGGGGAGAAGAAACCCACTAGCTATGATACTGTTCATATCATAAAGGCACATCAACAGTACTGTGAAGGAAAAAAAATGAAATAATCACAGAATAGGGGTCTACTGAAAAGACTTTCACATGTCTGACAGTACACAAACCTTTTATTATAAGGCAGTATGAGGAAAACACCCCCAGATCAATCACTGTGTCAATCGCAGTGGTAACTACTGCTTAAAGTAAAAGTTTCCTAACACTTTTGTCATATTTGTTCAACAGATTTAAGTACATAATAAGTAAACTGTATGTAGATTTTTAATCTGTGCATACATATGTGTGAAGGTATGCATGCATGTAAACCTCAAATGCCATTCTCAGAAGTAAAGGCAGGGTCTCTCATTGATCTGGAGTGGAGCTTACCATTTAGGCTAGACTGGCTGGCTCAGGAGCCCCAAGGATACCACCATCTTCACTTCCCCAGTGCTGGGACTAGCAAACATCACCATACCCAGGGATTTTTAATTTGGGGATTAAACTCAAGTACACATGCTTCTAAGCAAACACTTTAGAAACTGAGCTAACTCCCCGATCCTTATGTAGACTTTATAGAAAATTAAAATGTCCTACTAATTCTGTACCACCTAAGGACTGATTATTTATAAGCAAACAATTCTTTAGTCTATAAATCATCTTCCCAGTAATAAGACAACACCCATTCTACAGAGACCACAGTTTTCCTGCCTATGAAATTTACAGATTACAGGCAAAGCAACTCTCCCAACAGAGCTGATATAGGAGCAGCAGCCAGCAGAGGAAAGCAACATAACAAAGCTATAGTTAACAGTGCTATTTAACCCAAAATGCCCAAACAGTAATACTTGCAACTGGCATAAGATATTACTTTATTCATAGCAGATTTATCTTACTAATTAGTTTTTCTAAAATTCACAGTAACAGAAATATTTACCTAAGCATGCATGCATATATATATATATATATATATATATATATGTATAGAATGATAGAGCAGGACTACAAGCATAACTTTTACTAGATAAACTACACCTGAGTAAAATAAAACTAGTCAAATTTAACTGTCCTTACTTAGAGGTTGTAGTAAATTAAGCAAGGAGAAGACAATCCACATATATTTATGCCTACAGAGAAGATTCCCATAACCTGTACCCTTACCTCTTTAAGGTACCGGACCAGGCGGCAGAGAGAGCTCACCAGTGACAGGGTGAAGCCTGTGAGTCCTTGTCCACCCTGCAGCCCCGTGACCTCACGCCCTGTCCACCTCTCATACTCTTCCATTTCATGTTCCACTTCATGGATCATGTGTTGGAGGACATCCAGGCTGGAATTACTGCCACCTGGTAAGTCTGCAGAGGCTGTGCTGGAGGAGACCATGTTTTTCTTCTGCTTGGAGGGAGCACGCATATCTTGTTTTCTTTTCACTGAGGACAACAAAATCATTCTAGTTCAAAACCAGGAAAATCACAACTACAACTTTACCAAAAAAAGTTTGGATTGCTCACCATTTTTAAAAAGAAGTTACCACAATCTTTATAACACAAGCCTACAAATTTGACACCCAGTTTACATTATCTATAGCTAACATAACACTCTGTGACACACTGTGTGGGACAGAGAGTTTCTTAGCTTGCCCTTGTCAAACTCATACTTAAATACATCCAGGTGGACAAGCTGAGAAGACATCGGTGTAAAGTGGGGAAGCGGGCACCTTTAGTTAGCAGCTGCTTTTTCTTCCTTGTGTTTAGCACCTGTCCCACGTAGCTGGAGTCTACAGGCTCAGCAGACTCCTCAGGCTGAAGCCCAGCCTGGATTCTCTTGACAGCATCCGTTGCATTCAGAGCAGCTGGAAAGGAAGATCACAGCAGAAAGCATTTCAGGAGAATAAGCTTTCTCTAAAAACAGTTCCACTAACAGAGCCATCAGGATGTGATCAATGTATAAAGACTCCAAAAGCTAAGTAGCATTTGAAAACTATGTTCAAAACAAACAGACAAACAAGCAAACCTAAGAAAGTATGCTACTAGAAATACTGCAAAGGAGCAACTAGCCTTTCTGATCCTCTGCTGAAAGCTCCGAGGACGGAGATCCTGGGGGAGTTCTTTGTGACTGGGTAGCGATTTTCTGCTGAATATCAGTCCACAGTTGATTGATTAACTCAGAATTCTCTTCCTTTAGTTGGTGAAGAAACCTATAAATTATGGGACAATTAGAATCAATAGGTGCAGTCATTTAAACTGTCCAACTGTTCATGTGTTTGATTTTCAAGTTTTTAGCAATTTACAATAAAACAAAAACCGTTACTGACTTTTTCTGACAAGACAATGTGGTGACTGAATGAGAAATGTCTCCCATAGGTATACACATTCACATTTTGGTCCCCAGCTAGTGGAGCTATTTGGAAAGATTGTGGAACCTTTAATGAAAGGTGACTTTGCAGGAGTAAGTCTGTCACTGGGGGTGAGCCTTGAGAGTAAGGTTTTTAGTAGCCCTGCCCCACTTCCTATGTCGTGCTCCCAGACTGCCAATGCATCGTGACAGGCTGGCCTCCTGCTCCTGCGTCATACCTTCACCATGCCTTCCCTGCCACAATGGCCTGTATCCCCTCTGCAACTTGAAGCCAAAATAAACGTATTTTTCCTTAGGCTGCTTTTGTCTGAGTATTTTATCATAGCAACAGAATGATGCTAATACAGACAGGTAAGAAGCCAAAAGGCCCATTATCTTAGGGAAGAAAGCAGTCCAGCTGCCTCCAGTTTCTATGTCACGTTGTCCCTTATACAAGAGGTTTGCCTTTTTATATAAAGTCTCACCCTTCTTTCTCTCTCTAAAGTAATTATTTATCTATGGTTCTGCCCTTGTGGTTTCTCTTCCCTTCAGGAGACCAAGTCTGCACAGCAGACAGTTTGCTCATATTGAAGAAAATGTTTTGCACCAGAAATGGGGCAGGAATCAGAAGAGGAGCCTAGGGACTTTGTACTTGGAAGCCCTTTCATGACAGAGCTCAGCCTTATCCACAAATGTTACTGTCACTGACAATGCTGATACTTCATTTCTCAATTAAATTGAGACTTAAGAAGTGGGAAGACAGAAAATAGAAACAAATGTCTCCCATCTAATGAATGTGTAAATGTGGTATAGCTATTCAAGGAAATACTTTTCAGCCAGAGAAATGAAACATTGCTTTATATTACAATGTGAAAGACACCAGACACAAGAGACAGTACACTGCAAAATCTCTATATGACATGTCTAAGTGGGCAAATCTATAGGGCAGAAAATATATCAGTGGTTATTCAGTACTGAAGGGACTGGACGGAAATGGCCTTTCTTTCTGAGGTAATGAAATATCCTAAAATTGATTGCAATGGCGACAAGATGACTGTAAATGTTCAAACACTGAATTATAAATAAACAGGTATGTATCTATGAACTATAAATCAAACTGTTAGAAATTAAATAGAAAATAAGTATTCTAATTAAGCCACTTCAAAAACCTCAATTCCAAGCAAACTATAAGCAACACATTAGAACACCATTTGCTAAAAAAGTGTCTCTAGCAAAAGAGCCATGATATGAGCTTTGCAGAGGGGACAAGTGACAAGAGAAGACCCTTCGTAATACAACACCAGCAGTTTTAAGTCCAACCTTTAGGAAAAATATCAGAAGAATGTGCTACAAATTGGAAAAATAAACACCACATTCTTACACTTACATTACCATCTCTAACACCGATGCTTCCAAGAGTCAGGCTACATAGCAGCCACAAATATAATGCAACACCATCGCAGTAGGCTAAAAGCTGCCAAAAGACTCCCATAACCCAATCTCTAGAGTCTATGAATATAGTCTACACTAAAAGGGGATTTTGCAGATTTGGGGAAGTTAAAGGCTATGAGATAGGGACATGTTCATAAATTACTGAGGAGTGCCTTAACTTCAAAATATGTGCATCCATAGAGAGTAAGGGAGATCTGATCCACATGGTGAAAACAGAGACAGAGACTGGCCTGTCACAAGTCACGGACTGCCAGCAGTCCCTACCAAATGCCTCCAAAGAAGAAAGGAGCAATAGATTGTCTTCTGGGCTCTCCCAGAAGGTGGAATGGCTCTAAACACACCTGATTTCAGCCTAGTGAAACGTATTTCAGATCTCAAACCTATAGACACAATGGATTTGTATTGTCTTAAGCTGTCAAGTTTTTGTTAATTTGTTACAGCATCATCAGAAAACTAATGCAGACTATGACTTGAGTAGGTTGCTAGTGTAGACACGGCATGGAAATAAGTAGCTTGGGAGTGAGCCTAGAAAGGTTTTTAGGTGAATGACAGAAGCAGCCTACATGGTCTTAAATGAACTATTGGCAGAAATGTGGGTGTTAGTAATTCCTCTGATAAAGATAAAGGAAGAGGTGAGGTGCATTGTAGAGGCCCCAAACTGACTTAAGGAATTCTCAATATTGTAAATAGAAAGTTGACAGAAATATGACTGTCAACAGGCTTCTAGTCTGAGAACATGCTGTTGGACTAGAGGGTAGCCAATGTTTGAGTGGTAGAAATCTTAGTGTAGTTGTATACAAAGTAGAACTTTATAAGTGATGAACCAAGAAGTTCTGTTGAAGAGATTGCAAAGCAAAGTGCTAAGGATACAGTGGACAGAAAAAGAAAAACTGAGGGCAGACTGTTCTGCAAAGAGGATTCAGGGTTAAGGCTTCAGCTCAGTGGTAGAATGCTTGCCTAGTATATTTGAGGCTCCAAGTTCAATCTCTAGCACTGGGAAGAAGAAAAGGGATTAGGACTTGAAATTTTGAGAAATGCTTGGGCCTGCAAATCTCAAAAGATAATTAAATTATCAGACTGTTGCTAGGAAAGCAAGCTCTAGAGAGGAACAAATGTGTGCTGCCAAGTGTTTGCTAGTTCTGAAGGGCAAGATATAATTCCTGGATCTCCTCAGTGATCTCAGAAGCCAGAGCAAAAAAAGAGATTATCCAGGAAAGATTCATGAAGACCTCTTGCCTATCATGTAAAACACAAACATCCTTAAGAGCCTTTGAGAGTGTTATAACAGCAGAAATACTGCTGTCTTGGACTAAGAGGATGGAGTAAAGAATTGGTGCCAGACTCCTAAATTCTACAGAGTTGATAAAGCTATCCAACTATAAACATAAGCTGTCTATCCTCCAGGTAAAGGGATGAATGACCCCAAGACCAGAGCTACAGATGTTTGTACAGATTTAAATCCACAGGCATAGGGGCCAAGGGGAAAGCCTCAGAAATAGTGGGCAGAGCTATGGACACTGAGGCTGAAGACTTAGGCTGGAGACTATTGCCAGGCCTTGAAACTTAATGTAATTCGTCTGTCTAGATTTCAAAGTGTCTTGTAAGTGCCGACTACTTTCTTCTTTTGATAAATTTTCTGCTTTTAAAACAAAAATGTCTATAACTCTTATCCCAGATATGTTCCATCACTGTACTCTAAAAGCAGATAACATGTTTTCTAATTTTATATAACTACATATGAAAAAAAAAAAAAATTCTGTGGTAGAACAGATCATACCCAGCCTTCTCATACCTTATTTAATGCTGAGATTAGGGACATTTTCTCTAGAACTGACAGAAGGGCATGCTTTTAGAACAAGATGTGCTCAACTGTATCCATAAAAATCCACACATACAATACTAATATTACGAACAGAAAATTTAAACTCAAATCATTGAGCTAATGAAGATCCCTCCCCAATAATGCCAAGGAGGGAGTCAGAATAAAGCTGCAACAACACATAAGATGAAATTAAATGTGCATATGTAAGAATCTGGAGATATTACACATGTCTGTACATATTGAGCAGTACATAGCTATTGCACAGTAGAAGTATTTTAAAAAAAAGGGTATGGGAGCAGTGTATGCTGGTAAAACACTTCTGAAAGTAAAAGGTTATGAGTGTGTGCACACAGGAGTGTACACATTTACTGATTAAGAAATTCTAAAAATTAAATTTTTAAATGAATAAATATCAGGAAAAATGATCTATTGAATGCAAGGAAAAAAATAAAGATTAATACTAGGTGTGCAGTGAAAATTTATTTTCATAAGATGCATTGAGGCCCTTCAAGAAAGCAGCAGAGGAGTGGCAGTGCGATTAGGGAGAGAGCAAATGCTAGGGAAACAGAGCAGGGGACAGGGCGAGCCTCCTGTCATAACTAGTCACGGAGCAGAGCAGCAGGACACCAGCAGAGCCGAGAATACCAGCAATGAAGACAGGAGAGACAACCCTACAACTTAAAGGGCCAACTGTGTTGGACAAGGGACACTGACATGGAGCCTTAACTGTGGCCCTTACATCTAAAGTCAGATAAATAAATGTTGAAGGAGAAGGTAATCAAGTTGTTAGACAAAAATACCAAATGTCTTACAAAAGCAAGAAAATTACTACAGCATTGGACTTCATAAAGCAATGGAGAAGGCCAACCAAGAGTGAAGAGCACTGCCAAAAAAGCCATCCAGTACTTCAAGTACAAAAGTTATAGCAAATGTCTGAATGCTATGCAGAGAATGAAATATCGACCATAAAACACTTAGACCTAAACAGGATGCCTCCAACAAATCCCTTCCCTCAGGCCTCAGAGAACCCTGCAGAAGAGGAGACAGAAAGAGTGTAAGAGCCAGAGGGGATGAAGAACACCAAGAAAACAAGACCCTTAAATCCACATGAACAATGTTTATATGAACTCACAAGACTGAGGGAGCATGCACAGGGCCTGCATGGTTCCACACAAGGTCCTCTGTGTATATATTATGGCTTCCAGTTTAGTGTTTTTATGGGATTTTTTGAGTGTGATAAGTGGGTCTCTGATTCTTGTGCTTCTCTTGGGCTCTTTTCTCTTTTCCTTCTGTTTTGTCTAATTCTGATGTGTTAGTTTTTTCTTTAAAATCTTATTTCATATAGTATATATTTTATTTTTTAAATTATAGATAATACAGAACATATATTTATAATTTATAATAATTTTATTATTTCTTAGAAGCCTGTTTTCTAAGGAGAGACAGAAAGGGTAGATCTATTTGGGAGGGGAGGTAGAAAGGAACTAGGAGGAGTAGAGGGAAAAGAATCCATAACCAGCATATATTACATGAGAAAAGTATCTATTTTCAATAAAGGGGAGGGGATGTCTAAAGAATTCAAGGAACATTCTATTCATGAGCCCAACAGCATGGGCTTTAACTAACTAAGATTCAATTACAAGACACTCAAGGAAGCATAAAAGGTCTGGATGAGCATCTAACAATTATTTCATGGCTGTAAGATAAAAGCAAACAAAATCATGGTATAGTAAAGCACAGCCTGTAATTGCCTTATGACTGTCAGTTAAAAACTAAGATGCAACTACAATATAGGGAGAACAATTCACTTGAACAGTCAGTGTGCAAAGGAAAAACAAGAAAACATACTGCTGGCAGCAAAGATTAAATATGAACAGTACTAATCGTCTTACAAAAGGCTCATACACAAAGGTAGCATCACAAGAGAGAACTACGATCTTCCTAAAGCCAAGACTTTTTAAAGAACAACAATGAATACACAGAAGAGAGGCAGTATGCAAGCCTACAATCCTAGCATGCATGGGTCTGAGCTGATGGCTGTGGCCAGCCAGCTTCACAGTGAGATCAAATCAACCTCAGAAAGGGACGGCAACCACAGGACAAACAACAGAACCATGAGTGACTAGACAAAGCTGACACTGAGCACACCACCTGTATGAACTGCTCTTACAGCTTCCCTCACCAATTAGAATTTCCAAATTGACTAGGGAGGCCATATCCACTATACTGTATACGAGGACACAAATAATATAAAATAACTGCAAAAGGCTAAATATAAAAGACTACATGTAAAAAGCAAAGATAATGCAGACAATCAAAAACAAGAAGTAGAGGTTTTATTCCCTATCTCAGACAAAAGTCTGCACCAAAAGCCACTGAACATGACAATGGAGATTATGATGCTAAAAGACATTGATCAAAATAAAGATATAGCATTTATAAATAAATGTTCTATAAGCACAGCAGTCACTTTACAGGAAAGGACACGTTAAACTTCAGTTAAGTATATTAAAACAATAAATATGAAGAAAATCAAAAGAACACTAAGACTAGAAGTCTTTAATATACCATCTCAGTATACAATATGGCAAAACTAAGGAAGGAGAAGGAAGAAATAAGACAGTCAGCAAGGCAGGTGTTATGATGTGCACACAGACCATTATACCTTCCAATAGAACCATAGCCTCTGCTCGAGCACACACACGGAACACTCACAGAAATGATCACAGACTAGATCACAAAGAAAGCATCACCAAGTTCCACAAGCAGGAAGATGACAGGGCATAGCCTGAACTTAGTATGGCTAAACTACCCCGGACAGGGGCTTCCGGAGCTTTGCTTTGTTTTATCTTTAACTCTCAGCAAAAGGGAGAGAAATCAACTGAAATGACCTCATTTCTTAAATAATCCACTTATTTTTAAGAACTGAAAAAAGTACTGCAGTCCTAACTCAAGAAGCAAAACAGAAAGCACAAGGAGGGACGAGGGAAAATTGAGGAGGGATAAATTAAACTATAAGCTCAACCTAATGAGCCAGAAGCCCGATTCTTTGAAAAGTTAAGAAACTAGCTTGTAAGCAATGCAATCCTAAGAGAGGACGGCCAAAAGAAATGATGGGAGGGTCTGGCGCACAAGCCCCAACACACCCCAACACCAAAAGAAGCGTACGTCTATAAAATAAAGAACACAACAGAGACGCCTGTCACTTCACTACTATTTTATACAGCCCTATACATACACAAAAGAAAAGAAGAAACTTGAGGAGGTATTAGACACAGGAATCAAAAATGTCCTTTGTAGGTGACATTATGCTAACCCAGCAACTGGGGAACTGCTGTCAGAACAAACTTACCTAGGACTCAGTGGCAAAGCTGGCCACCGAGATAAGACAGCAGCATGTACGATGATAACCTAGGAGGGACAGGGAAAGGCATCTAGGATGGAGCTCAGGGAAGACTGCTCACCCCTCCCACAGGGCCCCAGACCCCGCCACACAGGGATATAAAAGATATAGTGGGAAAAAAGAAAATCCCACCTAAAGGAGAAACGCTATTTAAGGATAAACTGAATAAGAAGTAAGTACAGGCTACATAAGAAAAATTTCAAAACATTCCTCAAAAACAAAAAGCACAAAGGAGAAACATTAAGTCTTAACAGAAACTATCAATAAGCTTTGCTTTCTGAAGTTAAACAAGTTGATACTAATTTTCATATACAAATAGATTAAAATTATTAGGAACACCCTAAAACTTTAAGAAAAGCTATAAGAGAGTCAGGTATGGTGGCACACACCCTTAATCGCAGTGCTTGGGAGGCAGAGGCAGGTAGATCTCTGTGAGTTCAAGACCAACCTGGTCTACATAGCAAGTTCCAGAACAGCTAGGGCTATCTACAGAGACCTTGTCTCAAAAACAAAACAAACAGAAAGAAAGAAGGAAAGAAGGAAGGAAGGAAGGAAGGAAGGAAGGAAGGAAGGAAGGAAAGGAGAAAAGAAAGAAAAGGAAAGAAAAGCTATAGGGATCTATAAAGCCTACAAGTCCTCTCTAAACAAAACTCGGTGGCACTTGAGACTGACTGGAGAAGAGGCCAGCACCACTAGAAGAGCAAGTCCAGAACGGGCCCACACTCAGATGGAGACTGTGACAACAGGACAAAAGGGAGGTCTTTTCTAATAGTTTATGGACTATTACCCAGGAAGCCACTAAAAAGACATAGGTGTTTATCTCATCCTGCGTACCAAAAATAAACTGTAACTGGAGGAGACTAAATCTCAAACACAATGACACACCTCCTAGAAATAGCACGAGAAGTGTTCTGTTCCCTGGGCTTGGGGATGAATTTCAAAGGACAGTTCTTCATAAAGTAGAATAGAACAATTTTAAAGCAAAATTGTACAGCGTTTACACTTTAAACCTCAAGTTACACTTCTAATAATTTTCCTAAATATGGACTTCAAATAATATAAAAATATGTAAGATATTTCTTAGAGTGTTTTTGTTACTACAAAGAAGCAGAAATAATGTAAATGGCCATGTGTCCAGGAGAGTGGCCAGTCAGCCCTGACATTCACTCAAGCTACAGCCCAGCTACTTCACTGCTGAAACACAAAGCAGGCGATCCCTCCAACCTTACAGAAGGCTGTGGGCTGATTTTAGGTCATATCCAGTGACAAATTCAAATACAGCATTGCCATTTTTAGTGTATGAAACAAGAGGAAATGAGATAAATATTTATGTATCTGCTTTCTTTATAGAAAGAAGTACAGGAGAAATAAAACCATTTTACACTCCTACGACAACTTCTAAAACATTATGAACAATTTTAAACACTTGGATAAAGCTGTACACTCAACTGATTTTTCCTTGCTGGTTTGTTTTTAAGGAAGAATGCAGTAAGCACACCCTTTGACGATCTGGGAACGCGGGCCGAGCCTGTGCCTCCGTGCCACACATCTGTGCCGCACACACCTACCCACCTCTCTGTATTCCTCTTAGAGCGGGAGCTGAGAGAGTCAGGCAGTTCACTCTCGCTGTCTTCTGACTGGCTGTGAGCAGTGCTTTCCTCCCCTCCATTGTCCACTTCGTTAAGAGCCTGCCTCAACAATAAACCAGCAGCACATGTGATTATATGCTCACTCTTCGTGGGGCATTAGTCAGAGCAGACATTTCTCCTCCTAAGGCGGACCCCTCATGTGTGACCAAACCCTCTCTCTGTCTTCCTCTACTAGCTGTCCCAGTTGCCTTCAGCTGCTTGCCCACTCCAGCTGTCAGTATCTGAGTGTAAGAAAGCCTGTTTCTCCTTACCTTACCACGTGTCCACCTTGATACACTATCTCTCACTTGTCTTCTGGTTAGTCCACGATAACCCAACATATTAAGTAGCTAAGGTTGGCCCCAAATTCACAACTGTTTCTGTCTCGGCCTTTCTAACGCTAGTAACACATGCTTGTGTCATCACTGTTGGCTCCACCAATCTCTTTAAAGAGTCATCTCCAATTCTGCACCCACCATCTCTGCTCTGCAACTTTACGTGTGTTCTGCCACTCCACTCAAGATACTTTCTACAAGGTTGAGGTCAGCATGTTTACTCTTCCACAGACAAGTTGGTCTTTCCCTCATTACGCCTTATGCATCACTTGTTCTCTTCCTTTACAGCTTAGATAAGGATGGCACATGCATGAGGAATTCGGTCCAATGCCCAAAACACAGGAGCAATCAAGTGCCAGGCATGGTGGTGCATGCTTTTCACCTCAGCACTGTGGGGGCAGAAACAGGGCCATCCCTGAGGCTCGCCAGTCCCTGGCTCCTTGCCAGTCAAGCTAGGCAACTCCAGACTAATGAGAGACCCTGTCTCAAAGGAGGCGGACAGTATTCTTCAGGGTGTCCTATGACTTCCACATGTACGTGCACACACACACACACACACACCCCATATATACTGAAGTATACACTCATCCTTCAACTTCATATCTTCTTGGATGTTCTATTCTTTTTCTAGCTCATCTTTCCCAATCTTCTTTGTTAGTTTTCTTTTTCTACTATCTCTTTGTGGCTGACAAGACAATAGTTGACATTTAAGCTTTTAAAATGTGTTTCACGATGCCTGTATCAAGTTGAACTTCATATTGGCATGGGCACTTGGTTGTGAGTGCAACAGATTACCTGAGGTTCTATGACTGATTCATTAAGGACAGACTGGGTGACAGTGTCTTGATTTATTCCAACGGGACGCTTCGAGGAATCTGGAGCCATTGTTACATTTGGAAACCCTGCAGAAGGAAGAAACACAAGTTGTTATGATTTTATTTCATCTGCTTAAAGAGGCTTCAGAAGTTCTATAGTGCCACAGGTTTCCTTTACCTCAGGGACACTTCAATCAGCAGCCCCATTTACATGCATGGACATGCACCAGCCATACCTAACCTCAGTTTTACCTTCACAAACTCCATGAAATAGGTTTACTATTTTACAGGCCAATAAACTGAAACTTGGAAAAATTAAGTAACTAGCTCAGAGTTACACTAATAAATGGCTGACCCAGGATTCAAACTTTCCACTAAAAATAAATCATATGTTTCTAAAAGATTAAACAAGTTATATTCCATTATGATCAATAATGCTGAAAATGAGAATGGTGATACATGACTTTAATGCCAGCACTCAGGAGTTAAGAGGAAGGAAGAACAGGACAAGGCCAGCCTTGGCTACATGGATCATGAGGGTGGAGGGGAGGGATAATCCTATGTAACTAAAGAAAAGCAAAGTTTCTTTTGGCAAGAAACTGAAGTTGCTTTAGATTTTAAGCTAAGCTTACTCAAACTATAAGTAAACACACATATTTTAATTACGTGGTAACTTAATAAGCTGAAAATTGAGACATGTTTTGTAGTTACAAAATGCTCTACTTTACACTGTAATTTAGTAGATAGTTCCCTTAATTGAGTAACTGTAATATTCTGAGTAAACAGCAGGTGAATTATGATTCTTGGCCCTTCATATACAAGCCAGCTAGAAGACGTAGCAGAAACATGACTCCTGATAACAGAGTGAATTCTTCTAATCCCTCACGAGCTGTGTTTCAGAGAGAAACACAAGTTCTATGTGTACTAAATGCTTACCTGTGCGCTTACGAGGAGCATCAACAAACAGACCTTTGGCTATAGCCACCAGATGATCGGACTTTTCCAGCACTTCCTGTGACTGGTACTGATCAGAAAGAATCTACACATGTGTTAAGAAAAATATTATTCAGAGAAAAATAGGCTTACTTATCAAATTACAAGGAAAAAGACTAAGGGAAGGCACCAAGCATGACATTTTAAAAGTTTAATTTTCAATCTTTACTGGTTGTGGTTGCTGAATTTGCTCTTAACCATGGGCCATGACCATCCTAAAACCCTCCAATGGCAATATTCTTAGATAACGGTAGGTGAGACCATTACAGTAATTAGTAGCTTGAAAAAAATACGTATTACATTGTGATCTGGTGCGCTCGCACTCACACTCACACACACACACACACACACACACACACGATCAGGTATATACACACATATAAATAAACACACACTTTTAAAAAGTAAGACTGTAATTTACATAGCCTTGCCACACGAGAATAA
The DNA here is from genome assembly GCA_019843965.1 of Rhynchomys soricoides. Taxonomy (NCBI): domain Eukaryota; kingdom Metazoa; phylum Chordata; class Mammalia; order Rodentia; family Muridae; genus Rhynchomys; species Rhynchomys soricoides. The sequence goes on along the minus strand of JADRCH010000180.1, from coordinate 1,253,156 downwards.
CTATATTTAAGTTTTATTCCATTCTAGTTTTAAGTGATGGTTGTAGCCCACTAACCTGATTTCATAACCCATTAATAAATAATAGTATACAGATGAAAAACACATACTAAAGATAAGAATCTTTAAGCCATAAACTCAAGGCATTTCCACCACTCGAGAACTCTGATAATCCACTGACAGGGCTATGGCTTAGAAAAACAAGGTATAGCTTTTAGGATTAAACAAAGCCATGCTTAGGTATTTACAAACAAGTTGGCTTACTATGGAGCGATTGTTACAAAACATCATTACAGTCGTGCCTCTGATTATGCACTTTCTATTGAAGGACTTTATAATGTACAAAAACCAAGCCATATGCTACAGATGAGTCAACTCTATCTACCACCACCAGATGGCATTCTTAAGCTGAAAGGAATCTTAAAATCAAGACAGCTCCTTTTCTAACCCTGACTCAAATCAATAAAGCATCTAATAACAAATACTCCGACTAGAATTTCTCTGTAATGTAGAAAATCACATCACATGACAATTACTATTTTACGCTGCAGAGATATGAGTGAGTAGCATTCCTCTGTTATCCTTTCTGCTATGGCCAAGTGGGTCAGTTAGGTCAGTTAATGAGAGTAAGTCCTGCATTTGCACTTTCCACAAAGTAAACTTTAGAACTGCATAAGGCCAAGAGCACACATAGTACAGAATACTGGGCTTAGGGCCCCAATAGAAATAGTAAATAAACTCTAACCACTTTACTTAGTTTCCTGCTGTGTCAATGGCACACAGCATGGGTTTTACTTAAAATCTGATTATAGTTGATACCGGGCATCAATGTAGATATTAATAAGATCATTTTTCTACTTCCTGCTCTGTCAGCTCCATGACTTTATTTTGACAGAGGGTGTGGTGGTTTGACTATGCTTTGCACAGGAAGTGGCACTAGTAGGAGGTGTGGTCTTGTTGGGGTAGGTATGGCCTTGTTGGAGGAAGTGTGTCACTGTGGGGGGGTGAGCAATGAGACCCATCTCCTAACCATGTGGGAGACAGTCTTCTCCTAGCAGCCTTCATATGATGTAGAATTCTCAGCTCCTCCAGCACCATGCTTCCTAGATGCTGCCCTGCCCCACCTTGATAATGGACTAACAGTCTGAACCAAATCTGCAAGCCAGACCCCCAACTGAATGTTGTCCCTTATAAGAGTTGCTTTGATCATGGTGTCTGTTCACAGCAATGAAACTACAACTAAGACAGGGTAATGCCTTAAAAATAAAAAGTAGTAAACTCTTCAAATTATCAGTAGGAAATAAGCCATGTGATTTTTCTAGCATGGTAACAACCATGCCTCTGTATCAGGGATATGCTTATGGTCCTATCACATCCATTAAATACAGACACCATAAACACAGAAAAACTTAATAACTGAAACAAAATATGTTCATACTCTTGACCCTTAGTTTTCTTTTCTTTTTTCCCCCAGTACTTGAGAGTAAGCCCTGAAACACCCTAGGTAAGTGCTCTAACACTGAGCTAAAGCACCTGAAACACCCTAGGTAAGTGCTCTAACACTGAGCTAAAGCACCTGAAACACCCTAGGTAAGTGCTCTAACACTGAGCTAAAGCACCTGAAACACCCTAGGTAAATGCTCTAACACTGAGCTAAAGCACCTGAAACACCCTAGGTAAATGCTCTAACACTGAGCTAAAGCACCAGCCCTTGACTTAGTGCTTCTTTTAATAATTAATCTAACAAACAAGCCTGCACCAAATTACACTGTCTTATGAACCAAGTTTCTATCTTTGGTGAAATATCTTCCAAGCCCATACAGTTAAGAGCTTTGGAAATGTAACTTATAATGGATATAATATATAATGGATCAACACAGCTACAGCTACAGTAGAAACTGACAAAGGCAGAAAGTAGAGGGATAATCTTACTAATCCTGTTGATACTGGGTATTAATTACAATCAGATCTCAAGTAAAACCACCACTTTGCCTTCTTTTACTGAGTCTCTGTCACACTTCTTAGAGCAGACTGTCCATGTGGCCAAAGATCACTGTACTAACCTTACTAAGTAAGACAAGCTGTTAAAAGGAAACATATAAACCTCATCAAAAGCTACGGTTCTAACACCAGCAGAACATAAAGACACTCAGGAAACTGAGGAAGCCTCTCACACCTAGCTTCACTCAATCTGAATCTCTGAGCAGAGTTCAGGTACAGGCTCCCCACGCTCCTTAGGAGCATCTCGGCCGTGATGAATTCTCATGTGCAGTCAGGACTGAGAACCACCACACTGCCCCTCACAGCTCCTCTCATCCCCCTACCTCTCCCACATTTAGTACTTGTATGAAAAGCTACGAGGGCTGCAGCGATGACTCAGTGGTTATCACAGGTTATGAGTGCATATGGCTCTTGCCGAGGAAGCAGGCTAGAGCCCCAGCACCCATCCACGGACTCACAATTCTCTGTGACTTAGCTCCAAGGAATCTGACAGCTTCTTCTGACCTCCATTGGCACCAGACACACATACATACATACATACATACATACATACATGCAGGCAAACACCCTTATACAAAAATGAAACTAAATTTTAAAAAAATAAAAGAGAAGAAAATTAAAAATAGAGAAAGAAAACCTCCCAAAGAGGTTCTCAAGGTCATATCTGTGGTTTTAGGCTGTTCAATGAGAACTGACACATGTGAGTGACTGGCCCAAGATTATAACATGAAAAGTCCTATTCTCTGAATCTACTGTTCCATTCTCAAGCCTTGTAAACATTTATTTGGGAGATACAGTTTTTCTTGATGCATAAGATTTCTCTAAGAACTCTAAGGAATTTCTAAAAGGTAGCCTATGACTTGAAACCACCATGAAAGGTCACAGACAGCAAGCACTGTAAGCTTACCCTGGCTAAGGAGCCACATGCACAGCACATTCCTTTACTATGACTGCAGCTCAAATAAAAAAGGTTGCTCTACTATAACTCCTTCTTCCTTGACACACTGTTCACCCTACATATCTGATTGCTTCTTCAAACACCCAGGCAGGCAAAAGGTTAAGCCAGAGAGAAGTGGCTTAAGACCTAGATCAACAAACATAAAAGGCACATAAAATTATTTGATTTTATTTCACTTTTGCCAGGTAATTCTACTATACTGTTGAACTGAGACATAATTACTGAAGTTTACAGATACAGAGCACTAATTATTTTGCCAAAAACTGTAGTAATCTCTTTAAAAGCGTTATGCTATGCCAGGACTGGAGAGGTGGCTCAGTGGCTAAGAGTACTGGCTGCTCTTCCAGAGGACCCAGGTTCAATTTTCAGCACCCACAGGCAGCTCACAATTGTCTGTAACTCCAGTTCTGGGGGGGTCTGACACCTTCTTCTGGTATATGCAAGCACCAGGCATGTACACGGTGCACAGACATACATGAAGGCAAAGCCTCATACACATGAAATTAAGAAACAATTTAAGTATTACGCCATTAAAATCTGATAACAGCACAGCCAAAATTTTAAAGATAAAAAGTCAAGCTAATGTAAGAAAAGTGATGTTACAAAATTTGTAGAAAAGTGGAAAGAACTGAAAAACACTATATTAAATTAGGCAACCCAGACAGACGAGAACTGAATGTGCTTGCTCGTGTGTGAATCTTGGCTAATTGTTAATTAAGTATGTGTATTTAGGTGGCAGTGTGTATAGACGACAAAACAGCTCCTTATGGGACCATAAAACTGGAGAAAGGGGGGGGAAGAATTCATGATATGAATTAAAATGCAGACTGCTAGAGAAAGTGGATTCAGTGGGACAAGGAAGGGTGGGTTGGGGGAGGGGAGGAGACCAACTTACTACTAAGTATTATGACAGTGGCAGAGGGAACAAGCTACTTTGTATGCTACTTTTTAATAGGCTGAAAGAGAAAAAGAGGAAAAAAAACATCCAAGCCAAGGAGTTATATAATCTAAAGCTACAGAGCTAATGAGTTATGCAAAGAACATTTAAAGCAGCAAAGTAGACTCCACCCATCCTGCTGCTCTCTCTCTAGACTCCACCCATCCT
>JADRCH010000180.1:1226056-1236467 GCA_019843965.1 Rhynchomys soricoides | reverse complement strand
TGGTCCAATTCTACCGTCATCTACAGACTATTTGAACATCAGCTGCTGGTCCAATTCTACCGTCATCTACAGACTATTTGAACATCAGCTGTTGGTCCAATTCTACTGTCACCTACAGACTATTTGAACATCAGCTGCTGGTCCAATTCTACCGTCATCTACAGACTATTTGAACATTCCGCTGTTGGTTCGATTCTACCGTCATCTACAGACTATTTGAACATCAGCTGTTTCTTTTGCTTTTTCTCCTGCATGGAAGAGCTTGGCCAACTCAGGGAAGACTAGAAGCAGACATTTTCACCATTAGAAGATTCTCTAGTTTTGTCCACAGTCAACTGTATTATAAAACTAAAACTTCCTGGTGTGTTCTCATCACGATATGATGAGCAAGAGCAGCTACACAGGAGCATTTAAAGCTGCAGATCATACTATTACATGTTACAGATAGCGGATGTGATTTAATGTTTTTACCTGCTGGGGTTGTATTTTGATGGTCCATTCTCTCCTTTCCATGCCTGCCTTTGAAATAGTACTAGTTGTTCTGTGCCATCGTAGAATGGAAGTGTGTAATTTTCTTTCTGATTTTGAAGGGGGTGATGTTTAGGATACTTGGGCTTGAGCTATTGAACAGTGTTGGGACTGTTAAGGTCATGGGTACTCTTAGAGATGGTATGTATGCGTTTTGTTCTATGAGGTGGAAGACAAAGGTAAATGATTATGGTCTGGATAAGAAGTGTTCCCCTTTCAATACACTTTGTATTGAGTGGTCCCCATCTTCAGGCACTATTGAAGACAAAACTGGATCCTGAGGACTCGGACATATTTAATGGACTAATCCCTTGATTGTATTAGAAAATAAGGCATTATTAGGAGATCGGATCCAACTGGAGAAAATAGATCACAGCATGCACTGGAAAGACATGCTACCCCCCTTTGCTCCTTCATCTCTCTCTGCTTCCTGCCTGTCTTGGTGAGGCACCTGCCACCACATTCTGTCTCATCACAGGTTCAGTCTCAGAGGTAGGCTGGTTTGCATTGAAACCTCTTAAAAGTAAGCCAAATAAATCTTTTCTTCATTTTATTTGTTTCTCTCATGTATGTTAAAGCAACAAAAAAAAGTCTGACAAACTTAGATCTCTATTAGTCTTCTGCAGGTGGCAAATATTTGATCTATCAACCCTTAAATACTATTGAATTCAAATTTAGAGTTACTAGTTAGGTTTGGTCTTGCTGTCTATTGTAATACTAAGTACAGGCCTCCAAGACCTGGAGACTGCAAGTAGACCTCTGACTCTGCCCCCAAGTTATTTGTGATTGATAAATAAAGATGCCAACAGCCAACAGCTGGGCAGAAGAGATACAGGTGGGGTTTAGTTTTCCCAGGTTTGGAGTCAGAGGAGGAGAAGAAGAAGGGAGTGGAGGAGGAAGAAAATCCACCAGGGGTTAGGTGAGCTCAAGAGAACATGGCCCTGAGGGCTGGCAAATGGGAGTTAAGAGCGGCCCAGATGAAACATAGTAAGTAATAACTCAGGGTTATGGATAGGAAAGTAGAATCTAATAACTTAGAAGGTAGATATCTGCCCAGCTCTAGTGCTGATTAAGGCTTATTGTAAATATAAAGGTTGTGTGAATCTTTTATCTAGGAACTAAATGATCAAGGTGGGGTAGAAACCCCAGGTCAAGAGTAAAAATTTCTACAACAGTTATTTGAGTTCTGATATCAGATTTTAATAAGTGTTTCCCCTCTTAGGAGAATGTAACTAGAAAAAAGACAAACTCATATGTTTGTAATCGGCCATGTAGGTGTAAGTATAACTGACTTTGGTTGTAAATCCCAAAGATCTCATTTTGATAGCACTGGAATAATCCACTGGTTTTTATCCTGGAAGCCTGGTAATGTTGTGCCAGGGAAATGTTAGTGATCCCCCCACCCCACCCCCCCAAAAAACCAGACAGGAGCCAATCTGATGAAACTCACAGCAGGGTCTTTATTCTATTCAAGCTAGCTCGCCGCCCCCCACCCCCACCCAAATGCACCACCATCAAGCAGGACAGTTTTGGTGGTGGGAACTCTGAATGTCTATTAGGGCAAGGCTCTATAGTAAGCAGCAAGCAGGGAGTACGTGTGCAAGCAACTAATTGGAAAGCTACTGTGGCCTTTAACATAATTGGCTGGTGCTGGGAGTCATATCATAAACTTAATTTCTGCTCTCCTCTGCATTGGTGGTCATTAGGCAGGGGTTGGGCTTGTAATCTGGGGGTGCATGAAGGTTTGTTGGGGGAATAACCTGGAGACACTAGTCTTGTTGAGGGTGAAACCTGGAAATGCTGGTCTTGTTGGGGATTAGCCTAGAGACTGGAGCTAGGCTCAGGTTTTGTTGGGGGGCAACTTGGAAATTAATGCTAGGCACCAGCCTATTAGTTACCTGAGTTCAAACTTAGGTCAGGTTCTCTAAAATGAAATCTAAACTTAAAAGATTTGGCATTTCAGTAATAGATGACACATCTTACAGACAGTAAGATTGGTAGTAGTAAACTCACTGTTTAGAATAATCTGATAACTTGAGCTAGAACAGTATGTTTTAACTTGACAGTTATATTAAGAATCAGAAAAAAGTGAAAGGGGATCATTAATTACAATAACCAATGGCTTACAATAAATGATAAAAATGATCCCCAATAAGCTGGCTACAAACAAAACAGGTAGTAGACCAGGTCTTTGTCCTCCAACTTGAATAGAAACTGTCCATCAAGATACCTCTTTGTTTGAAGGATCTCAGCCTATTTTCAACAATAAACTGCTACTTGAGAATGTTCATGGTGAAGTCTTGGAGCAATTCTCCAGTAATGTGGATTTTTTTTCTCTTTAGTGGTTGTGATAGGCTATGTTTGAGTGTCACCCAAAGGTCCATGTGTTAAATGATTGATCTTCAGGATGGCACTACTAGACTGTGGTAGAAATTTAAGTAGATAGGCATAGTAAGAAGCCCTTGGAGCTGGGTATGGTTGGGTATGGTGGTCCACAACTTTAATCCCAGCTCTTGGGCGACATAACAGTCAGATCTTTGTGTAGACCAGGCCTGGTCTACATAGTGAGTTTCAGGGCCAGGACTACACAGAGAGATCGTGTCTCAAAAAAGAAGTCGGTTTTGGGTAAGAACATAGCCTTGATGTTTATTGAGCATGTTCACCATCATCTCTTCCCCCATCTCTTCCTGATCTTGAGGTGTGCCATTGTAGGGTTATTGAGGTGCCACATCTGCTCCACCACAGGGCTCAGCTGCTCTGAAAGGTGGGACATGGGATGCAGGAGTTGACTGAGCTTACCCTATGCCATTACCCACCCAGCCGGTGTTGGGCCATAGCACAGTCTGAGGTGTGGGACAGCTAGAGCTGGTTCATGGGTCCCCAGGCCTGTGACAAGGGCCATTTGGTTCTCAGGTTCTTGGACACCCAGGTGCCACTGGAAGCTGCTGAAGAGCTGAGAACAGTGGGGGCCGGCAGGCTGGATCTAGCCAGGGGCAAAGGGGTGGGGGAGGGGAGCTTCCGCTGTCCTTGGCTTGACTGCCGTTGTCATGGTCTTGGCTCGAGCTTAGTGGAAGTCGTGGCTGGGAGCACAGAGAAGCCTTCTACAGGAGATTAGATGGCGGCTCTAGAGGCGAAGGCCTTCTCCATGGATCCCCATGGCAGATCCTGGTGAAAAGAGGCAGTCCATAGTTTTAAGGCATTTATTGTCACGAAGGAAAATAGATGAATAAAACCATACCCCACTTCTCAGGGTGGGCCTGAGGTTAAATACCTTTTGCAGGCAGGAATATCTGGGAAGGAAAGGTTATTGGCTAAGCCCTCTAGGCTTTAGGTATTTCTTTAAAATGGAGATCTGCCATGAGTCTACGTGACTATAGGTCATATCCTCTACATGTGGAGGGATTTGGGGCGTTGTCCTTACATGAACTGATGGCCACAAATCTATGGGGGGTGTGTGTGTGTGTGTGCTGTGGCTAGTGACAGGGGCCTGGTACCCAGGAACAGGGGAAACTCCTACCATCCCTTCAGGGTCTCCGGGGTTTCAAGCTTTAGCTCAACCAGGAACCAAGCTACCTTTCATGGTCTCACACACCATTCACTTTGCTGCATGCTTCTCACTACCATCTTGTAGGGCCAGCAAAGGTCCGAAATGATGAATCTTCCAGATCTCAAACTGGAACCTTTAAAACTGAGAGAGAGAGAGAAAAAAAAAAACAATATTTGCATGTTATCTCAGGTATTTCATAAAAGAAAGGCAAAGCCAACTATGGTCATGAAGCATAAAGTTAATGACAGCTTCTGGAGTTTCACTGCTAGATTTCTTTGCATGTTATCTCAAGGATCTCATTAACAAAAAGAAAAGCTAATTGCAGTTGAGAAATGAAGTCAATGATAGTTTCTGGAGTTTCACTGCTAGACTTCTTGGTAACAGTTCCTTGTAAGAAAGAGTCCTTCCCATAAGGCACAAGAGTAGTCTTATGAAGTTACATGATTGATGATTATGTAGAGAGAGCCCTTTTAAGGAAATGTGATAAAATGGCCTTAACTTGTTAATGAAAGGGTTTGGTTCTGAATATGACTCCACTGTAATTATTTACTAAATCTACATGTAGCAGAGTCTAATATGAGGGGATAAGTGTCTAAATGCATAGGCATACTTGACATGAAATTTTCTGGTTTGGAGACTCAGTTGTGTCATGTGATGTTTTTCTGGAAGCCATCTTATGAAAGGATGCTTTGCTGAAACAGACACATGAGAGGATGTTTTGCTGAGGCAGACACTTGAAAGGATGTGTGGTATTTAGAAAGAATATAAGTAGAACCCAACAGATAGTGAATGACACTCTTGAATTGGTTCTCCTTGCAAAGCTTTACTGGTCTTCCCTGATCTTTGTTTGTCATGACTTCACAGAGAGAAACACACCAAAGAACTTCCTGTGGTATTCTGGCTGCTTCGTGCTACTTCCTCGGACTTGTGCTGATTCTGCAGTGCCTCATGGTTTCTTATGGCTTGAGCTGCTGCTACTAATTAATAGTTGGTGTTTGCCGATTGGATTGTACTGGACTTCTGCTACTGATACATGTTTGATGTTTTGGACTGGACTGATGATATCCTGACAACAAAGATTGGACCCACCTCCACTCCCCCCCTCCCAAAAAAAAACTACTTCTAAACAGGTCCACATCTCCCTTTTCCTCCCCTACCTTTGGTTGGTGGACTAGAAGGGAGGTTGAAACTTTAAAGAACCCTAATTAAAGTAAGTTTTTAAAAATTCTCAGCCTACACTTAGTGGTTCATATAAGGATAGCCAGAATACCCCCAAGGAAATGGACCATTTGGCCATAAGAACCAGCTGTTATGTGAAGTGGAAGTTTCTGGTGGTCTCATGTGATAAAGAGTCATGTGGTGTTTTGCTAAGCCAGACTCACATGATGTTTTGCTGAGGCAAGACCTATGGGACAACAGATGATGTTTGAAGAGAGTATAAGAGGGACTCAATGGACAGTGACAGGGCACTTGCATAGCTAGCTGCACAGCTCTTCATTAATCTCTTGTCTTCCCTAATCTTCACTTCATTGAGAGAAGCATAGCAGAAAACTGGCATTCTGACTGGTCCTGGTCACTTCAGCCGAGGAGGCCTGGTGGTTTCTGCTGCATCATGTTTCATGTTGCTGATTTGTGTCTGGTGACTCTTTTAAACTGGACTGCTGGTATCCTGACACTACTGAAGTAGACTGCTGATATCCTGACAAACAAAGATTAGAATTATCTCAAAGAACTACTTCTAAACAGGTGTACATCCCCTTGTCCTATTTACCATCTTTTCTCCCCTACCTTTGGACAGTAGGCGGGGGGTGGGGTGGGTGGGGGAAGGGGCTGTTGAAGCATTTGAGAACCTTTATTAAAATAGGTTTTTGAAAAATCTAAGCCTATAGTTATTGAAGATTGTAGTCACAACTACATATATATCAAAAAGGAATCAAAGTTTACAAAGTTCTTTCAGGACAGTACTGGTAAATTGTGCCCCCGAGTCACTCATATAACAGTCGGTATGCCCCAGAGTAGAGGTGCAAAGTCACGCAGCTAGAATTTCAGCCCGGAGTCATTCATCATACCCTTCCTAAAAATAGATCAATCCAATCCAAAGGAGATAAAGAATTCCCCAAGGATCTAGTTCTTGACCATACCTCATCTTTAAAAGTGTTCTAGGATTATTGTATTCACAAGTAACTCACATTCTAGAAATCATCTTTTTTAAATGTTTTCCCAGCACCATGTCCAGGAAGCTCACAAACCCCTGTATCTCTAGCTCCAGAGCATCTGATATCATCTTCTGACTACCATGGGCACCGACACTCATTAGATTATACCCCTCCATTCACATAAACATAAATGCAATTAAAAATAAAATAAGTGTTTTAATTTAAACATTTTCAACTTGCTCATTTCTCTGTGTGTATTTGTGGCTGGTTAGTTTGTGACATAATCTTGTTATCTAGCCCAGGCTGCCCTCAAGTTTTGGGTTCTCATGCTTCAGTCTCTTTGAATTACAGGTGTGAGCCACCACACCCAGTTTCTTGCTTATTTCTGATGAGAGTCCTAGCAAAGGTGAAAATCTTTCTCTACTACTGCTATCTGCTACATATTTACTCCCTGGTTTTTTGGGGGGGGAGAAGAAAAGAAAAAGAAAAAGAAACACTAAAAATTCTGCAATCTGAGCTGGATTTGCTTCATTTATAAGAACATATTTTAACAATAGCTTATGTAGTGACAGCACTTTGATAGCTCATCAATTTCCAACTTCAACTTTGTGGTATGATTCATCAGCAAATGATAAAAAGATTCTCAATGGAAGCTACCGAGAAATCTGAATAAGGGTTCTTTTTCAAAGACATTTGTGAAGTTCCCCATCTACTGGAAGCTTTCAAAAGACACTCATAAGGTTCCATCATCTTCAGGGCTATATAGGAGGTGAAAACTTCACTAGAATGTAGTGTAGCTGCCTATCCTTTCCCAGGAGAGTTTTCAATAATACAAATTTTCATGCCTTGTCCATGTTATAAAGTTTCTCTAGCCGTGTGGCTTCCAGTCAGTTACCTGAGAGACTTCCCTGTGGTGGAGCTGCCTGTTAGTCACCCATGTTCCTCTGCATAATCCCACCAAGCCCTTTGGTTCCTGTCTTGGTCTATTGATGTCTTCTCTGTCTGTGATAAAAAGGCATCTCTTTGCATATCCTCAGAAAAAAACCACACCACCCATCTGTGAGTCTGAGGCTTTCCTTTGATTTTTAGCTTCAAAAGAGATCAAGGAAGTTTGGCTAACAGTCTGATGGGATCTATCTGAACTTTCATAGATTCTGCTTCTGAACCAAACCCACAGGGATACAGGTTCCAAACGTGGAGGTGCCAAGTGGAAGAACTGAGACTAAGAAATGAAAAAGACAAAAGCAATCTCTGGAAGAAAAGGGTTATGCATAAGCTGATGACTTATGCAAATCGAGTTTATTAAGTGTAGCATCTTATATACTAGTTGCAAGGGGGTTGGCAGGGGAAGAATGGCCAATGCTAGCAGAGAGCTAAATCAGACAATGTTGGCAAAAAGAACCCAGGATACCCAAGACAAATAACCTAAGGACATATAACCACAGCCCAGGGGAAATATTTGGGTCCTCAGAAACTTCCACCTTGACTCTTTCTAAAACTGGCTCCAGCCCTATAGTGACTTTTGCCAAGGCCACTCCTGGATACGGACACAGAAATAAAGTTCCCTTTGTCCATTCATCAGGGCCTCGGAGAAAGTCTTAGATTAGTCTAACTTCCTGTATGCTCCAATGGTTCCTATGTCAGTGTAATTTTTAGGCTTTAGAGAATCAGGCAGAGTACCAAGACTTTTATCTGGCATATGTATCAAATGTGGATGGAAATGGGATAGAGACATGGTCTAGAGTTAATGGTACTGACTGCTCTTCCAGAGGACCTGGGTTTGATTTCCAGCACCCACATGGTGGTTATTATCTTAACTCCAGTCCCTGGGAATTGGATGCTCTCTCTGGTCTCCCTGGGCACCAGGCACATATGGTTTGCATAGAAACACATGCAGGCAAATCGCACACACACACACACACACACACACACACACACACATAATAAAATTTAGTATATGTATGTATGCATGTGTTTGTGGAGAAAGCAAATGTGCACAGTAGAAAGAATTCTCTGAAACCTCACAAAATAGCCCCTGGTGTGTGTGCAATATTGTAATTCCAGTTACAAAGCATAGCTTCTCCTGTTCTCAGAAGTCCAAGAGCCAGTTGTCACTGAAGAGCATAGGGTCATTTAAAGGGCCAGGCACACATAAAATATTTCTTACTACATTTAGGTGCTAAAGAAAGAAAAGAAACTGGGTATAAACTATCACATATACATTGTACACACACACATATATGTATACATATATATCAAGTTAGACAGTCGTGTGTGTGTGTGTGTGTGTGTGTGAAGACTACAGAGGAAGGAGAGAATTACATTAAAAATAAAATATTTTCTGTGTTAAAAAAATGGAGACTACAATTACAGATGGCATGTGGACCCTGTATAATTTTGTTTCAACTGTCAGCATAGGAATAATTATATTTTTGGTAATGATTGGAACTTTATATATCCTATTTTTAAAGGATCAAAATGAAACAGACTTAGACACATAGAGGACTGACAAATGCAATGCTGAGTTACAAGCAATAGAACAGAGATTGGATGATCTTTTGAATCAGAATGAAGACTCTTCAGAGGAACCCAATCTGGATCCTACAGTGCCAATCATGACAAGATTTCAGAATGGCAACCCATAGAGATTCCATATGCTAAATTAAAAATACAGATTCTGTTTGATGATGCTACCTTAGAGCAATGTCATACAATAACTTATGTGTTTCATTTTGTAGAGTTTGGAAAATTAAAATATGTACATATGTTAATACACCATCCAACTGATGCCTATTCAAGCTTTCAAAGGGTGTCTGCCTTGAGTCCTAAAAAGAATGATTCTGAGATTGTACGTTATTATTATTGTGTGCACACGTATTATTAGAGGTGATGGCCATATTCGAGATGCCTTTGCAGATTGAAGGTGATGGTGCTCCTGTAGAATACAACAGTTTTTTAGACATTATGGCATAAAACATGTCCTACAGGTCAAGCAGTTGTAGAAAGATCTAACCACACTTTACAGGAGATGCTCACAGAAGAGAAGGGAGGTGTAGGACCTCCCAGAGACAGATCAAATAATACTTTTTTGACATTAAAAGTTTTATATGTCAGTGAGACAGGTAACACAGCTACTAAAACCCACTGGACTTTAAAAAGGGCTGCTGAATTAGGTCAGTGTGTGTGTGTGTGTGTGTGTGTGTGTGTGTGTGTGTTAACCTCAGAATGCAAGTCAGGAAATGTGCTGCATTGGGGGAGAAGTTATGCCTTTGTTTCAACAGGAAACGAAAAGCTGTGGATTCCTTCCAAGTTAATAAAGATTAGATTTGATCGGGGGAGACCTCCTGAAGATCTTAGCTGCAGACATAAAGGACAGATCAAGAGGAACAGCAAAAGAGGCAAGATGACAGTTGATTCCTCTACATGGGAACAACTCTAAGATCGGCTGAGACATGAAGGTCTGGGCATAGCCATTAAATCTTGTTGGCTACAGAGTCCTCCAGGTTTGTTACTACATACTATCTGTTCCTATGTGGTGGGTGGAGATTTATATTACAGTTTGGTTATACAGTCCAAGTGGACTTATAAAGTTTAATGCATTTTCTGCTCAAAGAGCAAATAATCATCTTTAGCTGATTTGAGCACACTGAACATTCTATACTTGTGTTAATGCAGAAATGTACATTACCCTTAAAAGTTTATGTGCTTTCAGAGCCGAAGGACCAGATACTAATGGAGACAAGGCAAGTAATCCAGATGACCAGGCCTCACAGATGGCCTCAGTAGCTGTTTCCTCAAAAAGCTGCATCCAGAACAGACAACTTTAAAAAAGCTAGCTAAGATGGTCCAGTCTCACAAGCTGCTTCAGCCAGGACATCAGTTAAGCCCTGTACTTTTCCATCACACAGACTGGACAGCAAGGATACAGCTAGCTTTCCTAGAACTTGGCCAATATCCCAATTTTCTTAGGGTGCCCAAAGGATGCAGTCACCCCCAGAAAGCAGGAAAGCAATTTTAAGACAACAATGCTCCATTCCCAAAATGATGTCAGGGTGGTTTTTGGTTGTTTGGTGGTTTATGGATGTTTGTTGTCATTTAAGAGGTTACAAGTTGTTAATGGTCTTGGTCAGGGAGGAAACAAAATAAAGGAGTTAGATTCACAGCTCTCTTTCTCTCTCTC
>JADRCH010000180.1:1186406-1226046 GCA_019843965.1 Rhynchomys soricoides | reverse complement strand
TCCTCAATCCTCTGTCTCTCCCATTTAGTGTTGGGGGAAGGAGAGAGGGAATGGAAAGAAAAAGGGGAGATATAGGAAAAAGGGGTGATTATTGAATCTACTTTTAGACTTAAAAGCAATAACAAGTCTCATAGATGATTATATATTGGCACAAATTTAGGCTACATTTTGCTACAACATACTGTATATATGTTTCAACTCTTGTTTAAGGTATTTTATCTATGCCACTCGTTGAAAAATATGAAGTTCTAGTCCTGGAAGGTAACTATTATAAACTGTTTAGGATAATTAAGAAATGCAAGTTAGTAGTTAGTCACCCATAATAATCAAACTTGTGGTCAGGTTAAATACTAGTTTAGGTAGAATTAAGCTTTATTTAGCATCCTGTAGATGTTTTCAAATTAAGCAGATAGTAAATAGCTAGAAAAAAAGCAATGTTTGCCTACTCCTCTATACTTTAGATAGATAGATGGTTTTCAAACACCTCAGAGATCTACAGAATATGGCATTTAAGATGTTTATATTAATAAAAGGCTTTTCATGACAGTGAGACATGTCAGCTTCCGGCAGCATCCCCAGTCTACTTCAAAGAAGATGATGGGCATCAAAGTACCTCCATATGGATTTTTTTTTCAAATGTGACAAGTTAGTCACCAGGCAAAATTGTCCTTGCCTCAACTGTGGACAAGCAGGACACAGAGGAAGTCAACTGACCAACTTTGCAGAGTCAATGTAGGACAGGCCTTCAAAAATGTCTGCTTCATAGCTAAGTCTTAGGCTGAAGATGGATACCCCAACATTGTGGAGAAATCTTGACTGACTAGGCAGCCAGCAGTCTCTGTCCATTTATATAGCTTTGGAAGCTGCTTGCTCTGCACTTCCTGTTTACTCAGGTAATGTTTCTCCTTCTCAGATCTCGAATGGACTTGAAGTCTAGATAGTTATAGTCTCACATACAAGCTTAAGTTGTTTCGGATTTAAGAACATGTTTTAAGGTCTAAGAAGATGTTTTTAGGTTGGGACATTGTCTTAGTCAGGGTTTGTATTCCTGCACAAAACATCATGACCAAGAAGCAAGTTGGGGAGGAAAGGATTGACTCAGTTTGCACTTCCACATTGCTGTTCATCACCAAAAGAAGTCAGGACTGGAACTCACACAGGGCAGGAACTTGGAGTCAGAAGCTGATGCAGAGGCCATGGAGGAATGCTGCTTACCGGCTTGCTTCCCCTGGCTTGCTCAGCTTGCTTTCTTATAGAACCCAGAACTACCAGCTCAAGGATGACATCACCCATGATGGGCCCTTCCCCCTTGATCACTAATTGAGAAAATGCCTTACAGCTGGATCTCGTGAAGGCATTTCCTCAAGGGAGGCTCCTTTCTCTGTGATAACTCCAGCTGTGTGGAGTTGACACACAAAACCAGCCAGTACAAACATTATAAATGTAATTCTTACCTGATAGTTCTCATAATTGTTCTTATTGTATATAGTTTATTGATGTTAGAGAAAGAGTCTCTTATTGGACAAAAAAGATGTTGGGATAATCATCTTGTTCACCATGTAAAAGCTGTCTTTGTATTTTTTTTTTTTAAGGTTGATTTGTGTACCAGCATTGTGCCAAACACTCTCTAGAATTTGGGGTGCATCACCTGTCTCAACATTTCATAAGCATTCTTCTCCATTGCCTTCTGATTGATTTACTACAGAGCTGGCAGCCTATTGCAGAACAGGAGAGGAAAGATGGGACATCCAGGCAAAGACAGGAACTCTAGGAAAGAATTGAGGAACTGGCCAGACATGGAGGAAGTCAGAAGTATGAAAGATAATAGGCCACGTGGCAAAGGTGGTCTAGTATAAATGGGTTATTAAATTATACAAGCTAGCTGGGAACAAGACTAAGCTATAGTGTCGAAGCTTTAATAAATAAATAATAAGTCTCTGTGATGATTTGGAAGCTGGCTGGTCAAGACAGTCCAACATCACCATCAGATTTTCAGGTTAGAGTCCATGGCTCCTGGGGCACAACATGCCTTCGACTTTCTGAGTGATGGACCCACTCCTTCAGGTAGTGAAGTGGCCAGGCTGCTTTGTGTTCCTCTGTGTGCTCGCTTAGTAGCTAAGGAAGCATGGAACTTTGGCAGGACAGTTGATCTTAGACACTAATCCTGTGAAGCCCTGCGGCTAGCAGACTTCACTGTCTCCTGGCAACCACCACAGTATTGATCCTGGCCATTACCATTATATTCTGCTTCTCATAAAGGTATAAAAAGTCTGATTGCTCTCAAAAAAATTGCCACAGCCCCAGTTGTGCTATGGTCCCTCCAACTAGCCTGATTTCATTCCTTGGGGCTAGTTCAGGTGACATTGGCCTGGTAAGTAAGCATGGGCACTTATCCTATGAAAGAGAGAGAGAGCTACCGTAAAGCCTTGTGGCATGAGCAGCTGCTGGATTCTAACATGATCCCAACATATATACCAACCAAAAATGTTCACCACTGGGTCTAAGAGATTATAGTCTACTATTTTCTAAGGTGCCTCTCAAAAAATTTTGTTGAAGTGCAATAGTCCCTAGGGTGACCATTGAAGGTCCAAATTATCTTCAATAAAAGCATGACATTTAACAAGATCGTTACAAGGATTAGGATCGGATAGAATGTACATATAAGAAAGGAGAAAATCAGACTGAGGTGATCTTACAAGAACTGGAAGAAGATAGTCAAAAGTAAAGTTTGGGCTGGAGAGATGGCTCTGCTGTTAAGATCACTTGTTGCTATTGTAGAGAGACCCGGCTACCATGTAGTGACTCTCAACCATCTGTAACTCCAGTCCCAGGGGATCTGATGCCTTCGTCTGACCTCTGTGGACATCATGCACAGATGTAATGAACATACATACATACATGCATGCATACATACATATATACAGTCAAAACACTGGAACATATAAAATAAGTCTGAAAAAACTTTTTGAAAAAGTGGTGCATGCTTGCTTTGCATCTTGAGCCCTGACTGGACACTTCGCTTCTTCCCAGTGAAGACCAGAAATCTGTGCTTTCAGACAGTTAGAACACCAGAAATGGTGTTCCCTGTGGCTCAACATCAAATTCCAGATGGAAGGGTGATTTTTATCTTGTTTGTCTGAATTAATGTGGTGGAGTGGGAACCACACGGATGTGTGAAGCAGCTGAAGCGAAGGGTTTGTGGAGCCTACATCCATGTTCTACTCCATGACAACACTTTTAGGCGACCTCAGAACAGAAGTGCAGCAAAGAGCAAAACAAGGATGAAAAGTGATTGGTATGAACCACTAAACAATGGAAACCAGTAGCAAAACCTAGGTACCACGAGAGCCAAATAACACAAAGACAAACACATCAGAGTTCAGGAGCAAGGCTGACATAACACACATCAGTGCAGACACACAGAGTTGTGAGCAGTACCAAGGGGCTTTGGTGAGACCATATCTGATGGATAACTAGAGCCCGCAGTGATGCACAGAGCAAACCTTAGTTCTGTGGGATCTTCGGGGAAACATGGAAATAAATACATTTTGTTTTCACAAATGAAAACAGAAGTTATCTAGAGCTTGCTATGGCAAGTGACTCATCTACTAAAAATGAGGGCAGAGGTTTAAAGGCAGGCAGGGGAGTGAGAAAGTTTTATATTTGGATCCTAGTACAGAAACACCGAGGACTGGCTCGTAGCTATGTACCTCACGTTGGGCAGCATACCTGGCCTCTTCTAATGAACCTATGTTGAAATCAGGACAAAGGCCAGCTGACATACTGTACCAAGTCCTAATGTCCGCATCACTTGCTGTCAAGGTTATGGTTTAGCACTCTGGACTGCTTGCTGTAAGAGCACAGCCTGGCTTCCTGAGTTGACTGCAGCAGAAGGGATTCTTCAGGTTATATCAGGTTTTATATATTCTGTCTTTCACTATGAGACTTAGCATCTTTTAATATTGAAAGTGATGGGGCTGGATAGATGACTAGGAAGTTAAGAGCACTGACTACCATTCCGGGGACCTGGATTTGGTTTCCAGCACCCACATGGCAGCTCATTACTGTCTGGAACTCCACACTTAGGGGTTCAGCACACTATGCACATTTATACATGCAGGCAAAACACTGAAATGCAGAAAAGTGATTTAATACAAATTTTAAGTAGCTACCTACTAGGATATATTTTTATAGCTACTGAGCTGGAACTTGTTCAATAATATTCATAGAATATTTGTCCATAAACCTTTCAGTTTTTACATATACTGTTAAGTGCATCCTTCCTCCTCCTTGTGACAACTTGTGATGATCAGTCTAACTCACACACTGGATTAAGGCTAGACTCAAGGTTAGTCATTTGTCTTCTATAACCCATTTTTCTGGTATACAGGCCACCTATATTGATTTCAAGTAAATCCTTTTTATTCAGTACTAATTTCATACAGTGATGAAAAGGTCTTTTCAGTTGCAGCTATTCATATAGTTGTTCTCTGTGGATCAACCCCAAATTCCAGACAGAAGAATGATTTTATCTGGTTTGTCCAAGGGGATGTGCTGGAGTGAAGAAGCACCAATCTGTAATGGCAGCTCAGGAGAAGGGCTTGTGGAGCCCACATCTGTGCCTACTTTGATAAAACAATATATATATGTATACACACACACACACACACACACACACATTTTCAATCGCATCTAATTGTATAACTGTTCTCGGTGGATCAATGCCAAATTCCAGACCCAGACGGGTAAAACCTCGAAGGGTTCTATGAAAGGTTGAACCCTTTACATACCTACAAAGCCTCCATGTGGAAGAATTAGTTTCATTCCTATGGCTCTCGAGGGCAAAACTAGTGCAAGCGAGTGGGGGGGGGGGTGAGGCAAATTCCAGCTGAGAGTATGAATTATCTTTCTAATAATGAGATGCTAGACCACAAAAGAACGTGTGGCCCTGTGAAGGAGCTGATCCCCAGGTCTCATAAAGTTTGCAATGGACTTTCCATCTCAAAACCTGTGAGCCTCAGGTTTTCAGAAATTTCAAGTTTATTACATTTCACTAAACATTGGGGAAATTGCATGAATATTCTCAATGCTACACTTTAATGTGATCCCAATTCCGGCTCATAACATTGTATTATGTTTCCCAACAAAACTCCATGGCTTAGCAGGTGGGGTGGCAGGCCATTGTATTCACAGCTCTTGGAAGATTGAGGGAGAAAGATTCCAAGCTCAAGGTCAATCTGGATTATGTAGGAAGACCCTGCCTCAATAAAATTAAATGAAATTAAAATGAATTTAAAAAGCAATTTAGAATTCTGAAAATTCTTCCAGAGTCTGAAAGAAAATATTGCCAAATTACATGGCACAAAGGCTGGGGTGGAAAGAAATGATATCTGCCTAAATCTGGTCTCTCAAACTTCCGGAAGCAGTCTTCAAGCCGAGCTGGGACTGTTCTCTCGACCGTATCTATATTTTGTAACTGTACATATTTACATACTTGTGCATATGGCAAGGGAGCGATGACGTGAGTCTCTCCTTGGATAGCAAGAGTAATAAGGAAATAAGCAGGTGTCTGAGAAGGGTTTCTGTCCGAACAGGGCGGATAGCCAGTGAGCGACATTTCACACCTGCCAGAGTCTTGCTGGAAGCAACTGAAAAATCGAATTGGTACATCCTCTTGAGAGGTGCATTCTCTTTTGCTTTCTATTCGCTTGCTTGCAGCTAGAGTGCACTTTCGTTTGACGTGCACCTGATTTCCTCCTTGATGGCTGGTCATACCGACTCTTCTAGACTAGTGTCTGAGGGGTTTGTCGTTGGTGGTTTGAGGTTGAGAGGAAAGAGATCAGTGAAAATTCTTTCTGGGTGAGTAGAAGGTTTTCAGCGATGAGAAAGGGAAGACTTAAAAGTCGAAGGGAAAAGCAGCCTTCCCTGGCCCCCACGCCTCCCGTCGCCCCTACTCCACACGCGTGACCTCCTTTGGGGACCCCAGGTGGCACATCAGTCTTTGATCTGCTCCTCTCCAGCGCGCTGCGGGCGTTGGGCGGCGAGGTTGGCCACACAGCACCCAGCTGCTGAAGCCCGCACCCAGCGCCACAGGCAGCTTCTAGGAAGGACCGTCTCCGTGTTCGCCCCCTCCTCGGGCTGCTTGTGTTTCGGGGGCCCCCGAAGCACGGCGCTCACCATGCTTGACTGCCCGCGGCTGGCACTGCTCTGCGCGCTGCCCTGGCTCCTGCGGGCGGCGGTCCCTGGTCACCGGGCAGAGCCCCTCACTCAGTTGGCCGAGCTGCGCCGAGATCCGCGTGACCCCGCCAGAGGAGCCGATTTCGATCGCGTCTACAGCGGGGTGGTGAGCCTCAGCACCGAGAACATCTACTCCTTCAACCACACCAGCCAACCTGGCCAGGTAAGAAGCTCGCTCCCTCGGCTGACCGCAACTTCCGAGCTCCCCTGGTACATCTGGCTGCGCTGGGAATAGACCTCGGGAGACTTCGGGGACTAGGAAACCCTCTCCCTGCCTCTCTCCTGTGAGGCAATCGCAGCCTTGCCCCAGCCTTGGCAGCAGCTTTGAGCACCGCTCCGCTTCACCTCTTGCCCACCCCGGCCTGGTCGCTGCCATTCCTGGGCTTTGCAGAGGCGCGGGGACCCGCATCCTCTGCTTATACTGGCTCAAGCCGGGCCTTTCTCTGGGAAGTCTGGATGGCTATGTTCATGAGAGGAAGGAGAAGGGCGCGGGGGTGGGGTGGAGGGCAAACCTGTTTCCAATCATTAAGGGACCCTTCTATTTTATGGCATTTCAGGAAGCAGAGGTGATCAGAAATGGAAAGCTCGTGAGATCGAGCAGGTCTCTGTTTCCGTTACCACACTGTGTGCTTGTCTTGAATGAGTCAAAGACGTGGTAACTACGGTGATCTGCCCTGGCTCTGATTATAAATAAGGGCGGAAGATGTATGTGAAAGTTCTGTAGACAAGAGTTGTAGACAAGCAGGGAGGAGAATTATTTTAGCACCCATGCCTCTGACTTATCTGATTATATAATGTAAGGCAGTACATATAATTCACATTTTCCTTCAAATAAGATACCTTTAAGAGGGGTGGATCTCCGGTGTACCTACTCCTGTCTCTACTTCCCGCGTAAACGTGTTAATGCAGCCCTCACTGTGCCCTGCACCTTGGGGCATTTCAGAACCAGATTATTAGAATTCCTCTATACCTTTCCATCCCGGACTCTCATTCAGGGTCACAGTTCAGAAACTTCCTTCTTAAGCATGTCATTGCACTTTAGTGCCTTTCTACTGTGTGGACTGAGAAAGCGCCCCAAGTTCTCCCATCTCCTAGCCCACATCAAATCCTATGGTATTGTCTCCACAGCAGCAGAATCTTCCTGTAACCTAAGGTAGTACCCTGTAGCAGCAGAGTCGCTGGGTGCAAAGCCATTCCATCACATACAGAGGAGAGGGGGCAGTTTTTATTTTTATATCCCACACAAGGGTTAACTGCCCAGTGTGGGATGCCCACTAGAGGGCCGATATATTGCACGTAAGATAGATTCCTAGCCCTGTGCTTTCCTACAACTAGAAGAGAGTCTTGTAAACCCTGGTGTCTCTGAGGTATATTGCCAGCTTCGTCCAAAATCAAATAGCATGTGCAAAGAAAATCATCACAGGTATTGGTGTTTCTCACAGTTCTGCTGAGAGACAAATGAGTCACTTTATTTTTGTCTTTCTTCTTTCCTTTAAAGTTTATTTGTTTTTATTTTATGTGTATGTATGAATGTCTGCATGTATGTATGTGTACCACATGGTTGTGTGGTGCCCATAGAGACCAGAAGAGGGTGCCAGACCCCCCAGGAACTGGAGTTACAGGCACTTGTGAACTGCTATGTGTGGTGTGGGAACTGAATGGAGATCCTCCGGAAGAGCTGTGTGCTCTTAACTGCTGAGCCCTCCCCAAGCTTGCTTGCTGAGACAGAGTTTCATTATTTAGACCAAGCTGGCCTCAAA
Organism: Rhynchomys soricoides; assembly: GCA_019843965.1. Taxonomy (NCBI): domain Eukaryota; kingdom Metazoa; phylum Chordata; class Mammalia; order Rodentia; family Muridae; genus Rhynchomys; species Rhynchomys soricoides. The sequence continues at coordinate 1,218,049 of JADRCH010000180.1, read as the reverse complement.
CTATCATCTTCTTCCTCAGTGCTGAGATTCCAGGCATGTACCATCCCCTCTGGAAGACTAACCGCTGGCTTGTTTGGTTTTGTTTTGTTAGTTTGGTTTGGCTTGAGTTTGCTTCTGCCTTTCCCCCTCAGAACTTGACAGTTCCTCTACTGAGCCCAGGCTGTTCTGTCTACCGTTGAGCTCTCCTGCTTGGCTTTCCTTGGACACTTGAGATATTGAGGAGAAAGGGCACAGCCATGCTCTGCTCAGTATTTCACACCTTTATAAATGTTGTCTGCGAAACTTAGAGAGAAAATGAGTAAAAGCCCAAAGAATAGTTAAGATAAAGTTAAAGCAAATAATATATTGGAAAAATACTTCCTTATGTCCTATTTGGCATGAATGTACATCAAAGTGCTCTTTGTTTATGAAACAATGGTGATAGTTTCAAAACCATCTATACGCAGTACAATAAAAAGTCAGCAACGGGGGCTGGAGACATGGTTCAGTGGTTAAGAGCACAGACTACTCTTCCAGAGGTCCTGAGTTCAATTCCCAGCAACCACATGGTGGCTCACAACCATCTATAATGGGACCTGATGCCCTCTTCTGGTGTGTCTGAAGAGAGTGATAGTGTACTCCTATACATAAAAAAGTTAACAACAGTAAGCAATCCTTAGAATTTTTACTAATATGTTACTAGTCCTAGAAAACAAAGTTGATAAGCATGAGCCTGACAGATTTCAAATATTTTCATGCCAAGTGTACATTAATATATACAAGGGCATATGTGTGTGTGTGTTTGTTTCTGAGACAAAATTTTAATAATTGTATTTTACCTTTGTAGTCTGAGAAATTAACCTCCTCTTCTCCCAGTCATATCACTGTTGATTTCTCCAGACGAGCATTCTCTCCATCTGTCTGACCAAGCTATTACTCTGGGTTCCTACCCATGACCACCTCCCTTCTTGGTATGTTTTGAGGAACACAATCGGCAGCAGAATTTAACTTAAGGTTTGGAATAGCAAGAGAGATTGAGGCACAGCAGAAGACAGGTGGTGGGCTGCACCAGAAATCTGCAACACTATACTAACTAGCAATCCCCCATGGAGGGCAGGAAGGATTTTGAGGAAGTTGCTCTTTCTTTCCAACTCTGATCTGACTGTCTTCTTGGCCACCCTCTCTCCACACAGTCCCAAATGCGGGCCATCACCGATTTTCCTTATTGTTCCACAGTGAACACTGTTTAACCTCCATTTCTAACTCCAAACTGACTGAGAAGCTGATAGAGATCTGTGGTGTCTGGAGGAAGAGCTTGGCTAACCGTTTTCCCCTAACCTCAGCAGCCTGTCGGCGAGGTAGGGCTCTCTCTAGTTTGGGGTCATTTCTCACTATCCCTCTTCAGTCAAGATTTTGGTTTGGGGGAAAAAAGTGTCCAGTTTTTTGAAGTTTTTATCTTTTGTTCTTCTTTTCAATCCATTCTTGTTTGTTGTTTTTTCTTTCTCTTGAAGAAGAAAGTTTGTATTAAATTTGGGCTTGGGGGGGGGGAGGGGGCAAGAGCCTTTGCTGTGGGTCTTTCTATCAGCCTCTCCTTTACCCCATGGAATGATCTCACAGGGCTACTCTAGCTGAACTCAGCACCAGGAAACGTCTGATATGCCTTGAGGCAGGGACTCATGTAAATACAAAGTTGGCATTTAAAAAGAAAAAATCACTGAAAGTTGGACTGACCAGTTTAAAGACAAATAATGGTAACAGTGGTTAAAGGTTCAGGTTCAGCAAGGTAGGATTCATTTCATTTCCCTGAGGAGAAAGTTTCCCAAGGCTCCCTTGACTGGCAGTCAGTTACACCAAGCAAACAGATCCAGAACCACAGGGCTCAGTTAACCAACAGGAAATTACCTTACAGGAAACTCACTAGGAATATAGTGACTGGGAAAAAGGACACAAACACCTGTCTACAAGGAAATGAGAACACCCTTGTGGAGCTTGGGGGGAAGTAATCCATGATCCCACGGCTCACCACCAGAAACCCTTACAGAAAAGTGTAACCGGTCGCTGCAGGACAGAGTTCCACATTGGCCATAGCCTCTGAGATCTTTTTTAAAACATCCCTTTTGTTTACTAAGGGAAGCATGTATCTCTTTTTGTTATCTCTCCCCAGCCACCACCTTGAACTAGCGTACAAAGCAGTATGCTTCACTGTGTTGCTTTTCAAACTTAACTTTGGGTTGATTCTTCCCCCTGCCTTTCCCCCATGTCCTGGCTGAACCCCAACCCCACCCTCCGACTCTTTAGTCCCCGGTCATTCTTTCCTACTTCCATATAATGTATTCTGTTAGCGCCCTCTTAAAATCTCTTTTTCTCTCTTATGATCACAGTCAAAAGAACGAGCCATGGTGAACTGTCTCTTGGAGAACCGGGAGAGGCTCCAGAAAAGCAGACATTTTTCACCACAGGGCATTCTTTTGATGGTGTTCTGATGCTTTTATATGTTCATGAACTATACCCACATCCACCTAGGTACACACATAAGAACTAAAATCTTGGACATGTGTACAAAAAGATAATGCAGCTTTTGTCTTTCTGAGTTACTTACTTAAAGAAATAGTTTCCAGCTCCACCCGTTTTCCTGCAAGCTTCATAATTCATTTTTCCTTACCTCTGAATAAAATTCCATTGTGTATGTGTATTACATGTTCACTAGTGATTCTTCTGTTGATAAACGTCTACTCCGATGCCATTTCCTTGTGAGCAGAGCATCTGTGAACACAGATGTGCAGGACTCTCTGCCTACAACGTAGAGTTCTTTGGATATATGCGCGGGAGCAGTGTAATTGGGCCCTATGATGTTCCATTTGTAATTTTTGAGAAGTCTCCATACTGATCGCCATAATGGCTACCCAGTTTCAGCAACAGTGACTAGGGTTCCTCTCTCTCCGACTCTTTCCAGCCTTGTTACATCTCTGTTCTTAACAGTAATCATTCTGACTCAACTGACAAGGAATCTCAACCTTTGTTTAGAATTGCATTTCTCTGATGGTTTCGGTCATTGAATAATTTATTGGTCTTTTTGTTTCTTCTTTTGAGAAGTGTCTATTGGTTCATAGCCTATGTGTTGACTGGCAGGGGTCGTTTTGTATTTAAATTTCAAAACTCTTTGCATGTTCTACATGCTAACACACTCCCTTCCCCAAGCTCAAGTATGGGTGGCAACTATTTCCTTCTATTCTGTGGCTGCCTGTTACTCCTCTGCTAGTTTCCTTTGCTCTACAAAAACTTCTTAATGCGATCTGGTTTGTTGATTCTTAGGGTTATTTGCTGTTACTGGAATCCTGTTAAAAAGTTCTTGCCTATGCCTATATCTGGAAGAGTTTTCTCTATATTTTCCTGGAGCAGTTTGGGGATTTGATTTTTGGTGAGTGATGTGAATTCCCCACTCCCCTTCAAATTCATTACTTCTTTAACTATTATTGGTGTGAGTGTGTGTGTGTGTGTGTGTGTGTGTGTACACACGCACATGTATGTATATATGTGTCAATATGTTTAGGGCTCAACCCTGGAGAAGACTAATTCTCCTTTTCTCAGCAATCATTAATTGTTCATAGCTCTTCATCTAAAGGGGCCTTATGAGGTTTCCTCCATCCATGTTATCATTGTGCTGGCCTTATTCAGGTGACGATATGTCTTAGTCAGGGTTTCTATTCCTGCACAAACATCATGACCAAGAAGCAAGTTGGGGAGGAAAGGGCTTATTCAGCTGACATTTCCACATTGCTGTTCATTACCAAAGGAAGTCAGGACTTGAACTCAAGCTGGTCAGGAAGCAGGAGCTGATGCAGAGGCCATGGAGGGATGTTTCTTACTGGCTTGCTCAGCTTGCTCTCTTATAGAACCCAAGACTGCCAGCCCAGGGATGGTACCACCCACAAGGGGCCCTCTGCCCTTGATCACTAATTGAGAATATGCCTTAAAGCTGGATCTCATGGAGGCATTTCCTCAAGGGTGGCTCCTTTCTCTGTGATAACTCCAGTTTGTGTCAAGTTGACATAAAACCAGCCAGTGCAGTGGGTAGCTGGGCAGAACTATTGATTCCTCTCTACCCTAGGAGCTTGTATGACACTTTCAGATGCCATAGAGCTATTCCATCTCAGGGAGATGGCTTCTAGGTCAGTGCCATCTGGATTCCTCCAAGTTATGTGTCCAAAGAATATGAAGTCTTCAGCATTGGAGTCTTACCTTCAAAGTCTGGGAGGCAACCAAACACAACAGCAATAGCCTATATTATTTGGGGAGTGTTTTCAAGTTTCCTGACTTACAACACGAAGGGAAGTTTCCCATGCCAGGCGCTGGGGTTTTGTTAGATAGTCCATCAGTCTTGGGGTGGGGGCATTATTGACTCAAGTAGAGTAACTTTATTAAACTACACACAGTGTGTGTGTGTGTGTGTGTGTGTGTGTGTGTGTGTGTGTGTGTGTAGCAGTCTTTCATCTTCTTATTTAGGTTTATTCGTAGGTATTTTTGAAGCTGTTGCAAATGAGATTTTTTTCCTATATTTTTTCTCTGCAAGTTTGCTATGGCATATAGGAAAGCTACCATTTTATTGTTGTTGTTGATTTTGTGTCCTTCAACTTTATTGAAAGTGTTCTAAAAGCTTTCTCTTTCTAAGTATAAAATCATACTACATATCTCTATTGTAAATAGAGATAATTTTACTTTTTCTAGTTTGTACCCCTCTTTTTGACTTCCTCTTTTCTAGACAAGACTTCAAGTACTATACTGAATAAGAATGAAAACGGAGCCGGGCAGTGGTGGCACACGCCTTTAATCCCAGCACTTGGGAGGCAGAGGCAGGTGGATTTCTGAGTTCGAGGCCAGCCTGTTCTACAGAGTGAGTTCCAGGGCAGCCAGGGCTATACAGAGAAACCCTGTCTCAAAAACACAAAAAACAAAAAGAGTGAAAACGGTAGCCACCCTTTTGTAGATCTATAAAAAAAATTTTCTCTTAGCTTTTTTCCAGTTTAGTATAACTTTGCCCATTAATCCTTGAGTGATATATATATACATATATATATATATACATATACAATATATATATATATTATATTGTATATAATTTGTTTCTATAGTCAAAGAACAATCCTTGGCTTTATTAATATCAGCTAGTATTTGTACTTCTAAACCTGATTGTAACATTATCTTGAGTTCAGATTCAAAGAACACTACCCAGTCCTCATGAACCATGAAACATGTATCTGGACATTCCATTGCTAACTTTTAGCTATGTATTAATATGAATAACCCTCACATTTGTTGGCTCCTCATCTATAAAGCTACCAGACTCAAATTGAAAATCTTTCTAAAAGGCTGTCAAGATGGCTCAGAAGGGAAAAGTGCTTTCTTCACAAGCCCCATGAGCTGGCATCAATCCCTAGAGCCCACAGTGGGAGATGAACGAGGGAAAGGCTTGATTCCCCAAAGCAGCTGTCCTCTGAGTCCCACACAGATGTCACTGCACACATGAACCTCACTCACACAACCACACACACGCACACACGCACACAGACGTGCACATGCACACATACACAATCACAAGCGCACACACAAGTTTTAAAGAAAAACATTTTCAAAATCTTTCATGTGATTTGGCAATTTTTTTCTTGTCACTCCCTAAACCACACAATATCACTTCTCACCCAGCATTTGTACCACATCAGCTAGTACGGATAACGGGATTCAAAGAATTCGTAGGATGCGCATAGGCTGTAGGAAAGCACTGTGCCTGTTATACAAGGCATGCAGCCATCTGCGAATTGGTATCTCTGGGAGTCTCTGTAACAATCACAAGGATGCTGACACACGATCACACCACATCTGGAAAGTGACTTAGAAGAGTTAAAAGCTTGGATGTGCAGGCGTCAGCTCTCCCTTTCTTGTAAAGAGCCAGGACATTCGGGGTCATTGTGTACTGAGGCCAAGAGACCTTTGCTACCCTCCCACAGCTTCCTTGTAAACAAGACCACTGCCTGTTGGAGGGAGGAATATCTCATTAACACATTATCTGGATGAACAGCCCTGCAGCAGCACATACACTGGCAGATCTGGTATCTGGTAAGGGCTTGTTTTCTAGCTTGCAGCTAGCTACTGTCTTGCTTCATCCACAAAGGGTCAAGAGTGGAGAGAGAGAGAGAGAGACAGAGAGAGACAGAGAGACAGAGACAAAGAAACAAAAAGACAAGTCTCATGCCAAGCAATGTCTCAAGGTGGTTTCTTAAGGTTCCAATCTCATCCCCATGACCTAGTTACTTCCCAAAGGCCCAATGATTTCAGACATCATTTGAGGAGATTAGGATTCACCCTGTGAAGAATGGGGGTGAGGTGTGAGACACAAGCATTCAGTCTGTAGAAATCACCTCCAACATTTCCCTCTTTCACTGTGAAAATGACATCAGTAGGTCCTGAGGGTCCTTGAGGGCTGAGATCACTTCGAATATGGAGCTGATATTATGGGGGGACACAGCCTAATTACGTGCTGCTCTGTAGAATGGATTCTCTATGTTTGTGCTGTTACGCAGAGACATAGAGCTGGCGTGGCTAGTCTGACCTGATATATAACGTACACACCAGATTTCAAAGGCCAGATAAAAACAGTATCAAATGTTTTGCTGATTGTGTGTGTGTGTGTGTGTGTGTGTGTGTGTGTGTGTGTAAATGGTACTATCTTTAGATATTTAAGATTGAGTGGTTTTTGTAAAATTTATTTCACCTATCTGGTTTTGCCTTTTCAACCTAGCTACTAGAAGATTTTTAAACAGGCATGTAGCTCATTTTATATATTTATTTTTATTTCTTTATGTGTTTCTTTATTCACTTTACATCCTGATCAAAGCCCCCCTCTCCTCTGAGTCTCCCCTTACACAGCACCTTTCCTACCCCCTCATGTGGCTCATATTCTACTTCTATTGGACATCACCGTACCATGAAATCCTACAAACCACATACAGTTCAGCTGGAGGAAACTGAGCTTTACAGAGTCATGATGGGTAAGCAAAAAAAAGGGAAAGGCACTCTGGACATGGAGGAGAAACCTGATTTCTTTTCTGGCAAGATTCTTGATCATGAGCTGGAAGCCTGTAATGAGCAGTTTCTCAACTGGCTGTTTGGTTAACTTAAACTGCTGCTTATAAAGAAAATAGGAGACAAATGTTTCATTCTTCACTGGCCAAATTCTAAATTAATGCATTGGTCCCCAGCACCCTAGTGGTGCACAGTTTCAGTTATTGATTTAAACATGCTTCATACATACTTAGCTCACTATTACTTTTATTTTTATTTAAGGAAAATAGCCCACTGGGAAGTGAGGGCCAACTTGAACTGGCTTCTGAATTATTTTGACAGGTCTGTCTGTCTGTTCCTTGTTGTTTTGGTTTTTTTTAAAGATTTATTTATTTATTTTATTCATATGAGTACATTGTAGCTGTCTTCAGACACACCAGAAGAGGGCATCAGATCCCATTATTGATGGTTGTGAGTCACCATGTAGTTGCTGGGAATTGAACCCAGGACCTCTGAAAGATTAGTCAGTGCTCCTAACCACTTGGCCATTTCTCCAGCCCTGTTGTTTTGATTTTTGGAAAGGGGTCTTATGTTACCCAGTGTCTTAGTCAGGGTTTCTATTCCTGCACAAACATCATGACCAAAAAGCAAATAGGGGAGGAAAGGGTTTATTCAGCTTACACTTCCACGTTGCTGTTCATCACCAAAGGAAGTCATGACTGGAACTCAGGCAGGTCAGGAAGCAGGAGCTGATTCAGAGGCATGGAGGGATGTTACTTACTGGCTTGCTTCCCCTGGCTTGCTCAGGTGGCTTTCTTATAAAACCTAAGACTACCAGCCCAGGGATGGCACCACCCACAAGGGGCCCTCCCACCTTTGATCACTAATTGAGAAAATGCCTTACAGCTGGATCTCATGGAGGCATTTCCTCAAGGGAGGCTCCTTTCTCTGTGATAACTCCAGCTTGTGTCAAGTTGACACAAAGCCAGTACACCCAGGCTGGCTTTGAAATCACTGTGTAGCCAAAAGTGACCTTGAGCAGCCAGTCTGCCTCCACCTCCCAAGTGCTGGGATTACAAGCACATGCCATAACACCTGAATGATCTCTTGCTTGCTTTCCCGGAAGTTACTTTTGCTCTTAACCTGCCCTCAGGCATACATTCAGGAAGACCAGGTTGGTAAGAGTGAGAAGTTGTGCTCAGAGGTCACAGTTCAAGAACTAGAGTCCCTTATTGCCAATGAGATCTGGGCAGATCTAAGGAATGCAGTATATCTGGGGTCTGTATTGGTACTTCCCATTCAGAATTTAGAACTTGAAGTGTCACCTGCTCTCACTGATGGTCTACAACCTCCCTTTCAGGCCCCAAATCCTGCTTCTCAGCTGGATAGGCTTGGTCTCACATTCACTCTCCCGAGGTGAAAAAGCATCTGCTTTAAATAGTGGTGTTCATGCCACCACAAACCAGAGGCCTACTAGGAACAGTTGGGCTTGTTCATGTGGTTCTTTGTAAACAAAGCATACCGCCCAGCTGCTGTGCTTAAGGTAAAATGGCCGGTTCTTCTGGTGAAGCAGTGCTATTATTGTGTTAGGCTCCTTTGTTTTTTCACATTTCTGAATTCGAAGAATTGATTGATTTTTGTCAGAATTTTCTTTAACTTTCGAAACACGCACTCATGAGGGTCTACTCTTAGTCCCTGTCCTCTGCACACGGTTCCCTCTTCTCCTTCTCTATTGGGAGCCATGTATAAACTTATGACCTTTCATTAACTTTTATTTCTTAATTAAAATTTTATTTGGAGAACATCATACATAAGTACTGTTTTTACAACATCTCCAACTCCTCCCATGTCTTCCCACTCCCTCCCAATTTCCTGACCTCTTCTTCAATTATCACACATACACACACATGTATATATATATAAATACAACCAGGTTGAGTCCATTTGATTTTGCTCACATATTTGTGTTTAGGGATGACCACATGGGGTAAGAAAACCTACCAGGGAACTCTTCCCTGGAGAATACTAATTTTCCCTTCCTCAGTAGCCACCAATTGCCTTAGCTCTTCATCCAGGGACAAGGCCTTGTCAGATTTTCCCCAATCATGTTGGCATGTCACCTGGTGTTGTTATTGTGCTGGTTTTGAGATTTCAGTGACTTTTAAAGAATCACACACACACACACACACACACACACACACACACCCCAGATTCCCATTACCAGTTATCATTGAGATAGTAATCTTTAAGTTTCAACCTCCAGGTCAGATATTGAGTCCCCAGTACAAATCTCTAGGGACGACTTAAGCATGGTAAGCCTCGGTTTTGATGTTGCAGTTAAAGGAACGAGCATTTTCCTTTCCCCCAGACTAGTTCCATTAATCCTACCTATGACAGCCGATGCAAGGATTCCTGAACTATTTCAGATCAATGGTTTCACCCAGTCAAGCCACGGATTACTCAATCTTTAGAACCATTTGTTTTGTTTCTTTTTAAATATAAGTCTCTATTAGTGGTCTCTGAAATATGATAAACTTCACATTTTCTCTAGGAGATCTTAAGGCACCTACTGTGCTTTTAAGCATCTTTAAAATATTTCTCAGTGAAAATATCTTTTAGTTACACCTAAGTCAGGACAATAAATAATAAAGAAGTGGCCAATATTGGAGGAAATATGAGGGCATATGTCTTTACCCCTTTCACTACCTTAAAAAACCCTCCTTGTTTTATTAAATTAAACAAATGCAAAGTTTACTGTTTTCTGACTACTTTTTTTCCTATTTGGAAAGTCTTTCCACTGCTTAGAAGTGGTTTTGTTTTCAACTGATTCTCTCTCTCTCTCTCTCTCTCTCTCTCTCTCTCTCTCTCTCTCTGTGTGTGTGTGTCCCTGCTACATGCACATGCACTGACCTTGGTTTCCAGTTCCTTTGTTCTTTCTAGCTGTCCCTCCTGCTGAGTGGCACATCAATACACTTGCTATGCTGTGGGTTTGTTTGGGGTTATTCTTGGTGTTATTTTTACTGTTGTGATGGCCTCTTCTGACAGGGCATTTTAAACATCTGAAACAATATGCAAAGATTTTCTGCTTTTTCCCCCCACTGTGGTCTCAGCTGGCTACTTACAGAATCTCCCCTGTCCTAGCTTGCTGTGGATTTTAGTCTAAAAGACCTGAAAAGACGTGCTACTGGAAGATGCCAGCATTTCTGTCTCCTTCAAAGAGAACGAACCCCTCAATGCCGGTGTTACAGGTTGCCATGCAGTGCCCCAGAGTGTGCTGGCTGGCTCTTCTTTAGTTGTTTAACTCTGGAGCTCACAGAAGCTCCACGTCAGCACTGCAGGAATGTGGTACAAATGACTCCAAGGCATAGCTAATGAGCTATCTGAGTTAAGGTGTCTGCATAGGAAAATACCAAACGTCACACAAGACTACCAAAACAGAAGATAGAATAAGCCATCCATTTTGCCAAGCTTTCCATACCTGAGGCAGGACCTGAACTACCTCAGTCACAGCTTACTTCAGCCTTAACACGATCCCTGTGATGGCTATGCATAGGATTGGTTAAAATCCTGTCAGCCCAATTCCATTTTGGAAACTATCTTTTACATTCTTGGGCCAGAGTGAAGGAAGATATAAAGACCTGGCTGGCTTGCTTGCTTCCTTCCTTCCTTTTGTTTTCTCACACTAGCATCTGTGTGGCTTTGAACAACTTGATATAAAATGTATGGGTGGACCTCACTTTCCTCAAATAGAGTGTGAACACCATGACACCCAGATCTTCACTTCCCTGGGTAGTGTCACCAATCAGATCACAGATGGTGGGAGGCAGGGTGTTTGGCCTGTAGGATACCAAGAGGAGAAGAAGGCAGAGCCACTCTTCCTATGCCCTGGGTCAGATGGCCTAAGAGCTCTGGGCCATTCATCAGTCATTATTGACTATCTGTTACTTGCAATGGAGACAAGCTTACAAGCCCAAAAAGCAAAGCAGAGGAATACATCTCAGGCAGGCTCGCCTTTCCTTTTATGGCTTGGCTTCTAGGAACAGCTCATTCATCTCACTGAAGAGAGCGGTTTATCCCTTGGGGCCTTCTTATTTCTTGCACTGTCAGATTCTCAGTGTTCTCCATCCAGAGCTTTTGTCTCTGAAGAAGAATGCTGTATAAGCCACATATGCTGTATAAGCCACATATGCTGTATAAGCCACATATGCTGTGTAAGCCACATCATGTTCATGTCCTTAGGCTATCAATAGCCTAGATACGAGGTCATTCTGTAGGCCTTATTATCAAAACGTTATATTAGAAGTCTCAGTTCCAGCATGCACCGGGAGGCCATTGAAAGGATGTGGAATCGTGGGTGGGCCAGGAATATTGAACAACACAGGCAAGCTGGCTGCTTGTGGATGATCTTAGGTCATTCAGTAAATATTTGATTCCTTGCTGTGTGAGGCATTGTTTGGACAGCAGCGTAGATATGGTTACTATCTTTGTAAAGATGGGTGGTTTATATGCAGTGTTAGTTAAACAATCATTTGATTCACTTGGAAGTTTCTAGGGAAGAATAATGAAGAGACTTTGGGAAGAATGTTTTCTTAAAAGTCAAGAAAGTAGGGAGAGAGCAGAGCAAGGAAAACATGTCCAAATAAAGGGAACACCATTGTTGATAGAGACAAGGGGTAAGGAGAAGGATGAGAAGCATAGTGGAAGAACTGGAGGACATCCATTTGTCTGGAGCTTGAGATGCACGCAGGGCTGTTAAAGTTGGGATGTGGCCTGTTTGGTTGGGAGCATTAACTGAGAGCAATGGAGAGACTTTGGAAGGTTTCAAATGCCATTGCTCTATTGCCACACCAACTCTGGGGAAGCACTCTTGGCTCTAAGGCTGCTTGGTAGCATCCTTGATTCCCAAGTGAAAGCGTGGGAAGGCAGAACTGACTGGCAGTACCAAGGGTGCATGCACATGGCAAAGGGAGCCTGGTGGGGGTGCAGGAGAAATCCAGTAGCTGGGTTCCACTTGTGCTGTGGAAGGGGCTTTGCTTCTACCTGGGTCCACCACAGAGGATGTCCAAGCAAAAACTGGATGCTGGGTGCAAATGCAGACGAGTTGTCACACACTTGGAATCTCCTCTGTATGTAACACCAAGGTCGCTCTACAGACCCGTTACTCTGCACAGCACAGTTGGGAAGTGCTGTCTGGGTATCGTCGTAGGAACTGGTATCAAAGATATTGTGTCTAGAAGACTAAAACTTGTCCTGGGCTGCCAGGCCCTCCCATCCCAGCAGCTGCACTTGTCCACCTCACTAGGCATCCTCACAGGTTATACATGAGTTTCCCCATCCCAGTGGATTCCTGCTGGCTTTGGCATCTCCAGGCTCCATTCCTTCAAGAGAGCACCAGCCTGTGCTGCTTGGACATGCTCTCAACGAGCTAAATTTGCTCATCTGTTCATGCCCCTCCCCCATCTTTATCTGTGCTGTCTCTTTCTCTGCTTTATTCTTGTGAGGGGGGAAAAGAGGCAAAAATAACTATTTTATGGTTTGAGACCAAATCCAGGGACCCATTCTCTCGGTTTTTTTTATATTTGCTGATTGATCTCATTACAGACAAACTCCTCCTAGAGCTATTTGAAGGCCTACTTAAGTAATGCTCTGAAAATGGAACATGCTAGAGAGTTTTTCTTGTGATTGTAAGAGTTTTGATATGATGGTGTTTAACACCTTTTTCTATAGTAGAATTGCTAGGTGGATGCCATTTATAACAAGTATTTGTGTCTGTGAATGTTACTAAGGAAACTGACATCTTTGTAAACAATACAGAGATAGCCATCTACAAGCTGCTTCCTTTTCAACCTCCACGATAACAATTCTTGACGCAAACTAAAAGGACCTTAGAAAGGCTACATTGAAGAGCATAAACCATTTCTAAATGTGCAATGACGTCCAAACTCTTCCCATTTGACATGGAAGGAGATTAAAGCAAGGTAAATATTAATGATTTCTTATCCAAATTTGTGTGCGAGCTATACAGGCTTGTGTCTGCAATCCCAGCACTCAGAAAGCTGAGGTTAGAAGGCCATGTGGCTGAGGTCATTCTGGACTTCACATAGATACCCTATTTCAAAAGCAAACAACAAACAAAACAAACAAACAAACAAACAAAACCATGTAGCTAGTCTGAAATCCAAGAATGTAACTCAAGTTCTTGAGAATATTTCGTCAGTATCTTTCCACAGAACCTTCCCACCTCCAATAAGAGCACATCTGTTATACTTTTTGTTAACAAAAAATAACATCAAAATACCATGGTCAGACTTTCAGTAACATCTCTTCATTATGCAATTTAAAAACCCTGTGTCTGGCTTCTTTACATTCACTGGAACATGAAACAAGAGGTCTATGTTTATTGTTTTCCCACATGGATTGTTTGGGCATACATTGGTCTGTGTATCTGTCTCTACACAAAGGGCCCAGAGTAAGTCACACTGTAAAAATAGCAGATTTTCTTCAGTGTTTCGTAGGCCCATGGCCAGCATCAGCCTTGATCTTCTGCTGCCTCCCATAGAGCATAGAAGGACAGTCACCATCCCTTCAGGGTTTACTGTCCTGAAAGCATGTGAAGCCAGTCATAGGCATGAGCACCCAGCCTGTGATTTCAGCATACAAATTATCCTTGGCATTTTCTCTATCAGATGAGAGTCACATCTTTAGTTGGTCATAAGTAGAAGGCTGTGGCACCTCATCTTCCTTCCTTGCAGTCTTGATCTCTGTCTATGTCTGGGTCCACACAGTCCAACAAATGTTCTAGCCTCGGCATCACCCCTGATGACTTGTGGTAGAACTGGTTTCAGGCCAGTATGGCATCCCAAACCACTGATGTAGATGGCACAATGCTTCATGATTCTGTGGGAGATAAGGTTACCTAGGATGCCAAAGAGATAGATGCAGGGCCCATGCTCAGTAGCCAGATGCATCTACTCAGTATTTTCAACTCTGAGCAAGTGATACAAAGATGGGAAGAGATTTATAATGTGCTGGTGATGACAACACTAATGTACTTGGCAGTAACAATATCTAATAACCAGAAGGCCAAGTTGAGCCTTCCACTTAAACCATTCCTCTTCTTCATGATGGTTGCTACAATATCTTGCAGCTCAGTCATCTTGGTCTCCAAATATTGTCTAGGCTTGATAACTCAGGTTCATGACCTATTCAGTATCCTGTGTATATGTATATGTGCGTGCACACACATGAATGTGTGCATGTGGGTCCACGGGTGTGGAAGTCAAAGGTCAATATTGAATGTCTTCCTCTATCACTCTTCACCTTATTTTTTGAGACAGGGTTTCTACTGAACAATGGAGCTCATCAGCTGGCTAGGCTGGCAGTCCCATGGGCTCAGAATTTGCATGTCTGCACCCTCCTAACACTGTGGTTACAAATTTATGCTGGTATGCCCAGCCTTTACGTGAGTGCTGGGTATCTGAACTCAGGCCCTCATGTTTGCATGGTGATCACTTTACAGACTGAGCCATTGCCCTAGTCCAGCCCTACTAATAATAAGCTCTCTGCTGTGTCAGTCAGTTGGTTCTCTTCTTTGTAGCTAAGAATCTTGCTTGATCCTGTGTCACCTCTTCTCTCATATCCATTCTCATCACACCTCGAAGCTACTCTGGAACCCCTCTGTCTACAAATCTCTCCAAACCTCTGTATATCTGGACTTCCCCACTGCTTGACTCTCCTTGTCCCTCAAGCTCTGCCTTTGTTACCCAAATAAACCCATGCTTTCCCCTTGAAACCTGTGATTCTTCCTCTTCAGTGAAGTCGCAGTGGAAGGAGAGGGAAGATAAACATGGGCTTCTTTTAGCAATCGGAGGACAAGAATAAAATAAAATTGTGACAGTCCCGTAAAGTGTTTCCAGCCAGGAAGTTAATCAAAATAGCCTTGAATTAACACTGTCCACACAATAAGGCAGTTCCTCTAGAAGGCCAGAAACAATAGGCTAGCCCTGTTTGTCATAGCTTATCTTCATAGCTGCTCATCGAGGATCTGGAAATACTCGTTCTTAGGGATAATGATTGTGCTGGAATCACAGGCTGGGCGCTCATGCCTGTGAGTGGCCCCACATGCTTTCAGGACAGTAAACCCTGAAGGGATGGTGACTGGCCTTCTATGCTCTATGGGAGGCAGCAGAAGGTCACGGCTGATGCTGGCCATGGTTCTATGAAACACCGAAGAAAACATGTCATCTTCACAGCGTGACTTACTGCGGGCCCTGCTTGTAGAGATAGATACACAGACCAATGGATGCCTAAACATTCCATGTGGGAAAACAGTAACCATAATCTTCCTGTTTCATGTTCCAGTGAATGTAAGGCAGTCAGACACAAGGTTTTTAACTTGCAGAATGAAGAGATGTGTCTGAAAGTCTGACCATGGTATTTTGAAGTTATTTTTGTGGTTAACAAAAAGTATAACAGATGTGCTCTTATGGGAGGTGGGGAGGTTCTGTAGAAAGATGCTGAAGAAATATTCTTAAAAATTTAAGTTACATTCTTGGATTTCAAACTTGTTATATGGTTTTTGTTTTGTTTGTTTTTGAAATAGGATATCTATGTGAAGCCCAGAATGGCCTCAGTCACTTGGCCTTCTTACCTCGGCTTTCTGAGTGCTGTGATTGCAGGCACAAGCCTGTATAACTTGCACATAAGTTTGGATAAGAAATCATTAATATTTACCTTGCTTTCATCTCCTTCCATGTCAAATGGGAAGAGTTTGGATGACTTAAAAGGTCCTTGGAGCCCTTAGGTTCAAACTCCTTTCTTTTGCTTTCTGTAAGTCTCTTTTAGTAATGGAAAAAGAAGAGAGAAAAACCCCATCTGTAAGTCCAATTATGTTTCCAAAGGTAAGCAGACATAATGGACAACCAAGTTGAAGAAAGGAAATAACAGTGCATGAAATTAATGCAGACACTTCCTGACTGTAAACAAGAAAGGAGGAAAAAGAGAAGGAGGAGGAGAGGGAGGAGGGGGAGGAGGGGGAGGGGGAGGAGGGGGAGGGGGAAGAGGGGGAGGAGGGGGAGAAGAAAGCCATTTCCCTCCTCCATCACTGGTGTTATTGAAACTCTATAGCAAAATCTTGCCAATTGAGAGATCAGCTCTGTGGTGATGAAGATCATTCACCAAGGCTATCAGTCAAGAAGTAAGGA
Organism: Rhynchomys soricoides; assembly: GCA_019843965.1. Lineage (NCBI taxonomy): Eukaryota > Metazoa > Chordata > Mammalia > Rodentia > Muridae > Rhynchomys > Rhynchomys soricoides. The sequence goes on along the minus strand of JADRCH010000180.1, from coordinate 1,201,811 downwards.
ACAATGCTTGTCTCTTGGGATGAGCTAGACAGAAAATCTTTCCTTTTTTTTTTTTTTTTTTTTATCTTACAAAGCCTCATCCACTAGAGATCACACCCTGAAAAGAGGAGGCATTGTCATAGCTGACCATACTCATAAAAGGTTTGAAGGCCAAGAGGGATGAGGGATATACAGACATAAGTCACACAATGAGAAGAGACTGGGGAGTGGTAGAGCTCAGAAGTGGCAGCAGCAGGAGAGGAGGCTGAGAGTGGTGAGAAAGACCCCAAGCAACAAGTGCTGTCTGAGCATCTTTCAGCATACGGTCATGGTTTTTTTTTTTTCCAGCAAATGGTGTTGGAGAACTGGACAATGTAGGGAAGATAATCTAGAGCAGTGGCTCTCAACCTTCCTAATGCTATGACTCTTTAATACACCACCTCATGGTGTGGTGACCCCCAACCATAAAATTATTTTTGTTGCTACTTCATAACTATAATTTTGCTACTGTTATGAATCATGATGTAAATATCTGATATGTAGGATATCTGATATGTGACCCCTATGAAAGGGTAGTTCAACCCTCAAAGTGTTGTGACCCACAGTTTGAGAACCACTGATCTAGACAGAGTTCTTATTATATCTTTCATAAAAATGAAGTTATGTGGGTCATATATTTAAATGTGAAATGCAAAATTATGAAACTCCTAGAAGATAACACAGGAGAAAAATCTAGGTGATATTTGCTTTGGTGACAGCTTAGATATGACATCAAAAGTATTACCCTCAGCAAAGAGTTTGATAAATGATACCCCATTAAAATTTAAAAGTATGTATGCCCTGTATATGACAATGTTGAGGACTTAAAAAGACAAGTCACAAGAAGGGAGAAAATATTACAAAACACATATTTACCAAAGGATTGGTGTCTGACATATACAAAGTCAAACAAACAAAACCCTCAAAGCTTAACAACAATGAATTGAAATTTTCAATTTAAGAATAATCAAAAGGTCTAAGCATCAGCTCATCAAAGATAACTAGATAGACATGCTTATGAAACAATGTTCAACAGCACACATTCTTAAGAAACTACTAATGAAAACCACACGTCAGCACTTCACATTTGGGAAGTACTGGAATTCAAAACACTGTCAGAAAATGTCCTAAAGGAATGTCCAATCAGGGGCTCTTGTTCATCACTGGTGGGAGCCCAAAATAATCACTTTGGAAGATGCTGTTGACAGACCTTACAATCCTCAATATAGTCTGTCTAACCCAGCCATCACAGTCCATATATTTAACAAAGCAAGCTAATCACTTATATCTACACAAATATTTACAATGGCTTTACTGACAATTGTCCCAAATTGAGAGCCATCAATATGCCCTTCAAGGAGACCATAGAGAAGTGAACTGTGGTTTATCCAGACAATAGATCATGGTTTAGCTCTAGAAAGCCACGAAAGATGCAGGAATGTTTAGCAATGCATGCTGCTAATCTGAAAGGCTCTATGTTGTATAGTTATGACTGTAGATGCCAAAGTCTACCTTTGACAATTTACTGGCCTAACTCAGTAATTAAATTGACATGATATGGATTAGCATAAAAACACACAGAGTAAAACACATGCTGTGTGATGTGGAAGACCTCATGAATACATGAAGATCTGGAGATACACTTACAACTGAGGGATTATATCTCTCCTTTCTTCCTTTAAAGCCCCAGAATACTGCCTTCTTTTTCCCCAAATATCTCTAAAGTTTGGCCACTCGGAACGTCATTTTTAAAGGAGGTCCAAACACATCACCTCCAAATATGCTTCTTCAGCATGCTGACCCTTTCCATTTAGAGCCAACTGAAAACCCACATTCTACTTCTTACAAGCAGGAAGTGAAATCCCATGGGAAATGTACCCTCCTTGTATTAAAAGAGTAGTGACTTTATCATCATGATGGCGAGGTGAGGCTGGGAGAATTCGGTACAGACATTCTCAGACAAGCCCTAACCTTCCTACCCACACTCTGTTGGAGCAACCATGCAGAATCTAGCCTAGCCAGGCACTGCTTCATACACACCTCACTTCATCTGGAGCTGCTGGCTACCCTTCTTCACTCTCTGCTCAGCCAGAAGCAAACCCAAAGGCCAGAATGTCAGGCTTCTTTTTGTTACTACAAAGCATAACAGACTTAAAAAAGAAGTGGTGAAAACAATGTGAGAAACATTTGTGCAGTGACTTGGTGTGAGACATAAAGAGGTTTCATTTATCATCACCTTTGTCCCGTTCAGTCACCCCTCAAGCCCACCATTGTGGGAGACAGTCTTTCATGGGTCTCTTACAGGAAAGTGTTGGCTGACATTTTTTTTCTGTTTTTGTTATTTTAAGGATATTTGCTTTGAAAACAGCATTATAAAGTTCACAATTCCTCCCTCTAGAGCTAAAGGCAAGCGGGTTTCTTGCCTGTCCTAAAGTGGGTACTCTGTTTAAGTCCTCTAATCTCAGGGCTCCTCTCCTGTAGAATAACTTACTGCACTTACATAGGCAGCTTTCTGGACCTACTCAAGTCATGTTCAGGATACTCAGCAAGGGGCAGTGATGCTGACCATGTGTGCTGTGACAAGTTGTTCATCTCCAGTTGGGAAATTTTGTCTTTTCCCCAGTATTGTTGAACATGACAAATGGGATAAAAATCTCAGATCTTTTCAAGTTTCTGGACTCTAGCCTCTCACAAATGATCTTTATTCTTTCTGTGTAGGTATATTTTATTAAATGTGCACATATAAGCCTACAGTGTTGCTTTCCTTACTCTCAAAGTATACCTTAAAGGGACTGTACAGTGTGGATTCCTGGTCATCCTCTCTTCCTTCAGTTTATCTTTGTGAGCTTTGTCCACACCAATCCATATTCCTGTTCTTTGATTTTAACCAGTGTGCATCCTCCAGTTGTGGTTGTATTTTTGGTTGTTCTGCTGTATGGTTGTATTTTTGGTTGTTCTGCTGTATGGTTGTATTTTTGGTTCTGTGGTATGGCTTCTTTGTTTCATTTGCTTTCAGTGAACTTTCTTATTCAAGGTTTTGGGTGTGGGTATGTGTGCTTGTGTTGAAGTTCTTGTCTATAAACTTAACAGTGAAAAGATAATTCATCTTCAACTTTGATTCCTGGTTTCCACTTGCTTCCTAAAGTGGCTGTATGAAATAACTTTTTTTTTTTTTAAGTATAGAATAGAGTTTATTCAGGGCATGGGGAGAGGAGTTAAGAGGGTAGTAGAGGCAGAGAAAGGTAGAGAGAGAGAAGTAGAGAAGAGTAGAGGAGTAGAGGCCAGCCATGAGCACATGGAAAGAGAGGGGGGAAGGGAATGGGGAGAGAGGGGAGAATGGGCAAGGGGACTGAGCAGGAGCAAGAAGGGAAGAGCAAGAGAGTGAAATAACACTTTTATTAGCAGCAATCAAGAGATCCTGTCTTACTCTGGAGCCTTGCAAGCATAGTGAGATCATACATTTGAGACTTCATCTTTATGATGAGTCTAAAGTGCTGAGTATGTTTTCATATATCCTTAGGTCATTCTTCTCTGTTTAGATGCTGCGGGGGTTGGGGGAGGGAAGGAAGAAGAGAGAGAGAGAGAGAGAGAGAGAGAGAGAGAGAGAGAGAGAGAGAACACTTTGAGAATTTGAACCCCAAAGCCCACCCCCAGTGATACAATTCCTCCAACAAGACCACACCCTCTAATCCCTGTCGATTAACATCACCCCCTAGTAGTCAAGCATTCAAATATACAAAGCTTACAGGGTCATTTCTATTCTAAGAACCACACATCCTTAATCCAATTATCTATTGTTTGGGGTTTATTTTGTTTGTTTGTTTGTTATGAGTCCTTTATCTACTTAAAATACTAGTCTATTGCAAGTGTACACATGTGTCCTAGTGTCTAGCTTGTCTTGTATGGTACTCTTCTTTTCATGTATGGTGCTTCTATAGCATCTTGATTTCCTGATGGAATAATACAAGATTCATAGTGGTGTTTGTTGGAGTCAATGATTCAAAACGGTGATAGTGTTATACTCTGACCAAGCATTGTGGCAGCTGAGTCATGGGAAGCTTGGTTTCTTCCATGTATCTGGAGCACCTGAGTATCTTTGGCAAAGTCATATCACCTCTATGTCTCAGGCTCTTCATCTGTAAGTGAAAGAGTTGGGTAGACAGAATGTTTTCTAATACTGTAAGCCACAATTATATGTCTCAGCTAGGCAATAAAGTGACCAGGCAGCTCCATGCAACTTACTTGACTTATCCCTAAGGTAGGAATTGTGTGAGCTCACAGCACCTGCTCGTATCATTACCACAATCTGATTAGCTAGCAGGTTTCATTATTAATTTATTTATTCACTTCACATCCCGATTGCAGACTCCCTCCCTCCTCTACTCCCAATCCCATCCTCATACCTCCTATCCCATTCCTCCCTCCCCTTCTCCTCAAACAAGGGAACTCCCCCCCCACCCTCCCCCAGTACCAACCCTCCCTGGCACATCAAGTCAGCAAGTCAGCAAGATGACTAACTAAGCCCATCCTCTTCCACTGAGGCCAGGCAACACAGACCGGCTAGGGGAAGGGGAGCCAAAGGGAGGTATCAGAGTCAGAGATGGCCCCCATTCCTATTGTTAGGGGACCCACATGAAGACCAAGCTGCATGTCTGCTACAAATGTGTAGGGGCCCTAGGTCCAGCCCCTGAATGCTCTTTGGTTTGGTGGTTCAGGTTTTGTGAGCCCTAATGGGCCCAGGTTATTTGACTCTGTAGGTCTTCTTGTGGTGGTGTCCTTGACCCTCTGGCTTCCTCAATCCTACCCCCAATTCTTCCACAAGATTCTCTGAACTCTGCCTAATGTTTGGTTGTGGGTCTCCAAATCTATTTCTATCAGCTGCTGGATGAAGCCTCTCAGGAGACAGTTACGCTAGGTTCCTGTCTGCAAGCATAGCAGAGTATCATTGTGTCAGGGGCTGCCTTTCTCCCATGGGATGGGTTTCAAGTTGGGCCAGTCATTGGTTGGCTATTCCCTCAATCTTTGCTCCATCTTTATCCCTGTGTATCTTATCCCTCAACCAAAGAATGGATAAAGAAAACGTGGTACATTTACACAATGGAATAGTCCTCAGCTATTAAAAACAAAGACATCATGAAATTTCTAGGCAAATGGATGGAACTAGAAAATATCCTGAGTGAGGTAACCCAGACCCAGAAAGATATGGATGGTATGTACTCACTTACAGGTGGACATTAGCCATAAAGTACAGGATTCTGATGCTACACTCTAAGGACCCAAACAAGCTTAGTAACAAGGAAGGCCCAAGGGAGGGTGCTTGAATTTCACCCAGAAGGGTAAATAAAATAACATTAGAGGTGGATGGATGGAGGGAACTGGGTGTCAGAGGGGGTGAGAAGAGGAATGGGCATGGGGATCAGGTGTGGGAAGGGGGGAGGAACCTGGGACAGGATAGGAGAGGCTCCTGGGATTCTATAGGAGTTACCCTAGCTGAGACTCCTAGCAGCTGGGGATATGAAGGCTGAAGTTGCCACCTCCTGTAGCCAGGCAGGACTGCCAGTGAAGGGAGGGGGACACCATCCACCCACAAAACCTTCAGCCCCAAACTTGTCCTACCTACAAGATAACATGCCTTCTTTGTGGGAAGGTTCCCTTTGTTGTATCTCCAACTCCTTCCAGAGCTTCTGAGTCAGGGTCTACCCTACTGACTATTGGGAGCATCAGAGAAAAGGGAGGAGAATGGATGGAAGGACCTGAACCCCAGGAGATAAACATCCTGTGACCACAACAAGGTTACACATTAGCAAAGGGACAATCCACAAGCACTCTGTAACCGTGTTACTAGTAGAGTCTGTTTTTCAAGATCAGAAGGCGTGCACTGCTGTGTTTAATAATGGAAGCCAACAGCCTGTGACTCTTTCAACCAGCAGAAGCTGCAGTCTTTAGCAAAAACAGAGTCAACTTAGAATTAAACTCGTTTTTTATTCTTAATTTGCAAGAACAATGTTTCACTTCCAATTTTGAGCGTGTCCCTAATGACATAAAAGATTAAAAAGGGGTCTCAAAGCTCGCATAAGCATAATCGGTATACTATCAGAGGCTGAAATACTTGCATAATTCTCTCTTACCTATAATGTGATTCCCTGCTTGTAGTAAGTACAGGAAGAAACACTACCTGGTTTTTAGTTTTTAGTTTGTTTGTTTGTTTGTTTGTTTGTTTTGTCATGACAATGAATAGAAGCAGCAGGAGAAAAATGTAGGCCTTGAGAATGGCCTACTACAAGGTGTCAGAGGCCTTTCAGCATGGGCAGTGTCCACCCTTCATTAACCTTTGTTTTCACACAGCCTGCTTCACTGTGATAGGCATAATCCAATTTTCTCAGCTGCTTGTTAGCTTCTGGGAAGGCAAAGCAGGGTTTGAGCAGGCCCCTCATCCTTTCCTCTGCCTAACAGACTATCTGTTCATCTTGCAAACCTGCCCCGTGGCAAGCAACATCTTTTGTGTAATTTATTATGTCAGAATCTCTTGAGTTTGTTTTTATATGGTTGGTAAGATCATTATTAAGTAATTAAAATGTAAGTGGATTATGATAACCCAACCAAGAAGATCAAGATGTGGAGATGGATGAACAGTGGAAGGGTTTAATATGGCCATGATGTATCTTTTCTGCTCCCACATCAGTACCAACAAAACAGCTCCCAGGCTGCTGAAACAGTGCTGAACTCATGGTTGGGCATCTCACAATGACACGTAGGGTCATCCAGTAGATCAGGAGATGGCTTTAGAATAGTGCTTCCAAAGTGTAGGCTCCAAACCAGGCATACCAGCTGCCCACCATCATGTGTTAGCAATAAATAGTTTGAGGTTTGTTCTTCATCAGCTGAATTGGAAACATACACACACCCCAACTGAGAAGGTGGGAATTGCTAATGTTCAGGAATTTCTGCCATATAATGAAGTGTGAAAAAAAAAAATGTGAGCAACCCCCTCTGTCACTAAGTCCCTAAGAAGGAGGTGGCATCTAGGTGAATTAAAGGGAAGAAGAATCCTGAAGAAGAAACTTTCCCAATTCTGTTTGTTCTGACTGCTCTAAGTTAATTTAGTATATAGGTTAAACCTCACTGTAAACTCAGTGCTTACACTCAGGGCACTGGAATGTTTGCCCTACAATTTCAGAAGTCAACCTGCTTCTCAGGTAATTTATTCTACTAGGCTCTGGGGATTTTGAAAACAATGTTGGCAGTTTCCTTGAAGAGCCAGGCAGTGAAACTAACAGCTAAAATACCAGTTAGGCATAAAGGCACGCACCAGTGATCCCCACACTTGGAAAGCAGAGGAAGGGGGAGTGTGAGCTCAAAGCCACCTTGAGCTACTTGAGAAGTCCTGTCTAAAAATCAAAGCAGAAACAAAGAAATAAAAATAAAGTACTGCGCAGTCTACAATAACATCTAGTCTTTTACCCACTAGGATGGCTGGGGTAGGTAGTAGTAGCAGGTGTTGGCAAAGAAGCAAAGAAACGAGGGACATTGCTGAGCATGTAAATTACTGGAGTGTTAAATGATTCATCTCTGAAAAACATTTTGGCAGTTCCTCAAAAAGTTGAATACAGAGGTACTGTGTCTTCCAGAAATCTAGTCATAGTATATAACAAAAAGAAGTGAAAACATATATATTCCCATAAAGTTGGTACAGAAATATAACAGTGTTGTTTGTAAATACTCAAAATGTGTAACATAAATGTTCATCAACTGAAGATTAGATAAATAAATGTATATTTGTGCAATGGAATATTATTCAACAATACAGAAGAAGTAAGTATTGGTATCAAACAAGATGCAGTGTGTGAGTCAAATTAATTTGTACCCCATTTTAAAAATAAACCTGAAGAAAGAAATTTCTGAAACAAATGAAAAACTCCAAATACCTTGCAAATATCAGATATATTTAAAAAGTTAAAATGGTATTGGGATCATACTGTTTTATGTTTTTAAGATTTATTATTTTTTACTATATGTGTGTAAGTATTTATCTACTTGTATGTGTACCACATGCTTGTCTGGTACCACATGCATTGTGTCCCCAGAACTGGAGTCAAGGACAATTGTGAGCTTCCACATAGAGGCTGGGAACCAAACCTGGGTCCTCTACAGAAACAGCAAGTGCTCTTAACTGCTAAGCCATCTCTATAACCCCTGTTTATGGGATTCAGTTAAGGAAGCCCTATCTCTTAGAGATATACATTGAGCTATTTGATGATTAAGTACTATGCTGTGTGTGTGTGTTTCAGAATACAGTGAAGAAATATGTGGAAATAGAAAGTATGGATAAAATAAAATAAATTTGTTAGGAGTTATCAAAGCTGAAAAATCCATAACTATTTATTATAGTCTTCTTCATACTTTACCATAAGACTGAAAATTTTTCTGAACCATTTAAGTTCACTCCTCTTAAACAGGGAGTGACAGATGAAATTTACAGATGCAGCCCTGAGGGAAGAGACCAAGGAGAGCACTGAGGGACTCCAATCAGTAGAGAAAAGAGGCCTGCAAAGAAGACATTGAGGGTGGAGCTTAGTCAAAGAGGACATTGAGGGTGGAGCTTAGTCAAAGAGGACGTTGAGGGTGGAGCTTGGTCAAAGAGGGCGTTGAAGGTGGAGCTTGGCATAGACAAGGAGGGAGGGAGGCATGGATGAGAAGTGTGAAGTGGCAGAAGGGACCAGGCAGGACCTTCCAGTTTCAGGTGTAGATGAACAGCTACATTCTGATACCATTCATCGCAGAAAGGAAAGTCAGAAGTGAAGGAAATGCGAGACTCCATGTAGCCAGATTGAGTTTGAGAGGTCTGCAGAAATTCCAGTTTAACAAAGAGTCTGCACTAGAGATGGAGTTTGAGCAATTGTCAGCTGCAACACAATTTCCATGGAAACACAGTGTAGGCACAGGAAATGCTCCCTCGAGAGCAAGCATTTCTTATCAAATTAACAAATTACTCTTTGGCTGTGCTAACACTGAAAACATGAAGCGGCTTGTTCAGGGAGATTGGAGAGAACTAAGTGTTGAGGTACAACACTCTGGCTGGTCTGTTTCCTCTCAGCTTGCATTTGAAATGTGTGAAATGTGTCCAGTGTGCGTGTGCACGCATGTGTGTGTGTGTGTGTGTGTGTGTGCGTGTGTGTGCGTGTGAGTGAGGTTCATGTGTGCTATGATATCTCTGTGGAACTCAGAGGGCATGCGTGTTTGCAAGTGTAGGTGCATGTGTACATGTGTGTATCTGGAGGCCTGGAGGTGGTGGATGAGAGGCATCTTCAATAACTTGTCTAGCTTTTTTACTGAGGCAGAGATAAAGCCAAATCTGATGTAGCTAATTCCTCTTGTCTGTTTGCTCCAGGGGTCTCCTGTCTCTGTATCCCAAGGCAAAAAGGTGACTTGGCCCACCCACATTTTACTTGTGTTCTGGGGATCTGAACTCTGGTTGCATGGTAAGCAGTTTAGCCACTGAGCTGGCTGCTTAGCCATTTTACTGGCCCCCTAATTTAAAAAAACTCCAAGAGATTACCAAGGCAATAGACCTATAAGTTAAAATGTCATGTGGAAGATCAAGTTTTATTTTCTCTTTTACTCTTCTTTACTTTCCCCCATTTTCTACATTTTACACGGTATTGTAGATTTTTAAGGGAAAATACCAAGACCCCGTAGCTCCAGAAGCTGACTTAGCTTGCCATCTTCACCCACGATCACGATGTATGATCTGTGAGCTGCTGGTGAGGAGGGGTGTGTTAGTGACCTGTTTAACCCTGAGCAGGGAGGACTCAGCCTCCGTGGGATGTGCTGCAGGTTGGAGAGGGAGCAACAGACCATCTCCCAGGTTGTTAAAAAAAAAAAAAATTGGAATGGAAACAATGATTCACCATCCTCAAAGTTTGTTAGCAGCTGGGGAGTCGGGGGGAGTCTTGTAGACTATGAGGAGCTTTGGGGATTGTGATTTTGATATTATTTATATTTATATTCAAATAAGCAAAGATACATCAGTCTCTTTTTCTCTTCTAAGGTTATCCTTGAAGCCTCAATGTTCACTGCTTACCTCAAACTCCTTAGCTTGCTATGCTAAGGCTCCATAATTTAGCCTCATCCCAGAATAATTGAATGAGAATTTTAAGCAGATTGTATCCAAAGCATCAAGTATTTCCTGGGGCAACTTCAGCATGTGGTCAAGGTCGAGACCTACTCTGGATAATAAAAGACAACTGGGGTGGTTTGGGTGCCTGTCATGAGAAGAAATTCCAGGAATCAGTGAGCTTGCTTCCACCCGCCTCTCAGGTGACGGCCGTGCGGGTGCATGTCAACAGTTCCTCTGACAACCTGGACTACCCAGTCCTGGTCGTGGTTCGGCAGCAGAAAGAAGTGTTGTCCTGGCAGGTCCCTCTGCTCTTCCAAGGACTGTAAGTACCCTCTGCCCAGTCAGCTTCACTATATTTGACACTCTTCAATGTCCTTAAACTTAGCTGGGTGTTTTGTTTTCTTTTGTCTTTTTTTTTTTTTTTTTCTTTTCTTTTCTTAGCCAGAAGAGAACTCAGGCATGCAAATGCCAGGGTAGTGCATGCCAAATGCAAACAATGGATGCCCCATGGCTGGTCAGTGGGTATACATTTCTATCCTCTCTGAATTTCAGATGAGCATCCTGCCTAGATTTTCAGCACCGAGGAGGATTTATGCTATTTGAAAATCTACCATAATATTCTATTTCCTCTTTTGAAAATGGATCATCCCATAGCCAGTTGACACATGAGCAGCACCAACCCTGTTCTTAGAAATGCCCCTTTCGTGTGCACTCTTTGCTCGGTGGCATTTACAGAGCAGAGCCAAGAGGGGGGTCAGGGAAGACGCCAGACCTCTCTACCCTGGAGAGCACCATTTGTGCCAAGGAGAGTTCATTAAAGCACTGTGGCACCGGTACAAAGCCCAGAGGTGTAGAGAGATAGGCAGCTGATGAGGTGCTATTGCATCCTTTTTAAAGCTTCTGGAATTTGAGCATTAAATACTGAGTCTGACTGTTTTAACTTGAAATCAGTGAAACTGAAAAAAAAAGAAAGAAAGAAAGAAAGAAAGAAAGAAAGAAAGAAAGAAAGACTCCACTGGCTGCTTAATTAGGAGAGTTCCTTCCTCAGATTTTGGTGTTTTTCCTTGAATGACTTGGGAGTCTGACTTAATGCAATATAGACACTGCTAAGTATACTGGTCAGTACATAATAGTCCTTATGTCCCTGTCATATAGTTGATGTCAACAACAGGGGTTCCAGGATTGCTATCAATGGGCGCCTGAAATTGAAAGCATAGGACTTAAAGCCAAGTTAGAGGGGAGCTGAGTGAAGTAGCATTCTCCTTGGCTCTGTTCACTGTGTCTCCTTCTCCTTGCTAATGTTGTCTACACCCACGGCTACAGATACCAAAGAACCTACAACTACCAGGAAGTCAGCCGCACACTATGTCCTTCAAAAGCAACCAATGAGACGGGCCCTTTGGAGCAGCTGATCTTTGTAGATGTAGCATCCATGACTCCCCACGGTGCCCACTACAGGTTGCTGGTCACCAAAATCAAGCACTTCCAACTCCGGTAAGCAGGTGAACATGGCTCTCGGATTTCGGTTCTGGGTTGTCTGTGCATACTCCGCTCAGAGGCCATCTTTACAGATGAGCCTAGCATTGAACCCAGCTCAACTTCAGGGATGCAAACCTTGCCTTTGCCAGTTGTACCTTTGATTAGTTATTGTCACCTGGCGGCAGCCAGGCTGAATTGCATGGCTGATTTTTTTCAGTGAGGTGATTTGATCTCTCGGAAAGGAAGCTGTAAAACTGAAGTCATTGGATCACAGCTCTCGGCAAGTGTTAACAAATGACATGCAAATCTATTCTGCCACGTTTTCTGTTTTCACTATGTGTAATATGGCTTTGTGGCATCAAACAGACCTTGCAAGAATTATGAAACACACAAGCCAGAGGAGAGGTAGTAGGTGGGCTGTGTGTATTTCTTCTTTTCTCCATTCACCAACTTTGTTGGCGCCCAAGAAATCCAGAGGATGGTGTTCATGAAGTCCAGATGAGGGCTGTGGTAAGAACCAGATTCCAAGAATTGAAAATGAGCCCTGACATTGCAGTTTCTGCCATACAGTTCTGAATGACAGACTAGAAAGCATATGTCTAGAGAGATTTTTGTTGTTCTTATTTGAGACAGGGGTCTAGCTATGCTGCTAGTCTAGCCTCGGACTTTTAGGCCCAAGCCATCCATCCTCAAACCTTTACCTCCTAAGAAGCCATCACAAGAGGGATGCTTCACCACACCCAGCTCTGAGGTCCAGAGAGATGCTAGAACCAAGTCCAAACTCACAAAGACAGAAAGGGGCAAAATCGAAGCTGGACTCTGTTTCTGGCTTCCTCTTCTAAGTTCGTCTCCTCTCGACACACTTTCTCTTCCTTCCATTTAAATCCATTGTCCCGAATTTACACCTCCCTAAATATGCTTCTCAATTGCACGAAGCATTTGTTTACTCTAATTCAGATTTTAAAATAAGACAGTTCTGCCTTTAAACGTTCTACTCCCTCTTTTCACCATGTGTACGTCATCTTCCCAACAACTCCTCCTAACAGTGGGCCATTCTGTGCCATTAGAGTTTGTAGTTGTAGGCAGCGAGCAGTGGGAGGGAGCGTTGTAGGGACAGGCAGCCCCTGGATGGTAGGAGGGACGTGGGGTGGGGTAGGGGAACATAGGGAGACATTGAGAATACAGTTGCCTACATTGCACTATTAGTAGTGTGAGGGACAGGTTGAAGGAGAGAGACAGTATTGGAGGCAGAGAGGTTAGGTGGCTGATGCAATGAATGGTCAAGGTAGAAAGTGAGGAGGCGTCTTGAAACCTGTAAGAGGCAAAGTTCACAAAACTTGAATGAATAAGAAGGAAAGAGGAAATGAGGGCATGGAAAATGACATCACATTTGGTTAGAGGAAATGAAGACTGAACGGTGGTGACAGTATGATCTGTCTCAAGCAGGGGCGACTTCATGTAGAACCTGGTCAAGGAGATTCACAGTTAACCTCTTCCCCTTCTCTTTTTGGCTTCGAAGGCACTTGAAATGTAGAAATTACCAGAACTTTGCTTGAATGAGATACTTTTTGATCTTCAGCTACATTTTTTGCTTTATGGAGAATTCAGATGCTGTGACTTACAGTATTACCAACAAGCTGTGTCCTCACACCATGAACTGCCATGCATTCATTCACTGGACTCTTGACACTGTGGCCCAACAGTTTAGGGTGGAGGCAGTCTTACTGACTGCAAAGCTGTGGGCTGATCTGTTCCTAAGGGGTGTGCCTGGGTTTCTATACGAAAGGGGAGGGACTCTATCCCAGCTGGAGCAGAAGATCCGCTTGGCTGGCTTTTAGGCATTATCAGCGATTGCAGTCTGGGCTAGGTGCTTCCAGATTTTGGCCTCTTATTCAAGTACTTGAAATAAAGGCACACAGATATTAGATTAAAACAAAAAACTATTCAAAAGAAAGTCAATAGTACAAATCAGAAATTTGTGGTCAGGAGTCACAGACCATGCAAGAGTACTCAAAGGCCTTGGTTATTATTTTGGGCTCCCTTTTATGGGGTTCAAGAACTAGAGGAGTATGGTTGGTAAGAGCCTATCACAGATGGTTCTGTTTTGATTGATAGGCATACGTTATGTAAGCCTTTGGTCATTGTGCATGCCCTTTCTCATGACACATCAGATATTTGGTTTGTTTGTTTGTTTTGTTTTTTCCATGTACATGAGTATACTTTCGATGTCTTCAGAAACACCAGAAGAGGGCATCGAATCCCCATTACATTCAGAGCCACCATGTGGTTGCTGGGAATTGAACTCAAGACCTCTGGAAGAGCAGTCAGTGCTCTTAACCGCTGGGCCATCTCTCCAGCCCAATGCATCAGATCTTACTCATGCTATGCATAGACACAAGATAGTAAACAGGCAATTCTCCCTAAATCTTCACTCAGAAGACACAGTTTGCCTTACTGTGCATTAATCCAAAAGTAGTTTAGACCTGACTGGACACCCTTCTGTTCATGCTCAGAGATATCTAGAGTAAGATTAAATAGAAACTGCCCATTCGTGGTGATCATTAAGGGGAGGGAAACTTATTCTTTTGTTTGGAGGACAGTGTGCATGTAGCTCAATGCAGGAAGGGAATCTTAATCTAACAGGCTGCTGGGTACTTTATTAGGAGAGAGACCAGTGCAAACCCTAAACCAAGTGTAGTCCCAGGCTGCTGATTTATTCCTTATGGCAATAAAATCTCAAGATAACCAGGACAAAACAAATGGGAAGCAATCTTCAGCAGAGATGTGTGGTTTGGTACTGGAACACACTTCTCCATTACCTGTCCAGCCTGTCCAGCACATGGCTATGGCTTTCAGTAGGATTATACATGGAGGTACAGTTATCCAGCCTGGATCCCTCTTCCTCCTATTGCTTGGGATGTGGTGTTCTCTAAACCCCAGGGTGTGTTGACAAACTCCTCATGAAGGGCCAAAGTAAAGAGTAAACAGCAGGGATCTTCTATGACTAGAAAGCTGACTGAAAGATGACCTGCTGGCCATTAACAAATTGACCCAAATAAAACAAAAGAGAAATTCTCTACTGGAATTCTAGAGAGCACTGAAAGGGTACAGAGCAAACTAGCAGAGATGAAGAGTCATGAGTTAAAGGAGAGACAGAGTAACAGCTCCCTGGAGAGCGTGGAGATGGCGGGGGGGGGGGGGGGGGGGGGGGGCGGGAGGCCTCTGCACATGGCTCCTCTAAGGACTAGGACCTGCTGGCAATGAAGATGAGGGATAGCCAGCCAGAATTAATTAAGGATGAGGAAAGAGTCTGAGTAGGAAACAATGGCAACCAGTGTCAATGATGAGTGTTAGTTAGGGTTTCACTGTTGTGAACAGACACCATGACCAAGGCAACTCTTAAAAAGGACATTTAATTGGGGTTGGCTTACAGTTTCAGAGATTCAGTCCATTATCATCATGGTGGGAAGCATGGCATCATGCAGGCAGATTTGGTGCTGGAGGAGCCAAGAGTTCTACATCTTGATCCAAAGGTATCCAGAAGGAGAATGTCTTCTGCAGGCAGCCAGAAGGGGACCTTTTCCACATTAGGTGGAGCTTGAGCATTAGGAAACCTCAAAGCCTGTCTACACAGTGAAACCTTCCTCTAACAAGGCCACGCCTCCTAATAGTGCCACTTTCTATGGGCCAGGCATATTCAAACCACCACAGTGAGAACAACCTTATGGGATTTAGTGAACTTATTTATTATTATTATTATTATTATTATTATTATTATTATTATTATTATT